>CM027089.1:9574985-10017456 GCA_015343265.1 Pao palembangensis | reverse complement strand
ATATATATATATATATATATATATATATATATATATATATATATATATATAATTCCAGCTCAATTGTCTCTTCAAGAGGTTGAGAAAATGTGTTTTTCTGAAGCTGCTGCATGGGGCACAGTATGTTGTTGACCATTGCTTCATAAACGCACTTCATAAAGGATTTGGATTTGTACAGCATGGTGTACAGCCGTTGTTCTGGGACTTGATCCACAATTTTCAACTGATGTGTTTGGGCAAATTACATCCAGTTGAAAAGCAGAAAGTTCAGCTGGCAGGCAATATCAAGTAATTAGCATGGAGCGGCAACCTCAGCCGTGAGCATTTCATGACTGTACATTAATTAACGTCTTTGTAGCTTAATTTGCTACCGTACGGGTGTAAAACGTCAATGATAGCACCTCGTGATAGTCAGCGCATTCTTTATTATCAAGATCAAGTGTTCGGCAGACTTCTGAGGGAGCTTTTTTCAGGGCTCAACAACAACATTAACCTTTTTGACACCAACAGAAAAGGTGCAGCCTCTCAACATGTTGCACTCTCCTCACGAGCTCCATTGCTATTTTGTCTTCAAAACCTTTGTGTTAGTGTCGAGGCATATTTTCCATCTCTAAACTGTATAAACTTGAATGCTTATTGGGTTCAAGCATATCAGGAGGTGCGTGGGAGGGTTTGTGATGGGGAGCTCAACACACTGTATCAATTTGTAATTATTAGGCAGCATTCCTCAGGCAAGATGGGCCAAAAATAGGGATTTATCAGACTCTGGAGATTCAAAATTTATAAATATTCTCTCAGAGGGATACAGCATTCTTGAAATCGCTCAGATATTGATTGACATACTGAATATTTTGTTGTCTCGGCCTTGCTGCTAATAATAAATGTGGCATGCATTCTAATACCTGGTATGTCCTTTATCGGGGACTAAACATTAAATGTAGTTTTGCACACAGGAGCTGAAACAGCTCCATTTACTATGGGGGCTCAGTCTGTAGGCAACTGGGCTGGGAGTCAGATTTGCAGATCAAAAACTGGAAAGTGACCATGTAACTGCCCCTCCGTGTCGGACGTATGCAATAATGATTGCATGTGTTCATTGCATGTTAAGGTATACTACATGAATCTTTTGTGGAACAAAACAGAGTGGAAAAACAGTCATTTTCCCTCTGTGGAGCTAATTAAGGACTCTTCTTCATTTATGACTGTGTAAAATGAAGCCTCTCCTATGGGGTTAAAAAGCCAGAGAAATGAAATGTGTTTTAAGGAAGCTTTCAAATACAGGAATCGAGATGTGTAGGGTGAGCTGTCCCCTCTCAGCTTCCTCCTAGATTTGGGGACAATCAACAAAGATCGACCAGCCCACCTTAGTGCCCAGAGAGGGGGACATAAGGCTGGAGCAGGTCAATCAGGTAGATTAGGGAAACACTATGAAGACATTTAAAAACAAATAAAAGAATGAAGCGACGCTAAAACCGGAGGTTGTGCTTTTGTTTGGTGCCAGTGAAATGATGGCGGCTGCATTTGGGAGCGCTGGCTAAGTCCAGTGCAGAGTGTAATAAAAGCATGGCAAGTTGGAATAAATGCATGATTTAAAATACAAAAGTGATGCTGAGGAACAAATGACTTAATCTTGGCCAGTTGTCTCAGGTGGAAGAACGTGGACTTCCACACTGAGCTAATCTGAGCATCGAATTTAAGATAATTTACACCCCTATTTGTTGCTCTTGACAAACCACACATGACTTCAAACTGCACGCATATAACTGTATTTTCTTTCCATTGTAATTGCCATGTGGTACATGTTGTATGCTGGATTCCGTTAATAGAATGTTTTTCTCTATTGTGGACAGCAAATGTTATGGTTCATTGTGCAGAGAAACACATTTTTTTTTAACTGTAGACATGACAATAAACACTGAATCACTTGTAAAAAGCTTGTACAATTAACTTAAAAGAAATTCTTTTGATATTGCTGCACAAGCAAGCAAAAACCAAACCAAAGTCATTTTTAGTTGCAAGCAACATGTAGCAAAAGCACAAACACCTAGCACAGAAAGTGTTTTTAGTTCTTTTGAATAGCAAAGTTACCAAAGCTCAGTGAATTGAGTTTATGCTCACTCAGACATTACACAAGTATAAAAAGCCGTGTGATTTGAATAAGAAAATAAAAGTCAAGTCTAATAACAATCAATAAAGCATAGTTAGCACACTCACTGATGAGGTGAAAATATGCTTACAGACACTAAACCTGGGCACTCTAAACGGCATCATAGCCTCGCTTAATAAATACATACTAGACTGGCCTTGGTGCTGGCTGGGTAGTTATATTTTATTTAATTTTTTTACTGATTAATAAATATAATACCCTCAGAGATCATTTGCATGTTCGTGGACTTCTTAATAATAATTCCCATAATTAAACATGAACGTCATGTTTAGCGTTTGTGTGAAAAGGATGGTGGTACATATTGCTTGATTAAGGAGCATCAGCAGTACACTTTCTCAGTGCATTATGGGATACATTGAGTGCATTAAAGGATTCTATCAAAATGGTGTACTCCTTAGTTAGTGCACTACAAAGGGAATAGAAATGATTTTGAACATAGCCCAGGTTTCAAATTCAGAACAGCCTGGACAGAAAATTTGTTTGAAAACTATATTTTTCAACCTTCTTTGCATCCCTTCATACATCTTTTAATTTACACATTTGTCCGTAAATGCCATGCAGCCATTTAGTTGAAAATAAGTCAATTTCCCATCCATCAGTTTTTCTATTTGTTGTTGTTGATTGATTTGATGCTTATTCGTCCTTGACAGTCCATACAGCCCCGAGAGTACGGCACATCACATACACACACACACACACACACACACACACACACACACACACACACAAGATATCACAAAACGCCACCTAACAACAGAAAAAAAAAAACAATTCCACACGATACATCCACTACCACACATTTCATGTGCAATGGTGTGCGCTCTGTGTGCAATGGCTGTGCTATTGAGGTCTGAGAGGTTGGGGGTGGGGACTCTAATGGTCTAATGATTTTAGCAGCGTTATGTGTGATATCTGGATGAGTCTGTTCTTGTTGGAGGCTGGCAGCATGGAGTAGAATCGGACAGAGCAGTAAAGGAGGATAGGCTGGACAATGCTTGGTGGGAGGAGTTGGGGGGCAAATGAATGTGCTCCTAGCATACGGAGAGTGGATGATTATACTTAAGGGACCTCTGGTTCACTCAAATGACACCAATTATGAAAAAAATAACATGTTAAACAGAAAGAAAATGACAATGATTACAAAATAATTTTTCATTGTTTTGCCGAGCCCTGCGATAGGCTGGCGACCTATCCAGGGTGTACCCTGCCTCTCGCCCCTTGACAGCTGGGATAGGCTCCAGCAGACCCCTGCAACCCAGAAAGTTGGATAACGCAGGTATAGAAAATGGATGGATGGATGGATGTTTTGCTGATTGTTGCCACAGTAAAAGCGACTGTTCCCACAATTTCCTACAGGTTTACTTTGCATTGCAGGTTTATTCATACATAAGTTTCTGGTGGATTTATTCTTTGTTCTTTCAACGCTGACTCTTACCAAGATGTTTGTCTGTATGCTTACAGGTGATTTTACATCCTTTAAGACCTCGCATGTCCCTGTCACAAGGTGGTATTTGGGTTATTCTTATTTGGATCATGGCGAGCTGCTTCTCCCTCCCTCATGCAATCTACCAAAAACTCCTGACCTTTGCATACAGGTATAACTACACGGATATTTTTCATTTTGACAAGGTAAGCTCATTTTTCAAGGTTTGTGAAGGGGCTTGGCTTTGCTTGGTACTTCTAGATGACAGATACTGGACTGATCTATGTGTTCATGGAGAATTATCCAAAACTCATTATTTACATAAGTATAATCCCCTTTTAATAACATCAGGGTTATGATTTTTTTTTCTACCTTGCAAAAGTTTTGGGAAAGGATCTCAGAAACATTGCTTAACTTTTTCTGAGTCTGTTTGTATGGTTGGATCAATTAAATAGGAAGAAAGGAGGATGATTTTGTTTTATCGGCTTTCCAGGACTTTTACCCGACTGGAATAAAAAAATGACGGGAGTTGTTTTGAATAGGTGATGTTATATAAATGTCTCAAGGCTGAGACATTTATGTAACAAACATTTAACAATGTGTGTGACTGCTGCATCCGTCTGAGCTGCTTTTTTTTAAGAGGTAGACATAGAAAACGAAGCTAAGATTAATGACCCAGGTTTAGTTCATCTACACAGGCCAAGCAAAAAAAAAACCAAAAAAAAAACAAGACTTTTTCCTTTAATAAACTACATTCTCCAGCATTCTATGCATTCGACCATGGGAAGGGCGTCACATAATTTGACACTTTTGGCATTAATGCGACCACCTTATATCATAACGCTTTTGTATTTACAGGTCTTGAAGAAGCAATTATTTCAGTTTCTTCCTCGTTAAAATTGAACTTAATCCATTTTCCTTTCCAATTCTGTCCACACCAGTAAGGAAAAGGAGCGTAGCTTGTGTGTCCCAGACTTCCCAGAACCATCAGATGTCTACTGGCAATACATTGACCTTTTGACCTTCGTACTCCTTTACATGCTCCCTCTCCTCATTATCACTGCCTCGTACACGACAGTGGCCTGCCGGCTGTGGCGTCACAACGCCATTGGTGACACAACAACAGCTCAGTACACAGCCCAAAGGAAAAAGCGAAGACGAACATTGACCATGTTGCTCTTGGTCGTGGGGGTTTTTGCTGTCTGCTGGTTCCCGCTCAACTGCTATGTGGTCCTGCTGTCCAGCCACACCATCCCGTCCTCTAACGCGCTCTACTTCTGTTTCCATTGGCTGGCTATGAGCTCCACTTGCTACAACCCATTTATCTACTGCTGCCTGAATCCCGCCTTCCGTCAGGAGCTGAGGCTCCTCTTTAACATGTGCTGGAGGAAGAGGAACGCTGTGATTGGATTGGAGCTGGAACTCGGCCCTGTGGCTGCTCGCAGTCCGTGCCACAGGGTCGCCTGGCCTGACAACGGTGAAAGCTCAAGGCCAAGGCACGCTTTATCCCATTCAGGCAACTCATCCTCACAGCAGAGTCACGCCTCTTCTAACAAGTCTCATCACAACAAGGACACGCACGTGCTCTTCACCGCTAGGCAGATCCTCAAAGGCAGAACTGACATCCTCACAGTGGAGCCCATCGTTGCCATAAGTTGACACAATACTGACATGATCAGACCAGATGTTATTATTTGGGATTCTGAGCTTGGTGCTCACATTATGCTTGAGTTTTGCTTGGTTATCCCGCTTATCAAACAAAAAGAGCCATAAACATAAAGAAATAAACATAGGGCATAATAAGAATAAAGATTTTGTGGTGATTTTAAACAACTGCTCATGGCAATTACAATATTTGGTTAGAGACAGGGATTAGAGAAGTGACCTTTTAGACCCAAAAAGTCACAGGTTAGACCCCGGACGTGCACAGTCGCTGCTCACTGCTCCTTCGGGGTGAGTTAAATGCAGAGAAATGACAACAATGTACATATCTATGTCTATACATGTTTGACAACTGCCTTGTTTTGGCAATGGGAAATTAAAGGAGTTGTTGTAAAGTTGTTGTTATTGTTATTGTAGAGCTGTGATTTTTTTTTTTTTTTAAGTTTCCTTTCAGTGTTAGCTTGCTTGTTAATAAATGCTCTGCACTTATGAAAAAGTGATAGAGATCGATCAAATGTGACCCCATTTGATGCTTTGGTTTCTCAGTATCAACACTGAAGGTACGACATTTCCTTCATTGGCGATTTTATGTTTTTGTAACTTGTAAAAGTGTGTCTTTGCAGGGCTACCTCAGGTACACAGCAGCAGTCTTTGCATGCAAATATTATATTATATACAATAGTTGCTCTTAGTTCTACAATGAATAACGGCGTGTATCACATCGACAATAAAAATGCAAACGGTACCATACGGTCTGCAAAACAATCTTTTCTACTGCTGTTGCTTATCTTACATGCTAAAAACACACAAGGTACAAAAAAAGAGATTTCTTATACAAAGAAGGAATCAAGAAAACAACTGCTACACTTTTTTTTCCACTTTTCAAAATCTTGTATGAGATTACTGTAATGCCGCATTTGTGAATGTGTCGTCTGTGAAAGATAAAAATAGATGTTTTTACAAAAAGGTCTGCGTGCTTATTAGGTTCTGAAAAAACGGATGAAAATTGCTTGCATCTCTCTCAGAGGTAAAAGAAGACATATATTTTTCCCTGTGACTTTAAAAAGGTAGCGTCAAGATGTTACTGTAATTTGTGGTTTGAATAATAAAAGTGTTTCAAAAACAAATTATCTTGAATCTATCCTGATTGGTGATGTCTGTTTTTTTCATTTTCCCAGAATAGATGCACCACCTAACTTTGCAGCGACTTTCACAGCTAAAACAAACAAAAAGACAAAAAAAAAAAAAAAACAACTCCCTGGAGACTTTAGCATAGCCTTTTATTTTTTTATTTTAGCCACTTCATCAAGAATCTGTAGGTTTTTACTCCTGAATCTGACGCTAAGCCTCATAGTAGACCAGCCCACACATGTACACATTATTCTCATGTCAGTAATAATATTGACGCTTTCACAAAGGGCACGTGAGAGCCCAGAACATCAACAGTGTAGAATCAAAATCAGCGTCAAGTTTACATACTGCCAAAGTAGACATACCAAGAAATTATCTCTCCTATGTGGTTTCACTAAAGAGCACAGCTGATTATAAGTCAGAACAAGTTTTCCTGGAGAGTGTTTATTTACTGTTTAGTCTGTCAGTTAGTCAGAAAAAGCCCCTGGCCCCTAAGAGAGATGCAGCAGTGCTCCTGAAATCACCCACTTTTAAAAATTTAAACAACAACAACAACAAAAATTTCCCTGTATGTAAATGGATGGCAACGTGGTCTCACAGCAGGTGCCTCCTTTGTTTACTTCATTTCATTGTCTTTAAAATACTTGTTGACGTTGACAATGCATTCATGAACATACCTGTTTATAAACAGTTGAGTGTAAACATATGTTAACAAGACCTATTTTGTGTTTTCTTTTCGACTTTCAAGAAAAGTGTTTAAAATTAGCTTAGCATTAATGTGTGACTTTCACAAATAAGAGTAAAAAAAGTTAAAGGGGAGTGTTAGAGCTGTTCTGTTTGGTCATTATGACACTGGCTATGCCATTTAAGCAACATCCCAGTTTTACAAGTTGAAAATAAAAATCGTGACGCAATGACGGAGGTAAAATGTGCTCTCAGCGTGAGCCAGCAGTAATTCTATTATGCGTCCACATTGTAATGTTGCCATTCAAACACCCCAATATGCAGCATTTAGATTTTTGTGAAACTGCTTGGAAAAAATAGAATAGAATAGAATAGAAAAGAATAGAATAGAATAGAAGTACTTTATTGATCCCAGACATGGGAAATTGACTTGTCCCAGCAGCATCGTCAGTATTAACATATTTACAACATATTTACAGTATAATAGTGTGCAATATCAGTGCAATATGAGTGATATGACTGTGCAATGCAATAAATAATTATGACAATGTGCCACATGAAATATGTCTAAAATCAGTGGAAGCGCCAGTTTAGACTCTGGAAGTAAACTAAAAATTTGAAACTAAAGTGAAAGGAACGCAAATAGTAGGCTAAAGACAGATGGATGGAAAGACAGACGAATGGACAGAGGTGAAGTGGACATCATTTGTGGGGTTTACTGGAGCAGCTTCATGTAGTGCTGTTGGTTGTGATATTCAACATTAAAAAAAATGTTGGTTTCACAAACCCCAAACAACTCTTCTGTTTAGATGCAGGAGTAGTTCCAATTTTATTCATATTATCTGAGTTTTAGCAACGCTTGCAAATTCAAATTCCCCCCCCCCCCCAAAAAAAAAATCTCTGAGCTAAATCTTTTTCATGGTCAGCTGTTATAGCATTTAATAGCTTATTTACGTCATGCACTCCAATTAAATTTGCCTGACATTTCCTTATCTTCTGCACTGTTAAAGTGGCCTTTCATACACTTGACCCTTCTATTTGTGAAGATGATTTATGTGGAATTATTTTTGCTTAAATTATATTATCATTACAATATATGCCGTAGATATCTTTTGAATTCCTGTTTTAATTTTTCGGCAGTATCTAAAGCACCTTCAGACCAACACTGAAAGATAAAATTCCTATTATTCCACATTATGAAATGCCATTGCCATCTTAAAATTTATTTTAAATTGGTGAGATAATGTTAAATATTCTCATTTCCAGATTTTTCATTAAGAGAACGTCTGTCACATACTAGATAATAGTAATGACTACATGTACAAATAAGGGGAGCAGTTAAATTCACTAGGAATTATTTGTATTTCCATGATAGGAAAGCTGAGGGAACAAACAATCCCAGATGGGAGCAGTTCTTGGTACAATGCAGTGGTTTTGTGCTGAAAGGGTGGAATTAGATTCAATAATTTTAGTTCACTAATTTGTGAGAAAGCAATCATCTCCGTGTGAT
The DNA here is from genome assembly GCA_015343265.1 of Pao palembangensis. Lineage (NCBI taxonomy): Eukaryota > Metazoa > Chordata > Actinopteri > Tetraodontiformes > Tetraodontidae > Pao > Pao palembangensis. Next base: position 10,008,879 of record CM027089.1, on the reverse strand, counting down.
GACTACAAATGGTGCAGCCATTTACTTCATATATTCTGCATTTGTATAATGCCTTTTTTTCTTAATTAATTTAAATGTTTTTTTTTTCCTAATTTGATTTCCTGTGTAGAGTTCATTGGTGAGCTGTGCTAGTATGACATCGTCCTGCTTAAGTTGCCAATGGAGTTGATTTGTCACTGGGTCTAGGTGTCCACACATGGCTGAATGCCATGGCCCCCTCAACATTTACAGAGTAAAGGGAACTACTACGCAGAGCACCCGCACCAGTATACCAACGCGGCCAGAGGGTCTGGCTGTCGGCGAAGGACCTGCCGCTCCAGACGGAGTCCAGGAAGCTGGCACCGCGGTTCGTGGGACCATTCCAAGTGGAGCAGATGGTCAACCCAGCAGCGGTGCGGTTAAGGTCGCCAGCTTCCCTGAGAATCCACCCCACGTTCCATGTCTCACGGGTCAAGCCAGTCAAGGAGTCGGAGCTGTCGCCTCCCACCGAGGCCCCCCGGTGTGGGTCATCGACGGAGCCCCGGACTACACCGTCCGGCGAATATTGGACGTCCGCCGCCGAGGCCGGGGATGGCAATACCTGGTGGACTGGGAGGGTTACGGCCCGGTACCCCGGAGACACATTCTCGACCAGTCTCTCCTCCGAACATTCTACTGGGAGCATCCTGACAAGACGGGTAGAGCGCCAGGAGGCGCCCGTTAAGCGGGGGTGGGGGTGGGAGGGTTCTGTTAGGATCCGGAACTCTACTCTGCCTTTTTCACCAGAGGGCGCAGGCGACCCAGTCCCAGCTGGTGAGAAGCAGCTGTTGCTGAGCCCTCATCAGGAGCTGATTTAAGCCTCCGACACCTGGTCACCGGCGTCGGATCGTCTCGTCATTCGCGTATGGTCCCCGGAGAGTCGTCACGTCCTTGTCGCTGTACTGGCCCGTGTTGTGACTTACCCTTACGGCCCCTCCCGAAGTTGCCTCATCCTGTTGAGAGGGGTTCGCCTTGTGTTCCTGTTCAATCCTCCGTTGGAGCGCCTTTTGTTCGTCACGTTCGTGTGCAAGGCACATTTGGTTGAGTTCAGAATTAAAGCAGCAATCTTTTGTTTAAACCGGTGTTGTGTCTGATCTGTCCTGTGCCTGGATCCGGCCTGAATCGATTCGTAAAAATATGGGTGACAAACAGGACAGGTCATGGAAACATCTGGGACAAACCACAGAACGGTCTGCTCTTTTTCATTTTCTTTTCATTCGCACATTCTTTAAAACATGGAAAAGTATGGCAAAAATGTGCACTTAAAAAAATTCTATTTCACAAAAAAGTGTTCAAAAATAGCCTGTAGTCACAGATATCTGTGCTACAATGTAACTGCTGGATTCTGGTTTGAATCCCCAGGGGGCCAGGGGATGGATGTTAAACACAATGCATACTAGCAATGACTGCAAGCTTTTATACCTGTATTTACCTGCATGTTAAGTAACCTTAACATAAAAATAAATCAGACAAAAAAACAAGAGTGGATAGGACTCCAGTCCATCATAAGTAAAAAACAGTCCTTAATGAATAATAATGTAATTAATATTTAACTGACAGATATTTGTGTACTGTAATTGGGAAATATCAAATAAAACTTATCCATACCATTCACAATCATTCGCCTTATATCAAGTGACTGTAAATATAGCTGGAATATAGCTGCTCAGCAGTTATCTCACTGCATGGTCTCTGGAATCAATACCAGCTTTCCGTGTCCAAATGAATCTTTTTCTTTTCCTTTCGGCTTTTCCCTTAAGGGGTCACCACAACGAATCAGTTGCCTCCATCTAACCCTGTCTTCTGCATCCTCTTCTCTCACACCAACTACCGTCATGTCTTCTTTCACTACATCCATAAACCTCCTCTTTGGTCTTCCTCTAGGCCTCCTGCCTGGCAGTTCAAAACTCAGCATCCTTCTACCAATATATTCACTATCTCTCCTCTGGACATATCCAAACCATCTCAGTCTGGCCTCTCTGACTTTATCTCCAAAACCTCTAACATGTGCTGTCCCTCTGATGTACTCATTCCTGATCCTGTCCATCCTGGTCACTCCCAAAGAGAACCTAGGCATCTTCATCTCTGCTACCTCCAGCTCTGCCTCCTGTCTTTTTCTCAGTGGCACTGTCTCTAGACCAAACAACATCGCTGGTCTCACCACAGTTTTGTATACCTTTCCTTTCATTTTAGCTGAAACTCTTCTATCACACATCACACCTGACATGTTTCTCCACCCGTTCCAACCTGCCTGCACACGCTTCTACACCTCTTTTCCACACTCTCCATTGCACTGGACTGTTGACCCTAAGTACTTAAAATCCTCCACCTTCTTTATCTCTTCTCCCAGTAGCCTCACTCTTCCACTTGGCTCCCTCTCATTCACACACATGTACTCTGTCTTGCTGCGGTTGACCTTCATTCCTCTCCTTTCCAGGGCAAACCTCCACCCCTCAAGCTTCTCCTCCACCTGTTCCCTGCTCTCACTACATATCACAATGTCATCTGCAAACATCATAGTCCATGAAAATTCCTGTCTAACCTCGTCTGTCAGCCTGTCCATCACCATAGCGAACAAGAAGGGGCTCAGAGCTGATCTCTGATGCAGTCCCACCTCCACTCGGAACTTCTCTGTCACACCTACAGCACACCTCACCACTGTCTTACAGTCCTCGTACATGTCCTGCACTGCTCTAACATACTTCTCTGCCACTCCAGACATCCTCATACAATACCACACTTCCTCTCTGGGCACCCTGTCATAAGCTTTCTCCAGATCTACAAAGACACAATGCAGCTCCCTCTGACCTTCCCTGTACTTCTCTATCAACATCCTCAAAGCAAATACTGCATCTGTAATACTCTTTTTTGGCATGAAACCATACCACTGCTCACAAATGCTCACGTGTGCCCTTAATCTAGCTTCAACTACTCTTTCAAATAACTTCATTGTATGGCTCATCAGCTTTATTCCTCTGTAGTTGCCACAACTCTGCACATCTCCCTTGTTCTTAAAAATAGGCACCAGCACACTTCTCCTCCATTCCTCAGGCATCTTCTCACTATCTAAGATCCTGTTAAACAACTCAGTCAGAAACTCTACTGCCACCTCTCCTAGACACTTCCATACCTCCACAGGTATATCATCAGGACAGAGTGCTTTTCCACTCTTCATCCTCTTCAATGCTCTCCTCACTTCTTCCTTACTAATCTTTGCTACTTCCTGGTCCACAACAGTCACCTCTTCTACTCTTTGTTCTCTCTCATTTTCCTCATTCATCAACTCTTCAAAGTACTCTCTCCATCTTCCCATCACACTACTGACACCTGTCAATACACTTCCATCCCTATCCTTAATCACCCTAACCTGCTGCACGTCCTTCCCATCTCTGTCTCTCTACCTGGTCAACCTGTATAGATCAGTCTCTCCTTCCTTGCTGTCCAACCTAGCATACAAGTCATCGTTTGGCCTTTGCCACTTCTACTTTCACCTTACGCTGCATCTCCCTGTACTCCTGTCTACTCTCTTCAGTCCTCTCAGTGTCCCACTTCTTCTTACCTAACCTCTTACTCTGTATACACTCCTGCACCTCCTCATTCCACCACCAAGTCTCCTTATCTACTTTCCTTCCAGATGACACACCAAGTACTCTCCTACCTGTCTCCCTGATCACATTAGCTGTAGTTGTCCAGTCATCTAGAAGCATTTCCTAACCACCCAGAGCCTGTCTCAACTCCTTCCGTCGTGCAACACTCTTCCTTTTTCAGCTTCCGCCATTTCGTCCTGTGCTCTGTCTTTGCCCTCTTCATCTTCCTCACCACCAGAGTCATCCTACACACCACTATCCTATGCTGTCTGGCTACACTCTCACCTACCACTACTTTGCAGTCATTGATCTCCTTCAGATTTCACCGTCTACACAAGATGAAGTCTACCTGTGTGCTCCTACCTCCACTCTTATAGGTCACCCTATGTTCCTGCCTCTTCTGGAAGAAAGTATTCACTACAGCCATTTCCATCCTTTTTGCAAAGTCGACCACCATCTGTCCTTCTGCGTTCCTCTCTTGGATACCAAACCTGCCCTTTACCTCCTCATCATCTCTGTTTCCTGCACCAATATGTCCATTGAAGTCTGCACCAATGACAACTCTCTCACTTCTAGGGATGCTCTGCGTCACTTCATCAAGGTCCGACCAGAATTTCTCCTTCTCCTCCAGCTCACATCCTACCTGTGGAGCATACCCACTAACAACATTGAAAATCACACCTTCGATTTCTAGCTTCAGCCTCATCACTCTATCTGACACTGTTTTTACCTCCAGGACATTCTTAGCAAACTCCTCCTTCAAAATAACTCCTACTCTATTTCTCTTCCTATCTACATCATGATAGAACAACTTGAACCCTGCTCCTAAACTTCTAGCCTTGCTACCTTTCCACTTGGTCTCCTGGACACACAATATGTCTACCTTCCTCCTCTGCATCATGTCAACTAACTCTCTACCGTTTCCTGTCATCGTTCCAACATTCAAAGTCCCTACTCTCAGTCATAGACTCTTGGCATTCCTCTTCTCTCTCTTCCTATGGACACACCTTCCTCCTCTCCTTTCTCGACCAACAGTAGTTCAATTTCCACCGGCACCCTGTAGGTGAACAGCACCGATGTTGGTCGTTGTTAACCCTGGCCTTGACCGATCCAGTATGGAAGTCATATTGAGGCTACATTCCGTGTCCAAATGAATAAAGAGTCTAAATTGCGTGGTGTTAGTGAATGTCGCTCAATTTATTTTCACTCACAAATCGGCACTCATTGCACCATTCAGTACCATGTCTCATCATCAGACACGAATGATAAGTTTAAAGTGAAAATTCAAAGCTTGGTTTTATAATGTAGGGAAGATTATTTTATTTACAGTATCAAAAATAGCATGAATGCACTTTTTCTATCCCCTCTCATTGTTATGGTTTTGGGTGCGTGAGGACCCAAATGCAAAAGGCAAGGCGAGTTCAGAAAAAACACTCCCTTTAATTTGGAAATTCAAGGGGACAATAAAAAAAAGGCGCTCCGAATGGGAGGATGAAATGCAACAGGAAAAAAAAAAACACACTAGTCCGGTGTCTGCGCAGGTAAATTCCTCTGCGGAAAGTTCATCAGAAGGTTCTATCCTCCAGGAGAGCGGCGAGACGGTCTTCTGGGGGGAAGGGGAGGATTGACCTGAAAGGGAAAGCTTCCAGAATTAATCCGAGTGTAAAACAAAGGTTCGAGATACCTCTCTCTAGTTGACGCAACGATCAGACGCCGGAGAACTGGTGGCTGATCCTTAAGTAGACCTGCTGATGGCTGATTCGCCGCAGGTGCGTCTGTCCTCAGCGGGGATCCGGACCACACTGCCCCCTGGTGAGCCAAGCAGGCGCTGCTGCAAACCTGTGTGGGGCACCGCTTCCTGACACTCATGTCCAAATGTGTGTGTAAATATTAAGGCTTTTGAGTAGTAAATTATTATTATTACAGTGATAATTCGACATTGATGTGGTTATAAATTTTTCATATAAAAATTTCAGTTTCAGAAATTTCGCATTTCATTGACCGGATATGACGTTTAAGAGGGCGCTGCGCAAAACTTTAACAGGACATTGACTTCCGCTTCTGCGCAGACTCGCGCGTAGAGAAAGACCCTGGTCTCACTTCATACAGAGGCTCTAATAAGTCTCTACCTAAAGGTAACTGAAACACATTTTGTTTGTTTTTTTTCCCCATTGTTTTAACACGATCACATAACAGAGGGCAGTTTTGTCATACACTGTCGACAGATACTGTATCGAAGCAGAGCCACAGCTGTTTTTTGCGCGCTACTAATTATTGTTATGCTAACCGGTGAAAGCAAGCTAATCTGGCTAATGCTAACAAGTTATAGTCAGCCTACCACCTTCCTGAGCAAACGTCAGCTATTGTTTTACTGGCCAGCTGTAATCTTGGTTCCTGTGCTTTCACATTTAACATTTCGCATTCATTTAAAGTCTGACCTAAATTAATTGCAATATACATTATTCCACGGTTATATGAAGTAAAATTAAATGATGTAAATACCACTGTTATTGATTACCGCGTCTCCGGAAACGTATCTGATCAACCTCAATCAATCTTGTGGTGGCGTTATGTTTTTTATTATTGTATCCATGACGGCAGCACATATGGTTGTATTTATATTGTAGATTTTATGTCCAATTGAAGGTCAGAGCACTTTGAATCAATAGTAAACAACGTGCGGCTTACGTTTAAAGAATGGTGTTCAGTGGTATATAAATACTCGAGTAATAAAACATGGTAAGGACACTACTCCCAGGTAACCAAACAGGTCCCAATCTACTAACACTGAGACATGTACTTTTGTCAAAACGTCTGTATGACCTGAAGTCCATAATGGTGTGGACAATTATTTTATTATTTTTTTTAAATATAGTTTTGCATCTCTCCACCACCATCAAGATGTGACTCAAGTGGACACTAAGTTTTTAAAGTGTTCCAGATCCTCTGTCGTGATGCAAATTAAAGTTGTTTAATGCAGAACATCCATCATTTTCAGGGCCTGGTGTGCCATGTCCCCTCTTTCCTACACAAAAACATGAATAAGTGAAGCATTTTCCCATTTGACTCACAAAAATCTGTCCCAAAGATGGCAAGTACTTTCGCTCTAGCCTAATAAGTAAAAAAACTATATTCTATCCTACTAATATCAGCAAAATCTAAAGGCCAGGAAGACGACAGTACATTTAGTATAGAGTCATGGCCAAAAGTTTATGACTGAACGCATATTCACTTTCGCAATATCCACTGCCTCTGTTTGATGGGAAATTGCATATATTAATGTTATATAATTAGTTAATTAGTAGTTAATGAGAGATCAGATGAATTGCAATTAATTGCAAAGTCCCTCTTTGCCATGAAAATGAACTTAACTTACAGAGACTGGTTGTTCTGCCTCACTTAATTTCTGCAAGGAAATGTGCACAGTCAGCATTGTTTTGCACCAATAGAGCTTCATAAGCAAGAATATTGCTGTTTGTAAGCCTGCATCTAAATAAATCATTTTATTAGATTAAGTCAGAACTTTATATAGTGCTGCTTATGTTGTAATTGCAAAATATTTTAAAATCTAGGAGTCAAAAATTCTTAAAAGATAAGAAGTACTTTATTTTATCCCAGTCATGGGAAATTAACTTGTTACAGCATCAGTCAGTAGCAATAACAGTAATCTTAACACTATTTACAAAAAGAGCAGATTACATGTGCAAATGTGCAACATGAAAAATGCAGCTGGGGAAAAAAAAAAAACTAGAAAGTACAAGTAACAATAAAAGTAACCTAATTTCATGCTGCGCAAATGAGCAGCATGAAAATGTGCAAATTTGCAACTAGGAAAACAAATCTAGAAAGTACAAGACAGTCAGGGCACATCGCAGCATGAGAGCTGAGAGTCTCAGATGGCGGTGTTGAATAGTGTTATTGCACTGGGCAGGAAAGATTTCTTGTATCTGTCCTTGTGGCAGCGGAGCTGGGGAAAAGGGGGATTTTAGTATCGCTTCAGCAAACAAATAATGAAGTTTGTGTAGCTGCATGTGGGTATGTGGGAAGAGGTCATTGGTTTCTTTTAACAGGTTTCTTTCTGTTAAAGGGTGTTTTTCTTCCCACTGACTTGTTTGACAGTGACTGGAGGCAGTCATGTACTATATAAATGAAACTGAATTGTCTGTGATTTTTTATTTTTTTTTTTTGTCAGTTATTAGGAGTTCATCGCCAACACTAAAGCTGAATAAGCACAGATTTGACGTGACCAAAGGAAGTGGTACGTCATACGGGGAGCTGTCAGCCAATATCACCATGAGTTATAAACCCATAGCTCCTGCACCAACTGGCTCAAACCACACACCACCAGGTTCTTACCCTCTTGTTTTTGTTTTTTTTTTATCATTGAATATATATAGACAATGAGCGTCTGTTAATTTCAAATTTGCAGCTAATTTTAAACTAAAGCCACAGGAACACAAGCCACAAAATTAAACACCAATAAAATGATTTCTGGTGCAAATGTAATCACGTCAGTGTTTATGATTAACGTGTATTCTGTTTGTTCAGGCTCCTCTGTGCCCTCTCCATCTTTACCCTCATCATCAAACTTTAGACCTGCATTCAGTGATTTTGGCCCCCCGTCCATGGGCTTTGTTCAGGTGTGTCAATAGTACTTAAGTCTTGCTATTTTAGGTTGTAGAAGCTAAAGATGCTGCCTACAGGTTTTATGTGATTACTATTAGATTATTATAATTATTAGAAGTTGTTCAGAATTTAACACAAAGATGTTTTACAACAGTTGTGATGGATCCTCGTCAAAAGGCTTTTATTCTTTACATTTACTTGTCATTCTTAATGTCTAGCTTTGCCAGGTTTTGATGGCTGTTTTTTGTTTCTTCTCCAAACTTTGTTTTTTATGACAACCCTCATAAAGCCCGTCAAGGTCTCGCAAGGGTCCACCTATAGTGAACTTCTGTCTGTTATTGAGGAGATGAGTCGAGAGATTAGGCCCACTTATGCCGGCAGCAAGAGTGCGATGGAGAGGTTAAAGAGAGGTATACTTCAATTTTTTAAAAATGGCTTTTTGCCAAGAATGTAAAGCTGCATGTCAATGTGGTATTACATTTGTTTCAGCTCTTGACTTTTCCTTGATGGGTTTAAAAAACACTGGCCTAAACAGAAGATATATGGCTGCAACATCCTTCAAAATAGTTTTCATTAGGCATCTTCTTTTTTGTGTGGTTTTATATGAGCAGAGAATAAAGAGCAAATCAGAACCACATAAATTTAAAAGCTCAGTGTTTTACGCAACCTTTGCTTGTTGTTCTTTTGGCTAAACGAATGAAGCCAAGCATTTTAAGTACACTCAAATTTGTGTTTCTGTCTCCCTGCACATTTCATTCAGGTATCATCCATGCACGCGCACTGGTCAGGGAGTGTCTGGCAGAGACTGAAAGAAGTGCCCGCACATAACCTTTTGGAAAGATCTTCACCCTTCATTCTTTACCATTTAAATCATGTCCATATCTAGATCGTCCATTCAACATCTTTCCTCCCAGGACTTTTATAGATCCATTATGATTCATTTCCACTTTTTTTTTTTCCTTTGTTCAACCACAAACTTTCTGAATCTTACAGGCTATCGCTAAAAAGAGTTTTGTATCTATTTTGAAATAAGATCTTTGTCCTCAACTCAACTTACCAGCCTTTTGACAATGGCAACTGATCAAAGACTTTGACTTTCCGGCCTGTGCCCATGTTTCTCTTATGACCACTGAGCTGCTTTATTATTATTTTTTTTGACCATCCCCAATTTCACATCTTATAGAATAAATACACATTAGACATTTCTCATCGCAAGAATTTCCGACATCTCTGTGAATTTTAGTATGGAAATTTTGTAAACGAGATTTTTTGCATTTCGGTATGTATGTCTTAATTAAATAACGGGGAAAAAAACATTTGTGACTGCTTTATGGCTCAAGATTCATAGGTTGCAATGAAATTGGTGTATTATACCGTTGCTCTTTAAATGTATAACGTAAATATGGCTTTAAAAGTCAATGCATACCTGCTTCCTTCTGAAGGACAATGTGTGACAACTGTCAATACATTGAAATCTGAGGATACACGTTTATTTGCAATTACATTATGACCGCTGCAACATTTGAGACCAGCCACACATGAAAAGTTCAACTAAGCTAGTTAAAGACAAGTGTTGTACATTGCATACATCTTTACAAAAGCACAATATATTGATACAATAAAGAAATAGGTACATGGGGGACAGCATACATCAAATATGTGTAACAATGATTGTCATCTTTGAAGAGGGAAAAACCGAGTCACTAAAGAAGAGGCTCTGGTGGGCCAACACGTTTACAGCCTGATGTAAACTGCAAAAAAAGTAACTTTTACTGAAAGGAAAAAAAGTCTCTGCAGCAAGTGCTTTTTTAAAATGTTGCCCAGGAAGTCTTCCTAAAATGGTAGTCCAGAGTTTTTTGTTTTAAATAAGTCAAAAGTAACATGGTAGGGTATTGGTGGCAGAGTATATGGCTTGGGTGTGTGATTAAATACAACACCAGAAAAGTTAAAGTTTGTTTCCCCTAACTGTTGAAATTCACAGGCTCCTCCTGTCGTAGAATGCGTTGACATTCAACCCTGTGGAAAAGAAGACATTTTCACAGGTCTCCTAATACATCAAAACCAATTTCAGGCACCCAAAGGTTAGTAATGGTTGTTACCGTTATAACATGTCTACAGGACTTACTGTCATGGCAGTGGGAGGTGGTGTGCTAAATAGGCCTTTATATCGATTCTTTTCCTCTTTATCTTTGATGCGGATCTTCTCCTCCATGATCCTGAGCTCCTTGGCGATAGATTGCTCCAGAGAAGGGTCAAGCTCCAGCACCTTTGCAAAATCGGCTCGGGCCTCTCTCTCATTCCAGACTGCGGCGTGGGCCTTGGCTCGCTTGTATAAGGCCTTTATATTATCTGTGACACAGCATGGAATTTCTTCAAATTGTACAATATTGATGATTATGGTTAGTGACTGACAAACCAGCCAAAAATAAATCAGGTGGCTTTCCACACTTCATGTGAATGAACAGTAATTTTGCCAGAGACAAGCTGTGGATTAGAAAAACATTCTGAAGAAGTAATGGAGCAGTTGCAACTTGGTGCCTTACCTTCGTATTTAAAGAGCAAAGAGGAACAATGGTCGATTACTTCGTAGTACTGGCCTTGGAGCAGCTTGCACTGGCAGTAGTTGAGAAGCAGTGGTGTGATCATATGGTCTAATTTTAACCATGTCCCATCTCCGGGATGCTCCTGAGGATTCAAATTTTTTTTTTTTGTGGGTACTTAAAAGGATCAAATGGATATTGATCATTAACTATGTCCTCACCTTCATCTGTAGATTTTTAAGGCAAGCGATGCCACTGTAGTACTTCTCCATGGCTTCATTTATTTGACCTTGTTTATAAAGCATGTTTCCCTCCTCATGGATCTGAGGTACCAGCTCCAGTTTCTCTTTATCGTTCATGGCCCATACATCAAGTTGGAATGATCCTGGTGGCAGAACCTAGAAAATAATAATAAAGGTCAGTGGTATGTCTAGCTAGTGTAATTGTAGCTGTTCTTAAGAAATCTATAAATCTATAAAATAAAAAAAAATTTGCTTTTCACATTGAATAGATAGAAATGTATTTCTGATGCAGATTAGTGATAACAGACATTAATGGATAAGAATAATAAATCATATTTCCAAAATTAAATAGACATGAATCGGCATTGGGGGAACACCTCTGCTATTTTGGATGCATTCTGAATAGAATTCCAGTTAAGAAAAATGTAAATAAAAAAAAAAAGCTGTCTAATTATTCTGCACTTTAATGTTACTGTAATGTTCAGTCATCCAGGTCATGGAAGATCCACTGATGGTACCTGGATGTCCATCCTCCCGTCAAAATACTTCCAACCTCTCCTTAAGTAAAGAAGAAATGGACCTGGGCCCTCATTTATCAATCTTGCGTAAGGAAGGTGTGCAGATCTGAGTGCAGGAATCGTGGTATGAAAAGACATGTGATTTATAAAACTTTCGTATATGGCCAATCCCAGCGGACGACTCAGCTGGTCTTTATAAATGCAGCGGCTGAAACTGATCGTCATTAGCATGTTCTGCCCCAAAATATTCATGTTTCAGAGGCGTCGCCTCCTGAAGTGAAACACTGAGAGGAGAAACCCGAGAAAGAAACGAAACTTTTTCGAGCTGGAAGTTGTTCCCCTCGAGTCTGAGGTGGTGGTTAAACAAGGACATGCTGTTTGGAAGCATGAAAACTGGTGTTAAAGGAGCCCAGAAAAACGCTGTCTGGAGAACTGAAGCAACACCGCCGTGGACGAGCAGACGTGTCGCTGCCCTGACACAGTCAAGCGTGTGCGCACACTGTTGAAGCAATGCTGCTGCTCTGTGGCAGCTTCACCAGTTATTAGATATTCTGTCAATGACCACGAAAAAAGAGAAAACATATACTTCAACAAAAAGGGCAAGATTTCTTAAAAAACAAAGAAAAAGAAGACAATTTAGTCAGGAATCAGGAATTAGAAAATCAGGAATAATTACACAAAAAAACAAACCAAATATGAATTTTTCAGGAAAAAATTGGTTATATTTTGTCAATGAAGGAAAACGTTTCCTTAAAAAACAGATTTATTTACTTTATTCAATGATATTAGTTTACGTTTTAATCTGTATGGAATATGTGGCTGCCTGTGCTTAATTACCAGTTTGAGGCTTGTTTAATCATTATTTTTACATTTTTTAAGATTTTGCTGTGCTGCACCACGTATGCGTACACGATGTCAAACCTGACGTGAGATCTGAGTGGATCGTACGCTCACGTCCAGATTGATAAATGCTGAGCCTTGCGTGAAAATGGCCGTGCACAATTTTTTGCCATAAGTACGGTTGATAAATGAGGGCCCTTGTGTTTTCAAATCGGTGTAACCCACTGATCTCAAGCCCTCTTCCTCTTGCCTACTCACCTCTAGCAGCTCAATAGTAAAGACAAGGGGCTGTGGATTGGCCTGAAGTTCATCCAGATCCTTGTGCCCAAGAGAGTGATGAGAGTGGATCTGCGCAATGCCACAGCAGTGCCTCTGACCTTCCAGGGGATCCTTACCAGCACTGATGTTTCTGAGTGACTGGGACATGAGTGGATACAGTGCTGTATGCTGAGTAGCAAAAAAAAAAAAAAAAAAAAAAAAAAAAAATTAACATCAAGAAAAAAAAAGAACAAGCCTAATATTCAATCAAACATTAGTTGACCAGTTCAATAACCTTAGTGTCGCAGGTAAATTCGGACACTTCGCCTGGTCTCATAGTGATGACCACTCTCTCCCATACAGCCAGTTTAAACTTCTTGCCCAAAATCAGCTCCATAGGTTTACTGTGGGCTCCCATGGCCCTGGAGTCATCCAACACTTTGCCATCACAATGACTAGTGCGGTAGTGGAACACCACCTAACAAAACACAGAATGAGCATTAAAGGTAAACTGTTGTCAATAAATAACTGTAACAACTAGAAAAGGATTTGGAAAATGCAGAGCTCCATCAAGGAGGCACTTGGAGAGATCTGAGTAATCATCTTTTAATGGAGGTTTTTCCAACTTAAAAATAACTATACAAGTTAACCAGTAATGTATAGTATTAATACAAGGTTACAAAACACAGTAATTTGCTTTATGATCAAATCCCCTTGGCTTTGTTATTTGGAAGATCAAACCCAGAGTTCCTCCTGAATCCAGAGCATCACCAAAATGTAATCAAGTGTTTTTTGGCCCATTATCAAAACCTCTTGTAACAATAGCATAAAATATAACTATGTTGTACATTATATGTAGTATATGCATACAATATACAATATGCCTAGAATAGTATGGACAATTACTTAATATCTCTGAAATTATAACACAGGACACCGCGATGGGAAACTGACTGACATGTCAAGTAACCAATCAGCATCCATAAACACATCCCATCCTGTCCCACCCCATGATGTCTCTCCATTAGATGAAAAACAAGAGAAATGGCAAAACAAAGATAAGAAGCTTGCCCAATTAAAACAAGACTGAAATAACCACAAAGGCAAAAAATTTACTGTAAACGCTGTTACGTTTACAAGTTGAATCCTTTTGACGCAACAAATGTCGCTATAAGCTTAATGTGTTAGCTCAGATAGCCGATAGTTAGCTGCACATAGCATTTTCAAACATGCGTCGTCTTATTTCTCAACTCAGTTCATACTGATGCACGTTAATCTTCTAAAATCGAACAAATAGTTTTACCTTAGTTCCATTTGCAAAGGTCGGCAACTCTGCTTTGCCTGGACTGATCAATTTCTTCCTTATTCCTTCTTCAAGTAGCTTGTGAGCCTCCTCTTCCATCGTTCACCGAGCGGTCAGGTTCCGATAGATGACGATAATTGCCGAAGCCAGTCTTTTCGTGAGTCGTCATAACGCCCCCTGCATGTCTAGAAAAAATATTTCGTGAAAAATGATCAGCCATCGGCGAAACACCAACCTGTCGGAAAATATTTAACATTGGATTTAATTAATAAAACATACACGTTCTAATGAATGTATCAAACATTGAATTAATGTAAAGGATCAACTAATATTGTGAATTCTCAAAATCTGCAAAGCATAATTTACAGAGAAGTGAAGCTTTACATAAAAAAAAAAAAAAAAAAAAAAAAAAAAAAAAAATCACCCCTTTCACCTTGGGTTAACTTTCGTAGTTTTAATAGTTCCTCCAAGTAACAAAAGTTTGTTAATTAGACAAGAATAGGATTTTTATAGTAGAGTACTGTTTACATTTACATTTTAGTGATTGACATTGTTGGGATTAAATAATCTTTGAAACCATACATGGTGAAACTGTAATAAGCCCAGTAAATGTCAAATCTCCAACCAATTAAACAAAAAAAAAAAAGGTGTAAGCACCTTTAACCATCAACTAAATACAGAGTCTACAAATGCAAATTAAAATATAAATTTTATTGTACTTTCACAGTCATTATTCACACAACAAATAAAACACAGGCAAGACCAAGCTCCTTTTTCATTTACAACAATGTCAATTCATGTAGTTGGAACACAGTCAAGGCACTTAGTGGTCCATTTAGTAGTGGTCATTACAATGACAAGAAAAAAAATGTTAGATGACAAAACACACCTTTTAGAATTTCAAGCATTAAATGTAGTAATGATTCTGTATCTCTTAAAATGTCATTTTTCAAAATACGGTAAATAAAACAATTTGAAGCCTCTTCTTCCCCGCACAGCACAGCTGATGTATATCACATGATACACTAGTGGAAACAACACATGACATTACTAATAAGAACAAAACTGGGATGTAAATACATTCAAATATTCAAATTCCAGTTTTCAAATACCTCCAGGGATGAACAAAAGCAACCCAGGCACAAAGAATATGGCACTTGAAACACCTGCAAGAACACTTTGGTTAATTGTAACCTACATTATAATTAGACACTCTGAAGACCAAAACTAGTCAGTAAATGTGTTTGGGATGCTTTATTAAAGTGTGACAAGTGAGACCAGTGAGAGTAACTCATCAGAGTAAGTGATTCACAAGAATTAAAGAAAAAAATTATATCAGGCACAAATCTTTGTTGCCGTATGCTAAATTATATATTGACTTAAAGGTAGCATTTTCTTCAGCTGCATAAAATAATTATTTAAATGAGAAAATGTGACTTGACACCGTAAAAATGTGAAAGAGTGCACTGAGAAAATGCGAACTTCACAACAATATTCCCCATTCTATTTTACATTCAACTTTACACTGTGCAATGTTGACAATAATGATAAGAGTTTTTGTCACATATTTGAGGTAACATCCAGAAAATTACTAAAAAATGTAAGAACTAGCCTGCTGTAGTGAAACAAACAACACTGACCACAGAATTGCAAAACACTGAACTGTATCAGAGAAAAGGACTTTGACTGCATTGTCAAACTGACATAGTGTGGTAAGCACAGCAACAACAAACGACAATCTCTTACCTGCATTTGGGTTCAACTGTATTACAACACCTGTGAAAATAAGAGCTAAAAAAAACAGTAACAACGAAAAAAGAAATCTGTCAGAATCTGCCAAAAAAATGATTTGCATCACTATCCAAGCATTTCCTCTAGGAGAGTAACATTTGTGAGTAAAGACAAGCAGATACATCAGTTTATGTTGGAAATTTGTGTATTTTGTGATCAGTTGGTTTTATTTTTAATATTTTACTTTCAAGGTATAAGATCATTATATGCTTGAAGACCTGGCATTACTTGTTTAATCTCTTTATTAGAGTCAAGATTGCGGCAGAAAACATATACCGGTACATGACAGACTTCAGAATAATTGGAATGAACAACTGTCTCTGACTCACCAACTCCAGTGATGAGGAGAAGGAATGAAGAAAGTACAACTCTTCTATTTTTCTTTACTAGCGGATGGGACACCCACCTACAGAAGTATATTGTTTTTCAGCAACTGCTTTTCTTTTGCGTGTGCGTGTGTTTGTTTTGTGTGTACGTACCCACAGCAGTGTGCAGAAAGCTGTGTGACAGAGCTCAGGGTGCTAAAGGACCACTGGGAGCTGCAGTAAGACAAAGTTGCAGGGTCGCTGTGGGGGAAACAGCAACAAATCTCATTTCATACCTTGATAATAAAGGGGAAGGCAAAATTCCAATAATAGCATATTGACTGGACCCACTTAATTTTGAAGATGTTGTTGAAAGATGAATTGCCAGTGCTACCCAAAGCATCTTCATTTTCAAGATTCTAAAGTGTCAACAGGGGACGATTAGAGCGTCAGTTTTAAGCGAACATGGTGTATTAATGAGAGCTGTGGTTGCTTGCCTGATATTTGAGGTTGGTGTGTTCAACAGAGCCAGTGGCAGCAGGTGATTGGTGAGTCTGTGGTTTGGAGAAACTGAGAGTACCAAAGGTCATCTCTCCTTCTCTATCTTTGTCTCTACTCTTCCATCCTTCTCCCTCACCATCAGACACAGTTCCCTCTTCCTCTCCTTCCAGTACAAATGCATCATCAATACTGAATTGTGTTGCCATGGTGATCAACTATTACACCGTGGAGTCCTGAGTCTAGATGATCACTGTGGGTAGAGAAAGGTTTACAGATTAATGATTCATTTTCATTATATGGATGCGTGTTGTGCAACAGTCGTGTTTCAATAGCTGATGTTTATACGGAAATGAAATAATGTATGACCTACAACACAACCTACAAATTATATTAATAATTATTATTAGTAGTGGTGGAAGCAGTAGTAGTATCAATTACTTGTATCATTATTACAAATAGACAAGACATGTGTGAATGGGCGTGTTTACATTTAAAGTACGCAAACACGCTTTAATAAACTCAGCAGCTTAAATTCTTCAACTGTAATAAATCATAGAAACGCTACATCGATAAAATTAAACATATACCTAAATAAAGTTACAATCTTGCATGGGCTTCGCCCAAAAAGGTCAGCAGTTACTAATAACTCAAAATGTTGTTACCATTGTTTCTGCGCTTTCCGCTAGTTGATCAGATGACCAGAATGAAGACTTACTGTCTTGAGAAATCGAGTAATCTTTTTTCGAGGAAGTATGAACTCGAATTTAAATTTTTAAAACTCAGATCGCATGGCTATACAGTATGTGGCTGGTATATATAAAGTCTTCCGAAAGTTTGCAGAAAATAAAAGCCTCTGAGATAAGTTCCTAAACTCGTCTGGTTTCCTTCCACCCGGCACTCGATTGATCATGTCTGATTCCGCCCAAAGATCTGAGAAGGCTTCCGTCAAACTTAATCAAATGCAATTCCGTCGATCGACACTCCAAAAAATGAGGTTACACGCAGAAAAATAGAAACACGCAGAAAAAAAAAAAAAAATTATATATATATATATATATATATATATATATATATGTGTGTATATATGTGTGTGTGTGTTGTTATAATAAAACGAACAGCTCACTGTGGAATATTTAGAAGCGAGGAAATTTCACGACTGGATTTGTTGCACAGGTGGTATCCTATCACAGTTCCACGCTGCAATTCACTAAGCTCCTGAGAGCAACCCATTCTTTCACAAATGTTTGTATAAACAGTCCTAGGTGCTTGATTTCATACACCTGTGGCCATGGAAGTGATTGGAACTGGAACACCTGATTCTGATTATTTGGATGGATATATATATATATATATATATGTGTATATATATATATATATATATATACACACAAACACACATACACGCGCACACACACACACACACACACACACATATATATATAGCCCCTCCTGGGCTGCCACTTTATCGTGGTGGAGGGGTTTGCGTGTCCCTATGATCCTAGGAGCTCAGTTGTCTGGGGCTTTATGCCCCTGGTAGGGCCACCCATGGCAAACACGTCCTAGGTGAGGGACCAGACAAAGTGCAGCCCACAGTACCCCTTATGATGAATCATATATTTGGTGTCAAGTCTCCCTTGCCTGGACGCGGGTCACCGGGGCCCCCTCCTGGAGCCAGGCCTGGGGGTGGGGCATGCTGGCGAGTGTGAGTTGGGTGGCACCCGAAGGCAGGGATGTTGGCGGTCTGATCCCCGGCTGCAGAAGCTAGCTCTAGGGACGTGGAACGTCACCTCTCTGAGAGGGAAGGAGCCTGAGCTGGTGTGAGAGGTTGAGAAGTTCCGATTAGATATAGTCGGCCTCACCTCGACGCATAGCAAGGGCTCTGGAACCAGTCTTCTCGAGAGGGTTTGGATTCTCTTCCACTCTGGAGTTGCCAATGGGGAGAGGCGGCGGGCAGGGGTGGTGATTCCTGTCGCCCCCCGGCTTGGTGCCTGTACGTTGGAGTTTACCCCGTTGAACGAGAGGGTAGCCTCCCTCCGCCTTTGGGTGGGGGAACGGATCCTGACTGTTGTTTGTGCCTATGGCCCCAACAGCACTTCAGCGTATCCACCCTTTTTGGAGTCCCTAGGGGGAGTACTAGAGAGTGCTCCTTCTGGGGGTTCCCTCGTCCTCCTGGGTGACTTCAATGCTCACGTAGGTAGTGACAGTGAGACCTGGTGGGGCGTGATCGGGAAGAATGGCCCCCCGATCTGAACCCGAGTGGTGTTCTGTTGTTGGATTTCTGTGTTCGTCACAGATTGTCCATAACAAACACCATGTTCAGGCATAAGGGTGTCCATAGGTGCACTTGGCACCAGGACACCTTGGGCCGCAGTTCGATGATCAACTTTGTAGTCATGTCCTCGGATTTGTGGCCACATGTCCTGGACACTTGGGTGAAGAGAGGGGCGGAGCTGTCAACTGATCACCACCTGGTGGTGAGTTGGCTCCGATGGTGGGGGAGGATGCTGGACAGACCGGGCAGGCCCAAACGTATTGTGAGGGTCTGCTGGGAACGCCTGGTGGAGTCTCTGGTCAGAAGGAGCTTCAACTCCCACCTCCAGGAGAGCTTCAACCATGTCCCGGAGGAGGTGGGGGACATTGAGTTCGAGTAGACCATGTTCCGTGCCTCCATTGTTGAGGTGGACGACCGGTGCTGTGGCCGCAAGGTGGTCGGTGCCTGTCGTGGCGGCAACACCTGAACCCGCTGGTGGACACCGGCGGTGAGGAAGATGGAGTCGTAACAGGCCTTTTTGGCCTGTGGGACTCCTGAGGCAGCAGACAGGTACCGGCGGACCAAGCGGAGTGCGGCTGTGGCGGTCGCCGAGGCAAAGATCCGGGCGTGGGAAGAGTTCGGATAGGCCATGGAGAACGACTTCCGGACGGCTTCGAAAAGGTTCTGGACCACCATCCGGCGCCTGAGGAGGGGGAAGCGATGCACTGTGTACAGTGGGGATGGTGTGCTGCTGACCTCGACTTGGGATGTTGTGGATCGGTGGAAGGAATACTTGGAAGACCTCCTCAATCCCACCGACACTCCTTCCAGTGAGGAAGCAGGGCCTGGGGACTCGGAGGCGGGTTCTCTTATCTCCGGGGCTGAGGTAGCCGAGGTTGTTGAAAAACTCCTCGGTGGCAGGGCCCCGGGGGTGGATGAGATTCGCCCGGAGTTCCTTAGGGCTCTGGATGTTGTAGGGCTGTTGTGGCTGACACGACTCTGCAACGTCACGTGGACATTGGGGGCGGTACCACTGGATTGGCAGACCGGGGTGGTGGTCCCTCTTTTTAAGAAGGGGAACCGGAGGGCGTGTTCCAACTATAGGGAGATCACACTCCTCAGCCGCCCTGGAAAGGTCTATTCGGGGGTACTGGAGAGAAGGGTCCGTCGGATAGTTGAACCTCAGATTCAGGAGGAGCAGTGTGGTTTTCGCCCTGGACGTGAAACTGTGGACCAGCTCTATACCCTCAGCAGGGTCCTCGAGGGTGTGTGGGAGTTTGCCCAACCAGTCCACATGTGTTTTGTGGATCTGGAGACGGCATTTGACCGTGTACCTCGGGGAGTCCTGTGGGGGGTTCTCCGGGAGTATAGGGTGTCGGGCCCCCTGACACGGGCCGTCCGCTCCCTGTGTGACCGGTGTCAGAGCTTGGTCTGCATTGCCGGTAGTAACTCGAACTCGTTTCCGGTGAAGGTTGGACTCCGCCAGGGCTGCCCTTTGTCACCGATTCTGTTCATAACTTTTATGGACAGAATTTCTAGGCGCAGCCGTGGTGTTGAGGGGGTCCAGTTTGGTGTTTGGACCTCCAGCTCTCGCTGGACCGGTTCGCAACCGAGTGTGAAGCGGCCGGGATGAGAATCAGCGCCTCCAAATCTGAGGCCATGGTTCTCAGCCGGAAAAAGGTGGAGTGCCTTCTCCGGGTCAGGGAGGGGATCCTCCCCCAAGTGGAGGAGTTTAAGTACTTTGGGGTCTTGTTCACGAGTGAGCGGGAGATCGACAGGCCGATCGGTGCGGCGTCTGCAGTAATGCGGACTCTGCACTGGTCCGTTGTGGTGAAGAGAGAGCTGAACCAAAAGGCGAAGCTCTCGATTTACCGGTTGGTCTTCGCTCCTACCCTCACCTATGGTCATGAGCTTTGGGTAGTGACCGAAAGAACGAGGTCGCGGGTACAAGCGGCCGAAATGAGTTTCCTTTGCAGGGTGGCTGGGCTCTCCCTTAGAGATAGGGTGAGAAGCTCTGCCATCCGGGAGGGGCTCGGAGTAGAGCCGCTGCTCCTCCGCATTGAGAAGAGCCAGATGAGGTGGCTCGGGCACCTAGTAAGGATGCCTCCCGGACGCCTCCCTGGTGAGGTGTTCAGGGCACGTCCCTTCGGTAGGAGGCCCCCGGGAAGACCCAGGACACGCTGGTGGGACTATGTCTCTCAGCTGGCCTGGGAACGCCTCGGGATCCCCCCGGAATAGCTGGACGAATTGGCTGGGGAGAGGGAAGTCTGGGCTTCCGTGCTTAGGCTGCTGCCCCTGCGACCCGACCCCAGATAAGAGATAGAATATAGATGGATGGATGGATGGACCTAAAATCTGGATAGTATCAAATTGAGATGGAGGAGCAGGATAAGCACAAGACCACTTTATTGTGTCCATTGGGTTTTTACGAATTCAATCGCATGCCTCAAAGTATTACAAACGCCCCCAGTACTTTTCAACGATTGATGGAGAGGGTTATGGGCAGCATAAATCTGAAGGAGGTACTGATGTTCTTAGATGACATCATTGTGTTCTCTAATATGTTAGAGGAGTATGAAGCCAGGCTCAAACATGTCCTCCAGCAGGTGTGAGAAAATGGTCTGAAACTTTCACCAAAGAAATGCCTTTTCTTCCAAAGCTCGGTGCGGTATCTAGGTCACATTGTTTCAAGTAGAGGGGTAGAGACTGACCCTGACAAAGTCACCCTAACCCCGGAAGAACTGAACAAAGTGGCTGGGGAGAGGGAAATCTGGGCTTCCCTGCTTAGGCTGCTGCCCCCGCGACCTGACCCGGATAAGTGGTAGAAAATGGATGGATGGATGGATATATATATCACAACTTGAGATTGAAGAGGTACAACACAAATGCTACGGGTCAGGATGCCAGGTCAGAGGGGAGGAGGTTAGACCAACGCCCCTACCAGAGATTGGGAACGAAGCCCCAATGAGCGCAGATATACCGATAACGCTGAGCGAGTCAGTATATAGGAGAAGGAGGCAGCACATAACAGCAGTGCTCAGTGGCCGGTGTCTCTGAGAGAGGAGCACAGCAACCTCCCTGAACAGAAACCAGTTACCATCACAGTGGCAGACATCCAAGAAAGAGTCTCAGGTATGGAAAACTGGGCAGCACCAGGCCCTGACATGATCCATGCCTACTGGCTAAAGAAACGCACCTCACTCCATGAGCGCCTGGCAGCACAAACAAACCAGCTGCTAAGAGATGGGACTCACCCAGAATGGCTAACCGAGGGGCGAACGATCCTAATCCAGAAGGATCCTGCAAAGGGTGCAGTCCCACCCAACTACCGGCCAATGACCTGTCTCTCCACAACATGGAAGCTCATGTCAGGCATCATTGCGGTTAAGATAAGCAGGCACATGGATCAAAACATGAGCAAAGCACAGAAAGGCATTGGTAGAGATACCAGAGGAGCCAAACACCAGCTCCTGGTTGATAAAACAGTTGCCCAAAACTGCAAGTCCCGAAATACCAACCTGTGCACTACCTGGATGGATTACAAGATAGCCTATGACTCGATGCCACACACATGGATCACTGAATGCCTGAAGCTGTACAACGTCAATAGGACTCTAAGAGCGTTCGTGGCGAACTCGATGAGGTTGTGGAAAACCACCCTTGAGGCAAATGGCAAGCCACTTGCACAAGTGTCCATCAAATGTGGCATATACCAAGGAGATGCTCTGTCCCCACTGCTGTTCTACACAAGCCTGAACCCCCTAAGCCAGATAATCAACAAGACTGGCTATGGATACCACCTCAGGAATGGGGCCACTATCAGTCACCTCCTCTACATGGACGACATCAAGCTGTACGCTAAGAGAACATGGGACATAGACTCCCTGATCCACACTACCAGGATCTACAGCAACGACATTTGGATGCCATTTGGGCTTGAGAAATGTAGTAGGATGGTGACAAAGAGAGGCAAGGTAGTCCACACTGAAGGGGTCTTGCTCCCAGAAGGAACAATAGCAGACATTGAGGACAGTTACAAGTACCTTGGAATACCACAGGCAAATGGCAACCTTGAACAGGCAACAAGGAAAGCGGCAACAGCCAAATACCTCCAGCGAGTAAGACAAGTCCTAAGAAGCCAGCTCAATGGCAAGAACAAGTCCCGGGCAATAAACAATTACGCCCTGCCAGTGATCAGATACCCTGCAGGAATAATAAGGTGGCCGAAGGAAGAGATACAGACCACAGATGTTAAGACACGAAAGCTCCACACCATGCATGGCGGGTTCCATCCCAAATCCAGCACCCTGAGACTGTACACAAGCCGTAAGGAAGGAGGCCGAGGACTAGTGAGCATGAGAGCCACTATCCAGGACGAAACAGCCAAGCTCCATGAGTACGTCAAGGACAAGGCCCCAACGGATGACGTGCTCTGTGAACGTCTCAGACAATGGCAAGATCAGGAGGTGCTGGAGGAGGGACCATCATGGGAGGACAAGCCCCTACACGGGATGTACCACCGGAACATAGCTGAAGTGGCTGATCTCAAGAAATCCTACCAATGGCTAGAGAGGGCTGGCCTACAGGACAGCACAGAGGCACTCATCCTGGCTGCTCAGGAGCAAGCCCTGAGCATCAGAGTGATAGAGGCCCAGATATACAACACCAGACAAGACCCAAGGTGTAGGCTGTGCAAAGAGGCACCTGAGACAATCCAACACATAACTGCAGGGTGTAAGATGCTGGCAGGAAAAGCATACATGAAACGCCATAACCAAATGGCTGGCATAGTCTACAGAAACATCTGTGCCGAGTATGGGCTGGAAACCCCAAGGTCAAAATGGGAAACACCTCCAAAGGTGGTGGAGAATGACCGAGCGAAGATAATGTGGGACTTCCAGATACAGACAGACAGGATGGTGATGGCAAACCAACCAGATATCGTGGTGGTGGATAAAGGGCAGAGGAGAGCCGTTTTGGTGGATGTGGCAATAACGAATGACAGCAACATCAGGCGGAAGGAACACAAGAAACTTGAGAAATACAAAGAGAGGAGCTGGAGAAGGCTTGGAAGGTGAAGGTGACAGTAGTGCCCGTGGTGATCGGAGCACCCGGGGCAGTGACCCCCAAACTGGAGGAGTGGCTACAGCAGATCCCTGGAACAACCTCAGACATCTCAGTCCAGAAAAGTGCAGTACTAGGAACAGCAAAGATACTGTGCAGGACCCTCAAGCTCCCAGGCCTCTGGTAGAGGATCCGAGCTTAGAATGGAAGAGAGACCTCCCACGGAGGGTGAGAAGGGAATTTTTTTTTTGTTTTTAATATATATATACACACACAAGTGTTGCATAAGGAAAAAAAAAGGAAAAAAAAAATCAAAACAAATAAAGCCGTTTGTTGTAATGTCTGTGAAATCATGTGATTTCCAGCAAGTCAGCAGATCTGCAATAAGCAAACAAACATCTCTAAATCAACAGTCACAGATGAGTCATTGTCAGTTTAGGGGAACAGATTGGAAGAGGGTTGTGAAGCGATTGGGAATTGCATAAACATCGGTAGGAAAAGAAACACTTGAATTTGGATGCTTTGGAACCCTAACCTAATGTAAGTTTCTCTCTTTTTTCTTTTGTCCAATGTTTTAAAACCCTACTTGCATCATAATATCAATCATAATTTTGTCTCTTTTATTGTGTTTAGATGAAGTTACAGGCCACACTCTGCTTCCTGCTACAGCTCCTTTTTGAGGTAACCCCATTAGAGGAATGTTGAACTGTTGACAGAAAATGTATTTATCCTTCAAATACACAAGCTTTTTAACACTATTTTTTCTGTTTAGCATTCTTTATGCACACATCTCATAGTGACAACAGGTTCCTCTTTGGAGTTGCCATGTCTTACAGCTCTGATAGAGTTTACTACAGCACCCAAAACCTGGACATTCAATGGTAATTCCTGCCAGGACCCTTTTCAGTATTTGTCATCTAACTACATTATTTTAATATTAAACTTTTTTTTATATATATATATATATAGGTATGAATATAAATAACGAGGTATCAGGCTCAGTCAGAATTAAGAAGGATGGCTTGTATCTCTCCATTTCCCCGATAACTGCCGCTCACCAAGGCCAGTATGTGTGTTTGGTGAATAATACTAACATGGACATACTAAGGACATATGATATCGCAGTCACAGGTGGGAAACATGCAGTAGTATGCATATTTTTCATTGTTTATACATTTGAAAATTTTGAGAAACCAGCATTGTGCAACGTTGACATGAGCATGTGGCATGACCTCCAACACCTTGCTTGTGTTTTTCTGTAGCGTCCTTTGTCTATGAAATTAAAGCAGTCCAAGGCTCTACCATTTACCTGCCATGCAATATCCCTCAGTTCAGCCAAATCCTGGCCAACGCACTGTGGTACAAAGAGACAGGCGCTGGCCAGAGGATATATTTCAGAGAAGAGGCCTCAGGTGAAATGGAACGAATACAACAGCTTTATCCACTGGACCACGATCAGACAGTCATTATAAGAAATGTGGTTATGGAGGATTCTGGAACTTACCATTGCGAATCTTCTGAGGGGGAGAAGCTGAGCACCGTGAAAGTTACAGTTAAAGGTAGATTACCAGCCCTGTTGGTTCATTTTTACATTTATCTCATAAGTTATTTAATGATCCCTTGTAATTATATTAGCGTTATGCAGTATACATAAACTCTTATTTGTTGGGAAGTTGAGCTATATCCTATACGTGTCCACAAATTCCTCTTATTTAAATTATAACATTTATGATTTAGTTCACCCATGAATTTATTAAACCCTTGGTATTGTTACCTCCTGTTTACAACTGGCACAATAAGATAACCAAAGTCAACATTTTATTTGCATTTTGCAAGTAAATTATTAGCGAATGATGACATTTTAAAAACTCTGTAAGGATATAAATATTTGTAAATCATTGATTAATATGTTTTTTTTAATTAATTTTAAAAAGGCTATTTTCCTTATCTATCAGATTAGTAATTGACACCATGTCAGTGAATGACATGTGAGTATATTTATGATGAACTTTAAAATATCTCTTTGGTTTGAGACTATTTAATGTAATTTTCATTTTTATAAACATTCTAAACATTTAACCCTAGAACATTAATGAGTATGGAGCTGATATTTTTTATAGGATGCAAGGGGAGTTGTGATTAAAAGTTTAATATCAGTGTTTGTACATTTCTAACCTTCTATTTAACTCTCTCTAAGTTCCCACTACCCCTGTTCCATACTCATGTGGAGAGTTCACTGGAGAGTGGAAACCCTGCCTTGACCAGGACGGTCGCACCGGTGAAACAGTGTTACAGGAATCCATGGCAGAGTTTTCCATGAAGCTCTATTCATCCCTCAGAGAATCACAGCCTTCAGATAACTTGCTTGTGTCTCCACTGAGCATCAGCACGCTGTTGTCCCATTTGCTGTTAGGTATGAAGCTGCACTGACCCACATTTTCCTTTGTCATGTTGAAAGCAGGCATGAGTATTAAACCATGAGTGCTGCCACACCATCATACCAGGAAAATGTGATAATGCTTCTATTTCAGCTGCAGGCAAGGAGGTGAAATTCGTATTGCAGAGTGGAAAGCAACTCACTGCTGATTTGAGTCTTTTCATTGAATCCATGTTTTACAGATTTCTTCTTTAATAAAACATATCTTGCTTGAACTGAAGTGCATTATATCTCCTCTCCATCCTGTTCCTTTCAGGTGCAAGGGACAAAACCCAAAGAGCCATGGAGAGTGCACTTTCTGTCCCCCATGAATTCAGCTGTGTTCACTTCAATATGAAAAAGCTGAGAGAGAAATTGGGCACGTCTTTGCGAATGTCGTCACAGATCTACTATCATCCAAGTATTACAAACAAACAAACAAACAAACAAACAAATAAAACACTCTATACTGGTATGGATTTGGAGAAAATGTTCAGTGTAACAGTGATTTCCCTGTTTTCTCCTGCAGAAATGACTCTCACTGAGTCTTTTTTTAACCACTCTGTCCAGTTCTATGAAGCAGTACCCACCAAGCTACTGGAAACCAGTGAGGAAAACACAAATATGATCAACAGCTGGGTGGCAAATAAGACTAATAATAAAATCCAACGTCTGGTTGATTCAGTGTCACCCAGCACACAGCTGATACTTCTCAATGCAGTTTCCTTCAAAGGTGAGTGAAGATACAGTATTTGAATATGTGTGTGTTTGAGCCTGTAAAACTGGTGAAAGTTCATAGCTTTTATTTATGTGTCCATCAGGTCAGTGGAAGTTCAAGTTTGATTTGAAACCCAGGAAAAATTTTTTTGAAAAACTTAATGGTGATCTGGTGTCGGTGCCGGTCCTCTCTCACCCTAAGTACCCACTGGCCATGACGCTTGACACTGACCTAAAGGCAATGGTAATTAGCAGCCAACACCTTTATTTTCACTCATCAAAGTCATATAGTCATTAGTTATATTAAAGTTATCCAGTAATAGCTGAGGGAGTGAAATTAAGAATTATTTTAGCATGAACTGCACATTTGCCTTTATAAATGTGAGTACATTATACACCAGATGAAATTGCTGGTGTCTTATTGATAAAGTAAGAATAAAACCCAGGGTTATTGAAATTATTTAAAACCAGCCCAAGACATAAATTAAAAAAAAAAAAAAAATACAAAAAAAATACGTCTAATGAAAACCAGACACTGCCTTTGAATTGTTCTTCAACAGAATCATAAAAAACAAACAAACAAACAACAACAAAAAAATAAATAAATAAAAGAACCCTGGATAAAAATGATAATACTCCCAGAAAAGAATGAAACTAATTTGATCATAAAGACATGTCAAACTTAGGTGTGTCAAAACTGTAATTATTCAACAAAGACCTTCTCTAACAGGTGGCAAGGTTTGCTCTGACAGGTGAAACCAGCCTTTACATCCTGCTGCCCGCCTCCAACACAGTGGCTGACCTGCAGCAAGTGGAGGAGAGGATGACAGATACAGCCTTGCTTCGGATGATAAACAATATGAAAACAATCGTTCCCCAGAAGGTCGAGGTCATTTTGCCCAAAATCAAACTAGATGTGGAGCCAGACATGTTCATGCTCATGAAGAAATTAGGTTTGCTCCTTTCACTTTGCCTTCTGACCGACTTTGATCAGGTTCACTGACACATGCTCCTTTATCATCTTGTTCCCTCTTATCAGGGCTGTCGTCACTCTTTGAGGATGCCAATCTGTGTGGCCTTTACTCTGAAGATAGGCTGGTTCTGGATGATGTCCGACACAGAGGTTTCCTGGCGCTGACCGAGGAAGGGGTCGAGGCCGTGGCTGTCACCTCTGCTGCATTCTCTCGCACGTACGATTTGTTTTCGGCCCTGCAGCCTTTTGTCTTTCTGCTGTGGAGTGACCAGGTCAATGTGCCCCTCTTTGTTGGTAGAGTGATTGACCCGTGAGGTGAGGAAAGTCAGGGTGGGTGACAGACTTAGGGAGACAAAGGAAGAGTTGAAACAAAAGTGCACGTTTTAATCGACTTGCACTGTAGACACGGTAAAAACACAACTCAGTATTGCTTTAAGAGTGCTTTCTTGTAAGCATATAAACAATAAATGATCAATAAATACATTTACACACCCTGTACTTACTGCTTAGGTGTATTTGTCAAATAATGACAGACGACCACGGAAATAATTTCTATTTATTATGAGAAGTAGTTACACAAAGTTACCACTGGGTGGCAGACACTCCTTGATTGACATTGGAGGGACTGCCGTATGGCCTTCCCATCTCACTCCCCTTTCTCATTATTCCTGCTGATACCAATGTAAGGAAGACCAATGCCAACATCTGTACCAGTAAATGTTTACTTGATTATTTTAATCAAGAGCTTTCTGGGTTAAGCATGACAAAAATATACCCTGAATCTTAGTGCTCACAAATACACACTGACAGGAGACTGAATAGATGGCATAGACTGTAAACACATCCGAATGATTGGCTAGGGATGCACTCAATTATACAGGCTAATGATGCTAAACATGCAGCTGATTGCAGATGAAATTATTACAGAAGGAAAGTGGGATCAAAAGACGAGACCGAAAATTTGGTAAACAAAAGCTGCAGATGCACAGACACCAAAAAAAACAAAACAAACAAAAAAACAAGCCACCATCCAGCCTGAAATTTGGACCTAATTAGATCACCATGACCCAGCCCAGACTTGGTCAAAGTACTGAGTATTCCCATAAATACATACTTGGTGACTGAATGAGAAAATAATGTCGTTTTGGTTTAGTTTAACTGTTGACACACTTTTACTTTTTATGTGCATAGACAAAGTGCAAAATATTAACCCATTGTGCACACCCCAATTCCTTTTTTAAAGCTTGCACAGTTTACATTCTGAAATTCCCTAAGCAATTTTAGTTTATTTGAAACCCATTTTTTTTCTCCCTAAGACGGCTGAAGGACAAGATTTTAAGCACCTGAATCATTTTCAGAGGCCTCTTGCCAAATGTGGGCCATTCCACGCTGCAGAGACGGATGAACAGCAAGAGGGGTGTTTAATATCTTGGCAGGCTGTTATCAGTAATAGTCTGGGCTATTCTCGATACGCAGAGGTTGAGCGTTGAATTTAATACTTACTAACCATGTCCCTTGTTACCAGGAGTGTTTCAGTGTACCGTATGGGTTTATGGTTTGTTCCCAATATATATAATTCTTATAACAACACAGTTAATCTCAGCAGGAAATATTACGATGGGTATTGTCTCCGGAGGAGGATAAATTGTATCCAGTAAAGGCCTAATTTTTAAAATTGGAAAGCGTGCTGCAGCAGTCAAACGAGGGGAAACACCATCTGATGGCTGCTTTGGCCTCGCTTCCGTCATGGATTGTTTGGTAGACGTGACGGTGTACACCACTGGGCTGGGGCTCTTTTACACGCTGCAGGCTCATAAATCAAACAACGCAACCCATCAAACACGCAAAGGGTGAATTTAAGATTATGCAAGAAGAATATGTTGCATAATGATGCTTGGATGTAATCAAGCTCGGAACAATAACAACAACAACATCAACAAGAATAAAAAAAAAGAGGGCAGTATCTGTCTGCTACAGAGAATGCTCAGTCCAGAAAAGCGAGATAGTCTGAAAGTTGCTCAGCGACTTTTTGGCAGTGTGAAGTTGAAATGGCAACGGTCACGACTGACAACTCATTAGCGCAGCCCATTAACACACACACACACACTCGGAGCGCTCCAAACCGCCGAGGCCCCCTGGTGGCGGAAGAGGTCTCTGCTCTTTTGTCATGCGTGTTACCAATTCTTCTGACGTCTGTGCTTCAGAACGTGAATTGAGACAGTTTGAACGGTGGCTTGGTGTGAGGATGGACAAACACACACACACACACACACACACACACAGAAATATAGGCACTCATAATCCGATAGCCCTCACTCGCACACATGTTAATGCAGTTATAGAAAGCCACCGTCAATCTATAAGACAAAAGACATAAGGACACTGAAACAGTAAAGGTACAAATCCACTCATGGATTCTTTTGTGCTTAATAATACAGTGTGTTGTTTTGCATCAGATAGGCGTAACATTCCCTTTCTTGGAATTATATACTATATGAGTCACTGGGGGTGAACATGTTTTCTCTGAATCCATTGAGGCTCTCAGTACAGTCTCAAATCTCTTAATCTGATGAAGGTTTGAATGACAGTATGTGAACGATTTCCGCAATACAGTGAGTCGAAATCACGATTGCTGTTTTTTTTTTTTTTTTTAATATACCAGCACTTTGTGAAGACATTGTCACATTGTGGATCACCCCCAAGAGAGAAACACACTTAAAATAATTCATTGGGACACACATTTTTACCATCACTAAATATTAGTATGGATATCATATACTAATACCTGGGCCTGTAATTAATGGCGTAATATGATGGATCTTATTTTCAGTTATATTGTTATTGCACAATATATTGTTTGCTCTAGTTGCTTTGCTTGATCTCATGTCAACCTTTGTGTGTGTGTGTGTGTGTGTGTGTGTGTGTGTGTGCATGCATGCTTGCGTGCATCTGGTGCAGTCTAGTCCGTCTTTTCGCTGCTTGGGGCTCCTTGCTGCGTCAGCGTATGCCAGTACTCCACTTTCTTCCCTTTGTTTTTGAGACACTCAAACCAGTGTCTGAGTCTTTGTCCACTTGCATTGATGCCCAGTTCCACTCCGCCTGCAAACACAGGAGCAGAAATAGAGGAGAAGTGATGAAAAACAGGCAGCAAATGGAAGCAGACAGCATAAGAAATCGAGGAAAGTCCAGCAGTGAGGGAAGCTCTTTGATGGCAATTTATTTATTTAAATGTGGCTCCTTTTCTTTATGTCACAAGCATCTACAATACTCAATGTCAGGTTAGTGATAGTGCACATCTCTTTTCATGCAAATAATAAAATTATTACAGCTCATGAGACCAAAACAACAAAGGAAAACAATAATTTCCTACAAGCAGAGAAGCAAAAATATCTATCTATCCAAGAAATGACCAGGAAAAGAGGTGCAGATAAGGAAATATTCATTTCAGGACTGCAGATGGGAGAGGAGAAGCAGGGGATGACTCAAGTGATGTGATGGAGGTGTCAAAGCAAATAGAAAAACATGTGCTTGTGTTTCAGATGATTTTACAAAGTCTTGCCTGTGACTGGATGGTTAATGGTGAAATGCTATACATGGTATTTGGACTGTGCTGCTGTTTGACAGCATGGAGGGGAAATGATAGCAAACCGCTAGCACTAACACTAGCGACGAAGCTGGTTGTTGTGGATCTGTATGTTGTCTGGCTCCTCCTCCCCGACTCTCCACCGCACACCCTCACAACTCAGAGCTTCTCTAAGCACATAAAACACATTTGTTTGTCACCCCCCCCCACCCCCCCCACCGCACCCCATCACACTCCCACTGTCTCCATCAATCCCGCACAGATCGATGGAGTGTTCCCCGAAGCTGTCAGTTGCTAAGGACACTAACCCTGATACGTGTAAAAGAAAAGTAGAAGGATGAGGAGGATGGGGGAGATGACACATACACAGGGGGGGGGGACACAGGCGAAATAGCAGGTGCAAACCAGCACTGTAGACCCTGATGTAAATCAGCAACTGCATCACATCTGCAAAATCTCTAGCATTCTCTCTGCTTGTTTCTGTGGGCTGCATTTGCCAATCTATCATACTGTCACTGTCTAGCAGCACCCTCATTTCGCATCACACCGCGTCGGCGAGACTGAACGTGATGTTTGCACTCAAAACTGATGGAGTCGTTGTGAACTTACATCTCATAACACCTTCAGACAGGAAATTTTTAATAAGCATCAACAGCAACCCCTTGCAATTGAGTAAATGGAGTTTGTTCTCAGCAACTTATTCCGGTCTTGCCATCATCTTGAGACAGCCAGTGACTTTCTCAGCTAACAAGCTCCAGAAAAGTCACTTGGGTTATTATTTATAAAAGATCCTCATCCTCCGGTGGGTGAAGACCTGTTTGCTGCTATGAGTTAGATGCCTGACTTGTGTTTGTGTTTATTTTTTTAATTTACTGTTTGACCAATTATTATGTATTTATGTTATTGCAATGGTGCACCAATTAGGGAGAAGGACGGTCCAAATGTTAAGTGAGGCTCGCTATACTTCATCTAGTGGATTCAGTGTATCCCATAATGCATTGTGAAAAGTAGTGTAATTGATCCTTGGTTAGGGCCTGGTGATCAGCGCATCTTCTGCTTGTTTCATCAGTTTTGGAGCACTACTGGTCCTTTGTTATTGAGCATGTATTACAAACAGAAAATGGTAAATGGTATTTTATTTGCGTCATCTCTTTCATGGCCAATATTTCTTCCTAAAGTCAGTGCTGTTACAAATACTGCAGGCATACTGCTGTTATTGTTAGCATCAGTATTAGTGTCAAGTTATGATCCTGATATTGTAACTTTACGTTCTCAGATTTAAAAGCAGAGTTTAGTTCCATGGTGAATTATGCGCTCCCAGAGATCTGAAGTATCACCCGTTAGCAGGTGACATCCTCCATATGTTCTGCTACACCGATTAGCTGCACTTTATTGCTCATACTCCTGCAGTTGAGACCTGGACTGGACTTGCTCATTTTTCCTTTTCCTTGCCTCTGTCTAATTTTTTAAACCCACAGACCCAGCTAGCATAACTGGCAGGCTCCTGTGGTGCATCCTGTGATGATAATAGCTCTTATCTTAAGTTGTTCTGTATGTGAGGCTAATAATTCACCGGGCTTATCGAAACGCAACCTACCACCCACTTATACATGTAAGCTTACACACGCACACACACACACACACACACACACACACACACACAATGATACATGTGCAAGAAAGACTAAAAACATTCTGATCTGAAGACCTTCCATCCCATAGGGTGGCGATCAATGCTTGGTGTGTCTCCCCACCACTTTCCCCATCAATCCTTAAGACCCTATGGCCTCCACTGCCATGGTGTTCAGCCAAGTCCAAGCAAGGGCATGCCAAATAAGCAAGGCATCTTGACTGAACATTTTTCTTTTATTATCATAATTACCTGTCATCTCTTTAAAATTGTTATGACTGAACCCTACAAACACTGGCGTAGAATTTTTGGTTTAGTGTTTTTTTTTTTCCCCCAATTTGCAGCATTTTGCAGCACGTTATTCAGTCTTTCTCTTTGACCTACCAATGAAGTCATTGCTCATTCCCAAATCATAGTCCCACACGGAGATCTCCAGGGTTTTCTTTGCCAGCTGGTCC
Organism: Pao palembangensis; assembly: GCA_015343265.1. Taxonomy (NCBI): domain Eukaryota; kingdom Metazoa; phylum Chordata; class Actinopteri; order Tetraodontiformes; family Tetraodontidae; genus Pao; species Pao palembangensis. The sequence continues at coordinate 9,975,258 of CM027089.1, read as the reverse complement.
AAGGACACATCATATTGAAACTCCTGCGCAGACAATTCACATAATACGAAGAAGCTGAATAGGTAAAGATATTAAGGCCGTTTTGTTCTACAGCCGTCAGACAAGACACATGCTTTACCTCGTTGAATTCGGGGTTGAGAGTCTTCTTCTTCACTGAAGTCTTGTACTTTGACTTTTTTCCCATGTCAGGTTGCAAAATGCTGTAAAGAGCAAGAGAGGAGCGTAAACACAGTATATTTATCTATCCTCACATTAGGATAATGGAATTCTTATGGGAAACAGGTCACATTTAAGGTTTTCAGCACAAAATGATCCATCTGGCAAACAAAAAAAAACTTTTTATACACACTGCTACACATTATGCTAAGCTAGGCTAAACATTGGCACCTAAAATGTTGTTCACATAGATAAAAATCTTTCGCCCTGCTGTGACAGTAAACTTTACTGAATGACAGAAACAAAGAGCACCAAAAAGTGTGCAAAAACCTTTTCATAGATAAAAGTGACCTCAAAGTTTTCTAAAGCGGGGAGAATGTGAGCAAGTGAAAGAAAAAAGAGAAACAACATCAATGTGAGGGAAGGGAGCAGAGATATTTGAATAGAGCAAGATCATAATCACGTTGATAATGATGGACTTTCCGCCTCAGCTAAGAGCCAACCGAAGGATTACTAAAGGGCAATTTTTGGACTCATCATCAGCATAAATTCCAAGACAAAGATGAGGTGGTGAGTGAGATATCTCATTCCTCCAGCATCCCTGCTGCCAGTGATAAATCCTGTCTTGACAGCTGGATGTCGAGCTTTGGGTGTCAACGCCGAGCCAGCATCGACAGGGACGAAGGTGGAGTTTAGGAGGAAGTGACAATAGGGCGAGGCGGTGGCCTTTCAAATTCAGGGCTGAAGCTGTAGTTATTAGAGAAAAGTTAGGCTTTTGTTGTTGGATGATGGGTGATTCGCTTTTCTTGGTCCTGCTTTCAGGAAACTTCTTGGCAATGTAGCACTTTACATTTTAGAGTACTGTAGACCTTTTCAGGAAAGAAAAATGGCAGTATTAAACTTTTATTATTTTGAATATTTTTGAGGCACCATACATAAGTATGGATTATTTTATGGATGCTCCATATTGTTACAGAATCTCCCTGCTTTCTGGTGTTTGAGTGTATCCTCGGCTGGCTCAGTCTAGCTTATTGCTAATCAACTACAGTTACTGTTTGAAAAAATAAACAAATTTAAAAGGGTGTAATAAAACACTATGAACACAATTTAATACAGACACGAAACATTATTTTTATACAAGAATATTCCATTTGCAAAACAACGTATTTGTTTTCATTGCAAGAGGTCAATTGTAATAATGCTATAATTTTCTGTGAAGCACATTTGGTTCCTGATTGCAACTCTTCCGAAATGAGCAGTTGCTTTTTACGTAGATTATATATATTTTTTGTTGCATCCATTCACCTGATATGCAGCAGAAAACGTGTGTGTTCATGGTCTGACAGCTAGCAAAATAAAAGAAACCACTGAGACTGATGATATCGCAGTCCTACTTGTACCCGATCACCTTCTTGATAATGCTGCAATGAAATTCAGGTGGGAGATTCATAAATGTAATAAACTATTTTCAAGACCATGTTCACGACAATATTAGCATAGGCATATATATACTTTTTTTTCCAATGACAAACACAAAAAGGCTTGAATTAGAGTGGAGAATTCATTGTAAATGAATGATTCACAGCATGGACAGCTGGTCTGCAGAGATAGGGAGGATTATCCCTCAGTTTTCCTTAAAAGTAGGTCAGACACTGCAGCATGCAGTACATTTATTTATCATAATTGTCTGCTGTTTCCAAATTTAGCAATGAATGGTAAACCTCCATTTCCTGGTGTGGTGAACAGGTATTAAAAGCTATTCTTATCCATAGCAATGACAATACTAAACACCGATTAAAAGGACAAAAAAAAAAAAAAAAAAAAAAAATTGTTTATACCATATTAAAAAAATTGGGCAGGAGAGATGAGGAGACAATGTGGAACAAAACAACTAAAGCAGCACACCCACGGCTTTGGTATTTGTTTGCTGAAAATAGGCTACTGTCTACTTTGTCTAGCACTGAGGAGTAATTTCACCTAAACTAGCAAACAGTAACCAAAAGTTGCTTGCAAAGATCACCCAGCTCTGTACTTTATAACGAATCTGGAATTCTGGCGCTTTACATTAGCATTATGTTGTGTTTTCCCAGGGCAGGAAAATCCAATAAAAGCAATTTTTGTTTTGGTTTGCCCTGTGGTTGCCCTTTGTTGTGCTGAATTCACACAGCAGTAAAAGAAGTATAGCAGATAAGAGAGATCAAACCAGAACAACACAAACACCAGTGTGGTGGAAAACAAAACTCCAACAACAAAAGATGTCACGGAGAAGAAATGGATTCTGGCGTGATTTATACTTTCCAAAATTGTTCAGATGAAAATAAAAGAGGATGAAATTGCACAAAGCTGACAGTGGGCTTGAAAAATAGTATATAGTATATATAAGTATTTTGCACTTTTTTTTCTGTCTTTACATGTTTTTCTTTGTCAGAATAATCAATTTAGGATGACCAGAGGAGAAGGAGAATCCCACTCTTTTGTTCTCTCTGTCTCCCTCTTCTTCTCCTTTACCCAGCTGACTTTCAGCAGGACGTTTCCTCCTTGTAAGCCTGGTCCTGCTCAAGGTTTCTTCCTGTTACAAGGGAGTTTTTCCTTGCCACTGTGCTTACCTGAGGGTTCAGGCTCTGGGTTTCTGCCTCTGTAAACCACCTAGAGACAATTTTATTTATTAATGTTATTTAAACAGAATGCAATTTCATTGCGATAATTGTGACATTCTGTTGCTCAAAGACGTTTAAAGGCTAAATAAGATCCTCGGAGAAGAAAGGTTGAGTGAGAAGGTGAAGCTCGGATGCACACACCCGAACGGCTACTGATAAGACTGACTGGGATCAAAACCAGCATGAACTGCTTCTCCTCCAGCTCATCAACACTGACTGCGAAATATATTAGAAAGCTATTAAGGTCATTAATTTCTTAATTTAATTGTCATTTTACTCTAGAGATGCAATTTAAGTGTGACAGAAACAGATTAGCTTCTATTTTTGGCATCCTATTGATTTCAACCCTGCTTCACATCATTAGTTATGTTTGGGGGGGTCACCAAACCTACAGTAACAGGTGAAATATGCTCCAAAGACCATCTTACTTGACTGAATCACTGTTGGATAGAAGACAAATCCAAAGCGGCAATTTTAAATGGAAAACAAGCAGATCCCATTTGCTTTCTGTCTTTTGTCCACATTAAACCCTAAAATAATTGATCAGGCAGGAAGTTGATTACGCAGAAACACTTAAACCGTTTTAATTTACACATTTATAATGGGTGCATCTAACTCCAGTATGCATTCTACTCATTTATTGACTTCCATACCGTGTCCGCTGCGGGCTACCCTGATCCAGCTAATTGCAACAGCCTGCCTCTCTCCTAAAGCCTCCCGCTGCTGGAGGTGGCAGTTCCATGACTCTTCCATTGCGAGTGGGAGCTCTCGCGATCTTCACATTCTGTTTGCAAACAGCGCACCCTGACTCGTTTCACAGCAGGGTGTCCCCGCCTCCTCCACTCCTCCCACTCTTACACAATTTGTACATTTACATGACATCAGGAATGGTCAGATCAGCACATAACATTAGCGACCATACCTGGACTTTTCAGATATAGACACGTTAGTATGACTAGAACTGACATCAGTTTCCATGCTGAGCTTTGACTGTAATTTCTTCCCTGAGCCACAACAACCACATTATTTGCATCTCACAGGTCTGGGAGCCAGAGAGTTCTGCACAGTATCATAGCCGCTCCTCTGATCTCGCTCAAATGCTAACATCTGTCAAGATGGACAATGGATGTTGTTTTTTTTTTTAAGCTCTTAGTATTTTTCCATCCTTGTTGTTGTTGTTGTTGTTGTTGTTATTCACCACTGCAATGGCCGGCTTATTACATCCCACAAAGGTCTTCAACTTTGGAGTGGTCTTTCAGACTTTGACGTTTGGAAGCCATACCTGCCTGCATCCTACACCAAGCTATTGCATGCAACGCCTGCCTCTGGGTTTTTTTTTTTTGTGATTACGCTCAGGTCCCGGCCTCTGTTTTCTCGACATCAGCCACACCCTGTATCAATCTGCAGTGTGTTGAAGTTAGTTTGTGATGCTGCCTCATCTTCCTTTTCTCCTCCTAATCATTGGGTCTGAGCTGCTACTTGTTCTGACCCTTCTGTTTACTCTATGGAGGAGTTGAAAGGGCATGGCTGTGGCTGATATCTCAGTTTACCTGCGAGACTACAAAGTATTTGCGGCTGTTCTGGATATCGACCGCGTTGCCTTTACGTAGTTAAATCACTGTTACCACTTAGACAACTACAATCCCATTAGCTCCACTATGTGGTCTTGTGGGTTAGAGAGGTTAGGTTCTTGCAATGGTAGGATGGTGAAACTGACAATGTCTGGCACTAGGAATGTAAAATTTAATAAAAAAATTAAAATTAAATTTCATAATAATAAAAATTAAATGTCAAAAAAATCCTAATGTAAGCCATTGTTAGAAAGGCCTGGCAGGTAAGCTACTTTCATCTTCTTAATTTGTTTTTCCAAGTTTTGATATGGTTAAAGGGGAGGTTTAAACACAGGAGAGACTTTTGGCAAGAACACTTGAATCTTTTTAGCGTTTCTTGTAAAATTTAGTTTTTCTCCTTTATCTCCTCTGGAGTTCTTGCCTGTGTTGACCCTCATGCCAAAGGCTTTTAAGTTGCTCTCTGACATTCTGTTGGTTTAGTTTTCAGTCTAGTGTACTTTCCACATCAGCAGCAAATGTCTCTTTCAGGTATCTTAATTCATTGTTCAGCTCAGGTTTCTCCTGAATTTACCTCAGAATAATATTATCTTAATGTCTAACATTCTGCTGGTGTGATGATGCATTGACTGCTCCTTGTGCTTCCCAGAGTGTCTTGTTTTTGTCATTTCCCATTTGGAGCTCAGCGGCATAGCAAAGGTTTTCTGTAGGTCATCCTTTTTTTTCCCTAAAATATGTCCTTCTCAATCCCTTATTCTCTATCTTTAAGGCCTTAATTCGCCAAGGTGTTTTTGTCCAAGCTGTTTTTGCCAGAAGCTTGTTTGTTTTTCTATTCCTGAACAGCTGATGTCACAGTCTCCTCCTTAACCATAAACAGAGTTTTGTCATCTTCCATGATCTGCTGTTGAGCCTGAGTGACATTTGCAACCTCTGATGTTTTGCCGGGACAGAAGTCCTGCTTTCTGTGTGGTATGAAGTGGTATAATTGCTTTGTTTCTAGGGTAACTTCATGAGTATTTATTGAGACAGTGCACTGCGAAGTGATGCAAGATGGTTATCACATTTTTGTGTGGAACCTTGGCCACACAGAGCTAAAAAAAAAAATGAAGTAGAACAAAGGTTGTCGGTCATCTATGAGTATCCCACCACACAGTAGGTACAGATGGTTGTTCACATACAAATATGATCCTGCAGCTACTCCGCAATTGATCATCACTGGAGGAAAACAAACCACGATGTGGTTAGTTTGAGAGCCTTACAGAGCCATGAGTGTTTGGATGACTGCCGCTGAACAGGGGGGTTGACTAATGAAATGACATTTGCTCATGAATATCTGCAATGATTTACATTTTGACAAACGGGTCAGAGTAGCCGTTGGAGTCCATGGCTGCTAGATGGGCACAGCGAATTATCCCCACCAGCAGGCAGTTCTTCTCCATGTTATAGCATAGCGACACCAGGATTCGGCCACGCTGGGGAGAGAAAAGCAAAGAAAAACAGCGTCAGCAGACGTGGCACCAGTACTCGTCCTGATGTGCAACCCCTTCAGTGAATAGATAGCATTTAGTGAAAAAAACTGTAATTAAAATAAAGTATGATTGTGTTTTCTTTTTTTTTAACAGCACCTGGGACATGCAACAACTGCAATTATAGAATTATTTGAGTCTGGTAAAGTAACATTCCTCCCTAGCTCCAGGATGAGCCATAAACCAGTGGAATTACAGAGCAGAAGCTATTAGCACCACCTCTAAATCAACAGAGAAAAATAAGATAGACCAGCCAATATGGTATAAATATTGATATAACTTTCAATATAAAGCTTCAAAGAGGCTAAAATGTCTCATTTGTCAGATTAATGTAATGATTACAAAATAAAATCTCTGGATTACAGATTAATGTTCAGTTGAGAGGGTTAAAATGCAAATTACAAAAGCAGAAGAAACTGTATTGAACATAGAATAATAATACTAAAAAGAGGAAAAAAATTGACAATTTAGAAATTATTGTCAGAATAGTCAGAATAAGAGAGGTGCTAAAAAGATGGCAATTGTTTTACCTCCTCCTCTGCCACCACTGCTCCCTGCTCCACAGTTTGATTGTTGGTTTCTTTATTCTGAAATTAGAAAGATTAGAAATTATAGGTACAAAATCATTATAGCCTCCAGGTGAAGATTGCATGTTGTAGAAAGCCTTTATAACAGACGCAGGGCGGCCCACGAGCAAACAGGCTCAATTCAAAATGAAATAAAATAAATATGTCCCCACAAATCCACATGAAAATGCTGGACAGTCAAGTGTGTATGTACCTGTGCAATTCTCTCTAGGCCCATGTTGTAGCGTTTGTTCTCCCCTTCTTTCAGCTTCTTCAGCGCTACCCTCACCTCTCCAATGAATTCATTCCGTCCCAGCCTGTCCATGTCACACACACACAGCCTTCACATGCAGACACACACACACACACACACAGAAAGCTGGTGAGTCAGAGGAAAAGTTCAGAATAAACTCTCATTACACAGTGGCAAACCTGGACTGGGCAACAATATCCCATGTGGACCAGAACAATCAATCAAATTCTCCATCCGCACAGGACAGGTTCTCGATGGTTCCCCGCAAGCAGCCACATGAATCACAATGAAGCTGTAGGATTTTTAAATAACAGTGTTTTGCTGATTGCAGTCCCTAAAATGTAATCATTACATTAATAAGTCAGATGTATAACCAGACAACACCATGATTCCAAGAATTATCCTTTAATTTTATTTTTTTACTGTTAAATACATGTATTGTGCTCTTAAAATGCTGTCAAGTTTAAAGATACCATTCCATAACATATCACCTTTTTTTTTTTTTTTTTTTTTTTTTTTTTTTAACATTTCCTTGGTTCTCATGGCTGGTACAAGCTCAAATGCAACAAAAGAACTCGTGTACCAGCACACGACATGGCAGCGACTGTGTGCGATGGCGGTGAGTGTGTGAGATGACTAACTGGCATGGAAGCAGAAGATTTCACATTCCCAAGGGTGAAGGAGAGGAGCAATATTTACAGGATTGTGACGATGACAACAATGTTTCATCCAGATGGAGAGATGAAGCATCTTCCAGAGCTTCTGGTGGCGCTGACACAAATAGTTCAACAGATCCAAGGGACGGCCTGGCATTTTGCTCCACCTACACCCCACCTGTCGCTCAAACACGCATTTCCTAGCATGTGTGATACCAAAATCCCCTGCTGTTTGCTGCATACATAAACGAGAGATGTAGAGAAAATCCTGTTGAATTATTGCTAATAAAACTGTGAAATAGGATATTAATTTTGTTATCAATCTATCCTTGATGTGTATTGTTATCATGTGAGATGTTATTTAAATATCTATCCATTGAGTCTCTTGTCTCTGATAACTCCGTTTACCAAAAATGTGTGCCAGGTTTAAAAATGAAAACTACAATAACGCTGTAATAATAGTAATAAAAACAATTAAAATAGTTGTGGTGGCTTGTTGTTTATTTTTTTATTTCTAATATTACTATTTATTTGTCATTTGTTTAAAAGCCAGCTTGTTAATATTACTCATGTCATTGAAGACTGAAAAGGTTTTTGAGATATAAGAGACTTATTGGTATTTTGTGAACTCATTTAGCCTTAAGGACTTAAAGGTTGTTCATTTGGATGGTAAAGTCTTGGTAGTAAAATGTTCTAAGAAACATCAGTGGATAATCGGGGTGAGCAGGATGTTGTTCATTGCCAAAATAAAAGAACAGAAATAGTCACAAACAAACAAATGTATCTGTCCCTTCTTTCCTGTAAAAATTCCTCCGCAGCAGCCGCGTAAACTATGGTTGCAACATCCTATCAGTTATGTTTCACATCCCATCAGCTGCCACAAAATTCCCTCTGTGCAACCATATTCTGCCCACAGCCTTTATCTCTTCTTCTCACCATACACACACAATAACACACACCTAAACTGTCCTCTGCCAGATCTCTTCATGTCCTGCTGACATTTGACATGTTGGTTCCAGTCTTTAAGTCATAACTGATGAGTATCTGTAGCTGAATCTGTAGCTGAATCTCCATAACGCCAAGACTCTTGAATGATTTATGCGATATTGCTCTTTCATACATGTGAGGTGTCTGTGACAAGATGACGGGAGCTCTAAATGTAGTGCACGATACACACAAATATCGCTTCATGTTGTTAGTTTTCCATGTTCCAGTCCTTTCCTGGCACCTGGAGGTTATTTAAATAATGATCAATCCATCCATCCATCCATCCATCCATCCATCCATCCATCTTCTACTACTTTTTCCTTAACAGGATCACAGGGTGGATACATGGAGAGAAATTACATCTGGCATGAAAAATGATTTATATACCCATTGCATAAAATACACACAGTGATGGCGGGGAATGTAGAGGCGACGGATCGGCTACTTCGGAGAGAGGTTTTTCTGCTATGCAGAGATTTTGGAACTGGTTATGACCAATGCTGGCGGAGACTATCATCCCTTGAGCTACTCCACATCACATCACAGCTCAGCTGTCACCTCAGTCCATAGTTGGACGTCTTTGCAGGGTGCAAATGAAGATGTTTCTTCTCCACTAGTACATTTCGCAATGTGTTTTTAATTAAATAAAGGTTATATCAGCTGCCTTTGTGCAGGAGGTGGCGTACACCAGCTCAACACAGTGACACAAACAACAATTCAGACTCACACTCAAGGTCAGTTTGTAGTAGCACTTCGCCGATCCCCGAAATGCGTGTGTTTGGACTGTGGGAGTGCCGGGAGAAACTCCACACAGAAAAAGCCCCTCACAATTACAAATCAGACAACCACAATATTAAAAAAAGTGTCGTGACGCAGCGAGAGTATAATTTAATCCACACTATAGCTCAAAAAACATAAACATTTCAGCATATCACTCTTGACTATCATCAATTTAAAACCAATGATGATACCATAGAAATAAATAAAGTTAGTTCTGGGGTCCTTTTGATCAGTGTGAACAATGATCTATTGTCTTGGAACAATGGACATTTACAGGTGCTTACAACCTCCAAAAAAAAACATTTGTGGTGCTACAAACACGACAGCCCCACCTAAAGAATGTCACATCTGATTGTACATGTCCATCTCACCTGGGACGCCCAGTACACCATCTTAGCAGAGATCGCCATCTCAAACTCAATCAAGACATACATTTGTTCCTGTTTCCCTACAGCCAGGGACAGCGCAGGGCTGCCACAAAGCCTGATGGGGAAAATGAGGGCGGAAACTGAGAGAAAGGAGACAAAGAACCAAAACTGACACCATATATATATATATATATATATATATATATATATAAATACCACCACCTGTTCTTTAAATTGATCTGAGAACAACAAATTTAAATTGAGACATCAAGAATGCCCATCGCGTCAATGAGATAAAGTCCGTCTACCGCAGGACCGGATTTTAAATGTGACATATTTGGAAAATTCTGTTCCATTGAGAGATGATTTTGTACCCCAGAAGACAAAGAGTTTCTTCTTAGATGTCCGCTTATTCAAAGTGCATTCTACTTTGCTGAAATGGCTTTATATAATCACTGTAAATGGAGATGAATGAATGAATAACAAATAAGTAAATGCACGAAGTCTCTCTTCTAGTCTGTCTGCATCAGAGAATGCATTTGTGGTGCAGCAGAATAGGACCTGACAATGAAAAATGAATTACTTTTTGTCTGTTTTTGTTTCTGTTGCTGTTGCTGTCGCAGCCTGCACCCTATATTCTATGTCTGCTTTAAACAGCATCCCACTGGTTTGGTGATTGCATGAAACCCTGATAAAGACAGGATGACAGCTGTATAAATTTCGTGATAGTCACCAAGAGTGAACAACCGGAAGCACGGCAACATCAACAACATTCTTATTTATCTGCCCATTACTCTTTTAATGTGTTGTTTTTCATTTTTAAGCACTTGATGTGTGATTCAGAAGGTTGCTGATTATTCTGTGAGCATGGTTTTGCCTCTGTTAAACTGCAGTAAACACTCGTCTGACAGTAAATGTATAGCGTGAGGGGGCGGGGTCTAGACGGAGTCCTGCTCTGGTGCACAGAGCAGAGATCAAAGTGACCAGCATCCCCTTCCTTTGCACCCCGCGGTGATGAGCGGAATGAAATGCTGCATGGCACATCCATGTGAGTGAAGGTCTCGGGGGATCCCACACATCTTCCGCTCCTTTCGCCATTTCTTTTTTTTCTTGTTTAATGAGATCACTGATCTTTCAGCTGCCTTGATCTTTCAGCTGCCTTGAATACGTTGAAAGATTCTGATTTCTTTCCCCCTTTTCTTCCACTACCTTTATGTCTTGCTGCAGCATTAAATTGATTTACTGCTGCTGTCTGTTTGCTGTCTTCTCTTTCTTTTTTGTTTGGCTCTTCTAAATACATGCCTCATCACATGACCTTTTGTTCTCAGCTAAATAAATTCTTTCATTCATCACTTCATCTATACCTCACTCTCAAACCTGTCTCTTTCCCCAACCTATGGGTTCTTTGTATGACTATATTTTGTCATCTTCCTCCATCCTTTTCCCACTTTTCTATGCTACTTCACTTCATTCACACTCTCCCTCCTCCTTATGTCGAAAAAAAAAAAAAGAAAGCTGCCACTTTTCCACCGTAGAGGAGAATGGTGCACTTCGACTGCAGGAGCTATGGCCTAAAATTAGTTATAAGACTGTTTTAGTACTTGAATATATTTTTCTGTATTCCTGTCTTCCAAATGGTCACCACGACCCAAAGTAAAAACAAGGGGTTGCTAACATCATTATGAAACAGCAGTAGTAAAGACCTTAGTAACCCCTGGGGCCAAGATTTCTTTGTTTTTTTTTACTCTCTCTCCTCAGCTAACATTTCTCACTAGTCACATTTCTCCTGCTTTTTTGACCTCCTGTAGCCTCCATACTAGTTTCTGGTGTAGGCTATGTCTTTCAACAAAGGTCAGGTAGCTTTCCTAATGTGTGTGTGTGTGTGTGTGTGGGTGTGTGTGTGTGAGTGTGTGTGTGTGTGTGAAAGAGAGAGAGAGGGGAGACAGACCGAGCTCATCTTTCCTTAGAATAAACAATGCCATTCAACCCTTTTATGATTCTGCCGAGCAAACCGACACTGATTGCAAGCAGTGTGCACATTCACATACAAAAAGGCCCAGAAACTGATTTCTCTACTTTCGGCTCTTCCCTTCAGGGGTCGCCGTAGCAGATCAACCGTCTCCATGTAACTCTATCCTCTGCATCCTGTTTTCTTGCATCAACTAACTTCTTGTCCTCCCACACTACATACATACATCCTCTATTTGACCTTTCTCTAAGGCCTCCTGCCTGGCAGGCCCGAAATCAGCATCTTTCCATCAATGTAGCCACTATCCCTCCTCAGAACATGTCCAAAGAACTCAACTGAATTGTGACTGAACTTGCACAATTAAAGGATGAATTTATGAGCTTTAAGCACCTACCTTAGTGTCTTTGTGGTCATGTCAGCTGCTGTTATGCCATGATACACTAGTGTTTCATTCCACACTGGATTCAAAGTATTCTTTAACGTCTTTGTGCGTAGCTTGTTTGCCTGGGGAGATAGAAAAGAGAGGCTATGGAAATTATCTCAGAAATGAAAGTCCTCCATTCAAAATGTGCAGACAATAGAAGATAATGTTAGCGGATGTGTGTCCCATTAAAAGGAGTGAGGAAAGTGGCGGGGAAACATAATTTGCCTCCGTCCCTCAGGAAATCACACACATCTGCTCGTGACTTTTTGAAGGATAGTGGTCTCGCTCTCTCCACCTGTTCATCTGTCTCCTCTAAAATGACCAGCCAAAGCCCCAAAAACCAGCTCCGCCTCTCAAACACATCACAGCAACCAATTAGACCGTACAACGCATTCAACATGAAAAATTAATGCCTCCAGGAGAGGAAATTCCCATGAGCTCCTAATAGCATCACCATCCATAAATAAGGTTTTCAACCACTTGCTACACCATTTCCCAGTCTTACCTTCGGGGTGTGTTTGACCTGTTTTCATTTCTAATATACATTACTGTTAGACTTTCTATTATTTTTGTCTCTTGCATTTTGCTGACTGCTTTGGAACACATTTCTGCACATACTTCTCAATAAAAGTCATCCCATTTCTGGTTGGAGGCTATTCATATCATAAAAAAAGATTTAAATAATATACATATATGGTGGAAAGCAGAACTAACTGGATATTCCGAACTGTCATAACAGTTAAAATTGCTGAATGCCACGTAACTCCAGTTAAAGCTGGACAAAGTCTGGCTTTGTGTGTGCTGTCAGCACGAGCGGGTTGAATTTGATTCCTTCCCCCTTATGTGATACATATTGGATTTTACTTCACATCAGCATGAACTGTAAAAATAAATACTTGGGGAGGAATAACAAGACAGGCTAAACGCCCAGTTGTATGCCTCCACTGGAAAATACACTAATACATATATAAACTAGCATCTGTCAACTCCATATTTACCCTCGATTTTACTTCCAAACTGCACTGCAACAGTACATGGGTCACCTGGGGCATTAAATTGTTCACACTGCAGTCTGTTCTAGGCAGTGGTGAGCCGTCAGGGCCTGCAAGGCCTTCTCTGCTGTCCTAAACATACTCAGAAATGTTTTTTTTTTTTTTTTGTAAATATGTAAATAAAATTATTCTTCATATTCAGTTCTGTTCATGTAATATTATATCCACTTTTTGCTGCTTCCAGTGTTGTATATTAGATAGAGTTTTTATCCATCATATTTCAACTAGCTTGTGTTGTCAGGTTCGATGAAATCTGCCTAACGCCTTCAGAATCAACAGAGCGGGCTCGTGAGCGCTGTAAGTGAACGGAGACAGTCAGTTGCGATAGCCAAGCAGATCTCGAGACTGCGACACCAGCACCTGCTAGATGGCGTTAGGCTGAACTGGACATGTACGTGTCCTGTGATTGGATAAGCACACTCGTGAGAGCTGACACTTGGAACTAACTCTGAGCTAAACTTGGAGATCCAGCTACCAACAGCTATCGCTGTATTTTTTCATCTCAAAAACCAAGATGGAGCAGAAGAGATACAGTAGATTTGGTTGCAGATATACTAGCCATGCCATTTTCAGGCTAACCTTTCATGAAAAGCTGGATCTTGTGAGAAGAGATCAGCCAATTGCTACGCTAGCTAGCTTTGTTCAAATAAGCAGGCGCTGTGGAGGAGATCCGTGTTGGTGAGTGCAAGAATTTTATTTTTAATATGTATTTTATTTCATTAGTATTAAATCAGTGGTACAGAAATAAGTGGACAAAATACTAAATACTTCTGATCATCTGCAATTTATAATGTAAATAACGTTACATGGTGCATAGGCAAAGCTGTGCCTGAAGTCACTTAAGTCACAACAAGATGTTCAATTGTTTTGCTGTTGCATATTCTCAAAAACATATGCAAATAGTCTGTTTACTTTTATTTTCAACGAGTAGTTTGTGTCGTTATCGTCTTGTTGGTGTCTTGTCCGACAACTTCTTAAACTCACATAGTTTTGATGACTAATCTCTTAAAATCATGTTTTATCTTTGAGTTTTGACAGTATCTGTGATCTTAATATCCGGAGCATTTAAAATCAATAACCTCACATTCACAATTAAGAGTAGGAAACTAAGTGTTGCTCGACTAGCCTATAGTAGGTGATGTAATGTGTAAGTGTAATTCTGTATGGATTCTCGAGCAGTGGTATCACATTGATGGTATGAGGTGTATTAGGTATGTCACTGAGGGCCTAGGCGTGAAATGCATGGCCTACCACTGGTTCTAGGTCAGGGTTTTATAATGCGAACAGCCACTTAGAAAAAAAATGAATTTGGAAAAATTTAAAAAAAAAAACAGATTCGGATTACTTGGTCTGTAGTGTAGAGACTGATCTACGTTATGGCATCCCATGAGAGAAAGAATATACTGACCTCTTCATTGTGTCTGACCAAAGATGTTGCCAAGCAATACGCCACTGTAAAGAGTCCCCAATAAATATACTCTTTATATTAGATTACTAAGCACATAAAGCATACAAGTGAATAATCTTACCAAAATTCTACTTATTTGGTGTTTGCTCTTTCTGATGTCCCTCTTTTGTCTGCCAATTCTTATTCCACTCCACCTGATTTTGTCCTCGCAAACCATTGCTAGGTCCTTTACCATTTCCTTTCCTCCTTCCTTGTCCTGAATAATGATTTTTTTCCCCCCTGTTTTTTTTCTACTGGAAACTTTGAGCTTATTTGCACATCAGACTTAGGACCTTGCTCTGTGAAGGGAATCGCTTTTGATTCATGTCTCATGTTTGACTCATTAATGTGCAGGAGGAGCTGTGCACAGGCAGCATCATGACTCACACTGTTGTTTCACAGCTGTACACGTGCCAGGATAACTCAACTTTCTCACAAATAAACATCTTAGTGACTGCAACTGCATCGTGTCCAAATGCTACAAACACTTAAAGCACTTATTCCCCCTTCTTGCCCTCTGTCATTCCCTGTCAACATCTTTTCTATTCCGGTGCTTTTGCATCCGTTTCTAAATGTTTTATCTCCAGGCCTCCATCTCCTCACTATCCCCTTTCCCACTGCCTGCACAGTTCTTTTATTATTTATTTCACAACCCCTTTTCTCCATCGCTGTATAGAGCTGTGGACGAGGAGCCTGAGTGTGGGTACATATCACAAGCACTCCCCATCAGTAACAGACAATGAAAAAGGACTATTGACTGTGATGGACGCATTGGCGTACATGTTTGTGTGTGAATTAAAAAAAAAAAAAGATGAACGAAGCCTCTCAGCGAGTGTAACCTTAACATGTGCCTGCCTGCACATGCAAGGTCATGTCCTGCAGAACATGGATTACATTGTGCATTTTATTACATGCCAGTGAAAAGATGGAGGTGTGAGACAGAGAACAAGACAAGGGATGCCTCACTCTTGGTTTGTTTCTTCACCTCTCTCAATATTCTAAAAGTAACCTAATCTTTTTTGTTGTTGTTGTTGTTGTTGTTGTGTACTATTCATCGCAGCTCTTGAATGCAGCATGTTTGAGTCTGACCATGGGCAACAGTAGGAGGGTGTGTGTGAGTGCATGTCCCAGCCTAGCCACACTCATTTCTACATATACACATTTTCACTCTTTGATGGCTGGTGGGGTTTTAACCAACAGCGGCTGATGGTTACTTATCTACTCATTGGCGCTTTCCCAGCATCCACCCCCCCACCACCCTCCGCCCCATCAACACTGTTGACGTGAGCCGTGTAACAATTTTGCCTGTTTCCATGACAACCACCTGCTGCTCTCCCCTCATCCGTCTACCTCTTCCTCCCACCCTTCCCTTCCCCTTTTTCCTCACTCTCACTTGTCTCTCTTCTCTCTGCACACTATTGGTATTTCAAGGTCAAAGAGGGTCATAGCCAGATAGAGAGATAGAGACAGATATGGGTGAAAGTGTGGAAGGAATTGCAATAACAGTGGTAGAAAAGGCAGACAGAGAAGGACAAGAGGACAAAAATCACCCAGACAGTGTTATTGTTCACACTCAAACAGTTGCCATGTTCAACCCGAACAATGGTCACGCTGTTTTTCCTTTACCATAACCATTTCATATCAAGCTTGAGCCAAAATGGCTGACAACAGGTTATATTCTGCCAGATCTTAGGGATGCTGCCCCCTACCCCCTTCTACTTCTACTCAAAAAAAGATGATGCTTAAAAAGTAGATTATTAAAGCCATGTTAAGGACTCACAAGCGAGCCTCTTCATCCCGTATTAATGATTCTTTTTTACATTAACTTTTTTTAATGTGTCCAGCACTCCTTCATCAGCAAGTAAAAAAAGACTAGTTTAATAACAGTATATGCCTTCATTTGGATAACACAATATTTTGTTTGAGCTTAGAAAGATAATCCTGAAACAGTGTCCTCAACCACAATATCCCACAAAAATTCAAGATGCCTCAAGCATCCTTGTCCTCCCACTCATCCACACTCACTGAAGCAGGATTGGGTTGCCACAAACTTTGCGACATCATTTGCAACCATCGATTGTTAACTGAAGTGTAAAAACAGGGCTAAAAAGAGGAATCAACTGTAACGGAGTAAAGTCTAATTTAGTGACCTTGCTGGCCCCGGGAAGAAGATGAAGCTTGACATATGGATCAGCCAGCCCATTGGAGTCCATGGCTTTCAGTCCCTGTTGGTAAAACACACACACACACACACACACACACACACAGTAATGTCAAAGGTGACGTCATCATACCCTCCAACATTTTACGCATGAGACAGGGTCAAAAACAGACAGACATGTTCTACTGTAGTTACATCTCTATGGTGCCTTTGGGTGTTTCATTCCATGCCACTATTTTCTACCCTCCCTGACTCCTTTGTGATGACCTCAAGGGGATGCTTCAACAAGATTTACATAATTAACATCAAGTGACAATATGATTTGTAATACAGAGCTTATGTCCTTGAACAATACCAAATTTTAACTGCCACAACATTACCCAACATTTCTTCCTGACCCAAGATGATTTTATCCTGAAGTGACAAGCGGGTGAGGGTGTGTGACGAACATGTTAGAAAAGACGGCAGGAGGCAGACTGACGTTTTGTGTAGACATGAAAGAATTATAGTGTTTCTGCTGGCCATTCAAGGGAAATTATGCAAAAATCAGACGGTGTTTATAAGATAATGACATGGAAATTGTGTGTACCTTTGCTTTGTGAATAGTACAATGAAGACAGTTGTTCTCCTGATCAAAGAGCAGGCTGAAATCCAGTGTTCCCAGGTAGGCTGAAAAAGGCCATGGAAATGATCACCGAAGAAGGGACGGAGGCAACAGCTTTGAGTCAGATTTATAGCAGACTTGAACACAGAACATGCTGTGTAATATTAATTGATCTGTCTTGTGTGATTACTGTTTAGGGGACAAGCAGAAGCAGGCAGGCTACATCCTGCCATTAAATTATTGAAAGTCCTGTGTCACATTCAAAGGGAATAACAAAAGTGCGACTGCATTAACTTCAGAAAAATCAGGGAACCTAATTTAAAGTTTGAAGTCAGCACTTTTATCTAGTAAGTAAATAAACTTAAGCAAATTAACCACGTACGACACTAAGCACAAAAGGCCTCAGCGTGCAGTATGTTTACACTCCGCAGAACTCACTGTCATCGTCATCGGAGTCTAGCGCCTCCTCTCTTTCACCGTCATTGCACTCTTTCCTCTCCACATCTCTGTATCCTCCACCTGTCTCTCCATTGAAAGTCTCCTCTTTGAGAATCTTCTTCTCCCGGGGCGGTGGGGGCGTGCAGGGGTAGTCGTGGAAACGTGGGAAGAAGTCCGAGATCTGAGGGATGGGGAGGATGGGGCCCGGGCACACGTTGATGGCAAAGTGCTCCTGCATCGAGATCTTAATGGGCGAAGCAGGGGGCATTGAGGTGGCATGCGGAGTCGTTGAGGGTGAGGAGGCTGATGAGGACGGGCTGGAGGTAGAGGAAGGGGGGATGGCCAAGTGGGTAGTGGAGGGTGGTGGCGGTGGCTTTGAGACACTCATGTGGACTGTCAAAGTGGACTGTGAGGGGGTAAAACAAAAACAGGAGAAAAACCAAGGGAGGGAGGAGGGGGTCAGGTCTATTCAAAGCAAGTCAGTGTTGGCAATGTGTTAAAATTCACACAGCACACAATAAAAATTCCTGGAGGAAACATCAGTTGATGCAATTTTGACTTCTCAAAAGCCAAAATAGAATTTGTCAGAACCTTTTTACACTTGAAGTGTGACTCATACATTGTGCCAGCACACCAGGCCTGTGCTCTGAATATATAATCAAATTTAGAGCTGTAAAGTATGAACAAATTATGTCACTTGTGCATCTGCAGTTCACCTTAATCCTTCCCTTATCTTATTCTTCCGCTGCTTACTTCCATATCTGCAAGTCCCCTGCGCAATATTTTACATAATATTACTGAAGGCTTTTTCAGTCCATATTTCCCAGTAAATATACCTTAATAATGGTTAATAATAATAACAAAGCCAATAATTCCCTTTATCCTGAACCCGAACAGAAACCAAAGACATACTGTATTTTCTGTTACGAACACTGGCAGCGCCAACGTGTCATTATTTCAAGGGCAACTTTGGTTTCTGTGATTTGATGGACAAACTTCAAAGAAGAATGTGAAAAAACTTTGAAAATGGTGCTGTCCCAGATTAAAATTAGCAATTCCCCCCACCATGCAGCCCACATCCAGCCACTTCATTAACAACTACCACTTACAATGACAACACTACTGTTAGGAACACAGTTTACATGAGGATGAATGCTATATGTCATCATGCCTGTCCCTCAGAGACTGATGCGTCGTGCTGATGCGTCGTGTTTCACTGTCATCTTGTCCAATATGTGCATGTTGTTGATGTTTAGTTTTTCATTTACTTTAACATCTGCCCCGTGCATCATATAAGATATAATCTTTTGGTCATGAAATGGCAAATGTATCTCTTTATTTTACTTGCATAGATTTGGAAAATCTAACAGCACGGAAGCCAAGGAGTCACCAGCGCAGATGATTTCGTTAACACCAGCACAGCTTTAACACACCTGCCACCTTTAACACACCTGCATCTGTTTATATTATTGACTCCCAACATTTTATACACACACGGACATACATGCCAATGCCCTGAGGGCGCACAATAAATGGCCTCATTTAGATAAATACAGACATTCCATACAGACAATACAGACAAATACATTCCTATACAGACGGAACAATATCAGCAAAATTTTAAGCATTTTTAAGCGCACCCCTTTGCATCACAACTTACAGAGGCAAAAAAGGGAGACTTATACACACACACACACACACACACACACACACACACACACGTGTAGATCTAAAGCAGACCCTACAAGGGTACCTAGTCTCATTCAGTCACTCACACTGCATTTATATGCAGGAACCCCACTTGGATTCCTGCTTGTCAATGATCACTTGCATGTTGCTCATACAAACTCAAATGCTCTCAGTACTCGATAACGAAGCACACACGCAAGCACATGTGCATGCACCTTTCCACACAAGTACAAGTGTAGCTGCAAATACATACCAGGGGACAGTCTTCATCTGTGCCAGCACTCCATCTTGCCTGCTTTCACGTCCTCTGTTACTTACACACTGAGAAGCATGCAGACCAGCTTTGAGTCAATATATAAACCCTCTGTACTTACTCTCTTCTTCTCTCCCTGTTCATTTGCTTCACGTTTCACGGTCCCTCCCTTTCCCTTCCCTTTGTTTGTGACGTCTCTGTTTAAAAACCCCAGTTGTATTTAACACTGTGCACATAGTACTCTCACTCACTTTCTCTGCACTTGGCAGATTTTAGGAAGATCAGTGTGTTTCTCTCCTTCTCGCTCTCTCTCTCCCTCCCTCCCTCTCTCTCTCTCTCTGGAGATTGCCGTTGCTGGTAGTGGGTAATGTGTGCATGAGGGGTGTAAAGAGAGAGAGTGCTGACTGAAGCGCAGAGCAAGAGGGAGGGGACAAACTGACATCATAAAGACGCACAGACAAAGACACTGGCAAAGAGAAACACTTAGATAATCTTCTTATTCCACCTCCATATTTTGGATGAATATCCATAAGAGGCAGAAATGGAAATGGAAAGAAGATACTCTAATAGAAATAGGAGAAAAAGATAAAGGTGGGGGGATCCAAACAGTTGAAAGACTGAAAAATGACACAGACGCTGTGCATTGTGTAAGCTGTGCAATCAGGCAGACATACGTGTCTCTGAATTTGTGTCACATTATAGCAGCCATGACAGAACGTCACTGGTGCTTCCAGCTGCCTTTGGGTGAGAGGCAGGGTACACCCTGGACAAGTCACTTGCTAATCGCAGGACCACGATACATAAACATACAACCATTCACATACAAGGGCAATTTAAAGTAGCCAATTCACTGACGCCCCAAATACATGTTTTTCAACTCTGGGAGGAAGCTGGAGTACCTGGAGAGAAACCACAGACACAGGGAGAACAGGCATTCCTGCAGAGAAAAGCCCCTGGCCCCCCCAGGGGGATTCAAACCTAGAACCTTCCTGATGTGTTGCCTGTGCAGCTGGTAATAAAGTATGTTTATTTATTTTACAAAGCATTGCTCCCACATCTCCAACATGTCAACATGAGTCAATGTTAATAATGTATGTATGTAATAACCCATCTTTTAACTTAGTTTGAGATGCTTAACCATGCGCTTAACCATTTTTCAAACAAATTAACACGAACAATGATGGTTAACGATGATGATGAATATATGGAAACTCATTATTTATGACAATGCACTACAGGACAGAAAGCACATTAATGTAATAATACATGGTCTTAAATCTACTGTCTTAAATTGTGTATGCAATAGAGGGAGTTCTTTGTAAATACTTATGTTTTATGTTTAATAAAGTCAGACAAGAAGAAGAACACAAAAAACATGAGGAATGAAGAATCCAAAGAAAGAATAGAAAATGGTTCATAAAGTAAACAGAAAGGAATTAAATTAGATTGATTAGATTAGATTAGATTAGATTAGATTAGATTAGATTACATTGAGTGTGGAGTCTAAAAAGGTGTGTGAGCAAATGGTAAATGTGTGTTCCTCTGATGGACCAATGGTCTGTCCAGGGCATATTCCTGCCTAGTGCAAATTTTAAAGAAAAATGGAAAAACAGATCTAAAACACAGAAATATTCCACATCTTAAAAAATACTCAATTGTAAAGTTAAAGAAATGGCCAGTTAAGAGATGTAAGGTAAATACTTAAGACTTCATGGAGGCATCCTTTATTAGATGCACTGATACAGTTCAGATTTCATTACTATCAGCATCATCTCCTCAACATTGTATTATTGACAGCACAACAGTGGATATTCATTCATCCATCCATCCATCCATCATTGCATTTTCTTCCACTTATCTGGGGTCGGGCGCGGGGGCAGCAGCCTAAGCAGTGAGACTTCCCTCTCCCCAGCTAATTCATCCAGCTCTTCCAGGGGATCCCGAGGCATTCCCAGGCCAGCCGAGAGACATAGTCTTTCCAGGGTGTCATAGGTCTTCCCGGGGGCCTATGACAGGTGTTCAGGTGAGGTATCCTGAACACCTCACCAGGGAGGAGTCTGGGAGGCATCCTAACTAGAAGCCCGAGTCACCTCATCTGGCTCCTCTCAACGCGGAGGAGCAGCGGCTCTACTCCGAGCTCCTCCTGGATGGCAGAGCTTCTCACCCTATCTCTAAGGGACAGCCCAGCAACCCTACGGAGGAAACTCATTTTGGCCGCTTGAATCCGCGATCTCGTTCTTTTGGTCACTACCCAAAGCTTATGACTATAGGTGAGGGTAGGGTAACAAAGATCGACCAGTAAATCGAGAGCTTCGCCTTTCAGCTCAGCTCTCTCTTTATCACAACAGACCGGTGCAGAGTCTGCATTACTGCAGACGCCGCACCGATCCGCCTGTTGATCTCCCGCTCCATTCTTCCCTCACTCGTGAACAAGACTCCGAGGTACTTAAACTCCTCCACTTGGGGCAGGATCTTCTCCCCAACCCGGAGAAGGCACTCCACCTTTTTTTGGCTGAGAACCATGGCCTCAGATTTGGAGGTGCTGATTCTCATCCCGGCTGCTTCGCACTCAGTTGCGAGCCAATCCAGTGAGAGTTGGAGGTCACGGGCCGATGAAGCCAACAAGACCACATCATCTGCAAAGAGCAGAGACCCGATCCTGAGGTCACCAAATTGGACCCCCTCAACACCATGGCTGTGCCTAGAAATTCTGTCCATAAAAGTTATGAACAGAATCGGTGACAAAGCGCAGCCCTGGCGGAGTCCAACCCCCACTGGAAACAAGTTTGACTTACTACCTGCAATGTGGACCAAGCTCTGACACCGGTCATACAGGGAGCAGACAGCCTGTATCAGGGGGCCCGACACCCCATACTCCCAGAAAACCCCCCATAGGACTCCCTGAGGGACACGGTCGAATGCCGTCTCCAAATCCACATGTATGGGGATTGGTTGGGCAAACTCCCACGCACCCTCAAGGACCCTGCTGAGGGTGTAGAGCTGGTCCACCATTCCACGGCCAGGACGCAAACCGCATTGCTCCTCCTGAATCCGAGGTTCGACTATCTGGCAGATCCTCCTCTCCAGTACGCCTGAATAGACCTTATCAGGGAGGCTGAGGAGTGTGATCCCCCTATAGTTGGAACACACCCTCCGATCCCCCTTCTTAAAAAGAGGGACCACCACCCTGTCTGCCAATCCAGGGGCACCGCCCTCGATGTCCACGCAATGTTGCAGTCGTGTCAACCACGACAGCCTTACAACATCCGGAGCCCTAAGGAACTCCGGGCGGATCTCATCCACCGCCGGGGCCCTGCCATCGAGGAGTTTTTTGACCACCTTGGCAACTTCAGCCCCGGAGATACGAGAGCCTGTTCCCAAGTCCCCAGGTCCTGCTCCATGAAAATCTCCAAGAAAAAAATGCTGCTCCATGGTCCTGCTCTATGAAAATCTATTCACGCAGATTTATCATAGGTTGGTCACGGGTACTAAAGCGTACTTGACAGTTCTGACAAACAAACCCAATCAATTGCACTTAGAGAATGAGTTCTCGACATTTCACACTGACGTATTGATCCCACCGAGGTAAACATCGGGTTGCTCGTCACAGGAATAGGTAATCAAGTGGCACTGTCCATGAGTTGACACAGGCAAACATTCATGTGTATCATTTCAAGAAAAGGAAAAACAGAAATCAACGGCCAAAAACTTAAAATGTAAAAAGTAAATTAATTGCAACACAAAACATCACCCATCCCCATCATATTGCCACAAATCTACCATTTACAGAATTTATCAGACATATTTTGAACGATGGTGAGGGGAGAGGACAACCAATTTTCGCAGGAGCATACATCCTGTACTTCTGCATTTCAAGATAATCTCCTTCCATTAACACAGCACAAAGATAATGCTGGTTTCCCATTAGGCACTCAGCCTCCGTACCCTGTCTGCCAAACATTCGGTCTGAGATTAGGCATATCTATATTTACATAAAGTGTTGCATTGCCACTGCTTTTTTCTTTTTTTAACTAAATGGCAGCAAACATGAAGGGAAATTGTTGATTAGAGGAGATGCTCATCCTATCCCACACTGGTCTTTGAAAGCCCTCCTGATTAGTACCTTACCTTTTTTTTTTTTTTTTTTTAAATGATGCAGTCCCAAGTCCCTTCTAAGCTCCCAGGAAGAGCACTGGGCTGTGAAGCCAATTTGACGTGGTGGCAAGTCCACTCAGTGTAGGAAGAGATTAAGTATAGGAACTTTTTTTATTTATTTATTTGTACTTTGCATCCAGCCTGCTACTACATTCTCATTCTGAGACTTTAGAATTACATCATACAGCTCTGGAAAAAATTTAGAGACCACTTAAATTTTTTCTGAAATCAGCATCTCTACATGTTCACATTTTTATTTGGAATTTGGAAGAAATGTTGGCAGTAGTTTAAAGAATGAAACTAAAATGTTTATTTTACTCAAACACATACCTATAAATAGTGAAAATCAGAAACCTGATAGTTTTGCAGTGGTCTCTTAATTTTTTCCAGAGCTGTATGGTGAATAGTGGCGCATGAAGACATTAATCTGCATTGTACAAAGAAAAAAAAAAACAAAACACAATATTGGGCCTAAATTTTGTTTTTTGTTTTTTGAACCCCTAAACACCTGAAGTTTTCTATTTTGGTCAGTGCCTCTGGGGAAATCTTGTCTTTGCCGACAAACATGGTTTCTGATTTATAGGAGCTGACTGTTCTTCCAAAGGCTTTAATAGAGGCTGTAAACCAATGCAAAGCCAGCTGAATGTCACTGTTCCATTAACCCAATAGGGTTACATCATACACATAAAACAGAAAAGGAATCTGACACATGCAACTATTCTCTCCATTAAATTTATGAACTGAACAATCCACCACTACTGGAAAACTGCCATCAATCCAACCGAAGCACCGATTTCTACCATACATAGATCATCAACCGCCATAGTCCACTCCATACCATACCATAACTTATTTTTTAACAGGGGAAAGCAAAGCTTGACTAACCAGTTGTGGTCAGTTCCATGGTTAACCATAAATTGTCCCAGCAATGGCAGGATCAAACCCAGCTACACCCCAGCGATATGGCACCTGGCTCAGGACATGCTAGAACTTCCTTTACTGTGCCTACACAAGTTGGTCAGGCAAACCTTTTTTTATGCTATCCTGGCTTGCTCTTAACCATAAGAATAGGTCCATTACATTTCCTTGTGCTTCCAAATTATCTGTATCTCTGGAAAAGGACTACTCTTGCCACTCAGGCACCTGCTTTGTGTGGAAAGTCAAGGTAATTAATGCTGACTGTTGCTTTGTGTGGTGCCAAGTGACTTTTGCAACCTGGAGGCACAGCAAGAGCACAAAGAAAATGCAGTTGGAGGGGCCTTCAAGCTATCATTCAAATTTTCAGCACCCGGCGTCTCTCAGCATTACTGTCTGCAAGTTTATGGTCTTTAAAAGGCACTCTCATTGCACTCTCAAAGAACGGTCAGTCAACAAGACAGAATTAATTCAAATAGCACACTGATGTTGGAGGGTAAATTTAAAGTGGTGGTCGGTTGTTGATATTCCCCCATGGTGGCATTTGGTGCCACAGGTGTTGCTTGCGTTCCTCATTCTTCGGCTTTGAGGGGGTGGTGTTCTGTCAAGGTGCGTTATTGTTCTCACAACATGTCATGTCACCAACTTCGGCCCCGCATGGCTTCTGGCTTCGCACAAAAAGCCTCGCTCGAACACAGCTATCACCTACCACCAGCACTACCTTCCGTTTTCACCTTCCCTCCATATCGTCTGTCTGCCTCACCCTTTCTTTCTCTCTGTTGAGAGAATGAAAGTCAGAATACATTAACCCCACCTTTGATATCTTTCCTCAACTCTGAGCAGCAGGGCTGCATCCAAAGTTGATTTTTTTTTTTATGTAAGAAAATCTGAATTATTAACTAAGGTCAGGAATAAATAGGTCTTACATTTTCTAACATTTCTGACAGCTTCAGCTAGCTATGAAAGGAAAGGAATGACCCCTGTCAAATACAATCAGAGACTGATACCACGAAATTCCTTCAAAGTAAATCTCATTCATCATTATTGTTGTGTTGTATGTACCTGTTTTTTTACAAATGTATGTATGTCAGTGAGTATCACAGAGATTTGAATGCACTATTAATTGGTTTATTTTTATGTTCATAGTGTGTTTTTGCAAAATTGTGGACAATGTTCACTTTTGCTTTGTTTCTGTCACTGTTTATAAAAAGAAAGTTAAGAACAACTTCAAAATGAATTTGTTGTGATTTGAAATCCTTTTGTGCAACCTTTTTACATTCACATTTCTGCAGCTGTGATAGTTCTGCGTCTAGAAAAACAGTTGTAAAAGATAAAAAAGAACATTGTTCTTTGTACAATTTCTTAAAGTCAATATGAATTTATTTCATACATATTAAAATTGTGGATATAAGGGTTGCATTGATATATGAAAGTTTGAAATGCTCCTAAATATGGCACTACATGATGAAAAAAGGAAAGATATGCGCAGGTCGGACTTGGTGGTAGGAATAATGAATAATATTGTTAATTATTGTTAATAATTATAGAAAATATAATTTCTGGCAAAATAATGACTAATGAATGCGTTATTTATGAAGATTTCTGCACTTTTTTGTTGTCCTCAAATATACTTTTAATTTTATATTTGGAAATTCCGCAAGACCATGGTTCTTTTTTTTGTACAATGAGGTTTAATTATCCACCCAGTGATCGTGGTCTCTAACCAGCCAGACGTAAACGTCAAACCAAAGTATTATTGCAGCCACGTTAGATGTCACTGACCCAATTACATTCTGCACAGATCCTACAAAGCATATTTTCTTTCGGCTGTTTTTCCTTTTTCATCGCTCTTAAAATTTTCCTCCATTGCTTTTGATGAATGCCATTGTGTTTCAGGACAAATGACAGCTTTGTGATTTATTATCCGAGCGCGGTTCTCTGCTCAACTCGCTTTTTCCCTTTCCGTTTCTCTGCCTTGACCCTTTTCAGCTTGGAAATATTCCATTTTTACTTTGTCCCATCAGCATATTCCCATATTTTATTTTTTTTAAAAAGGAGGCAAGTGTGGCCTAGAGGGAGGAATGTGGGCGTGTGGGAATTGGAGGGATGCCTGGATAGAGAAAGTAGAGATTCTGAAGGAGACTTCAGAGAACTTAGGCAAGCAATGAAAGAGAAATGTAAATGTTAAAAGACTGCTGTGCTAAGCACTAGTTTAAGTATCTGTCTATATCAATAAACAATCAGTTTTGCGTTTACTCTCCACCTCCCAAAATCATAGAGAGTGAGATATCTGCCATTGAACAGATCGATAAGACAGTGACATAAAAAATAAACGTGCCCGAGACGCAGATATATTGGAAGTTCTCACGAATGCAATATCATACTGAATGAGATAGAGTAGCTTTCACAGCAGAAAGTCAAATCCATGAACAATTCCTCTGGGTTTTTCATATAATATATATATATATATATATATATATATATATATATATATTCCTGCCCACTCCCCATTATCACAGAATGAAAGAAAAGCAACACTAGGACATGGCCAGAGTGAGCAGAACATCAGGAGATGAAGGAGTGATATGGGAGGCATGAAGCTGCTGCCTGATGGCAGGCTGCCATGTGTGCTTAATGAACCAATTAGTTCCTGATTATCAGTCACCAATAAGTGAATGCATTATTAACTACTTGACAGGTCCTCGTCTTACAGCATGTCTCATGTGTACATTGCATGATAAATGTACTGTTTAAGTTTGATTCCCTTTCTGAACATTTTATTTCATAAGTGGATCTGTTTTTAATTCCAAATTATTCATTTTAGCTCACTTGAATTTTATTTCTAGGCGCAGCCGTGGTGTTGAGGGGGTCCGGTTTGGTGGCCTCAGGATCGGGTCTCTGCTCTTTGCAGATGATGTGGTCTTGTTGGCTTCATCAGTCCGTGACCTCCAGCTCTCGCTGGACCGGTTCGCAACCGAGTGTGAAGCGGCCGGGATGAGAATCAGCACCTCCAAATCTGAGGCCATGGTTCTCAGCCGGAAAAAGGTGGAGTGCCTTCTCCGGGTCGGGGAGGGGATCCTCCCCCAAGTGGAGGAGTTCAAGTACCTCGGGGTCTTGTTCACGAGTGAGGGAAGAATGGAGCGGGAGATCGACAGGAGGATCGGCGCGGCGTCTGCAGTAATGCGGACTCTGCACCGGTCCGTTGTGGTGAAGAGAGAGCTGAGCCGAAAGGCGAAGCTCTCGATTTACTGGTTGGTCTTCACTCCTACCCTCACCTATGGTCATGAGCTTTGGGTAATGACCGAAAGAACGAGATCGCGGGTACAAGCGGCCGAAATGAGTTTAGAGATAGGGTGAGAAGCTCTGCCATCCGGGAGGAGCTCGGAGTAGAGCCGCTGCTCCTCCGCATTGAGAAGAGCCAGATGAGGTGGCTCGGGCACCTAGTAAGGATGCCTCCCGGACGCCTCCCTGGTGAGGTGTTCAGGGCACGTCCCTCCGGTAGGAGGCCCCCGGGAAGACCCAGGACACGCTGGAGGGACTATGTCTCTCGGCTGGCCTGGGAACGCCTCGGGATCCCCCCGGAAGAGCTGGACGAAGTGGCTGGGGAGAGGGAAGTCTGGGCTTCCCTGCTTAGGCTGCTGCCCCCACAACCCGACCTCGGATAAGTGGTAGAAAATGGATGGATGGATGGATGAATTTTATTTCTATAGTGTCTATTATAGTTAAGGTTGTCTCCAGGCGCTTTACAGAAACCCACACCCTTACCCCACAACAAACAATGGTAGCAAAGGCAAAAACTCCCTTTAAAGGACAAACCCTACTGCTGGTAGCTGGCTGGGTAAAGTTGAATAAAAGGGAGCGGGGGGCGGGGCGAAACTGGTGTTATTAACACAAAAATGGAGAGGAGACGCAGCATGAACCCATAAGGTGAGAAACATCTGTCAGTGGATCATGTTCTTGTACCCCAGCTGCCCAGTCCTATGCAATCCTAGCTAGAGTTTAGAATACCCTTAAGAAAATTTTCTTTACTAGAATAATGCCAGTGTTTAACCTCAACCTTAAATGTAGAGAGCGAACCTGATAACTAAAGGCTCGTTTACACATTCTACTTTTAACACTTCTGGGAACCACGAGTAAACCAGCACTGTAAGAACTCTGTGTTGGAGTCCAGAGGGACCCTTATCTGCACTTTATACTTTCTAACTTCAAAATATAAAAATGAACAGCTTTGCATAATTTACTTAACATACTTCAGTAGGCTTATATATAATAAAGCTGTGGTAATTGTTTCCTCTTAAGGCAAAGAAGATTTAGTGATTTGCATTTTCTGGAACTTACGACAAACAAAATTTAGAAGAGTCATGGTATAGAGTTGTGAAGTATAATTTACCTTGATGCTCACCTGACATTGGCAGCTATAGCCAAGTTAACAGGCATCAAAAGACTCAGCTTTTAATTTGAAAGCCAATTCCAGCTCTCCACACAAAAAAAAAAAAAAAAACATTTTTCTTCTCTGCCTTAGTGTTTTAAATTTGGGAGACAGCAGATTGTCAGCTATATTGTATTTATGCTCATGCATCTGATATTAGTGCACCAGGTATGTGTTTTTCTTCTCTTTAATTTTTATTTAATAATGAACATATATATAGTATAAATGACATGATACACATTTACTGACATGCCTCAACTGTCCGTGTGCTGCATGGTCATGACATGACATGACATAAGAGGACATGAGAGCAGATATAACTGGTTATGCACACATCAGTCATATAACATCAACTATTCCTCCTACTTCACTGTACCAGCCTGTGCTAAATATACACCTGCACTATTCTTTATCATTACAACCTGTCAAAACCAGCCTGAACTGCTGGCACTGAGAATTTGCATCCGCAAACCAGGATAATACAATGTTTGATGACATGCTTGGTCAGACACTGTGATTACTGTTACGTATCAGTATGTTTAGGACCCAAACAAAGACACAAGGCAGAGCTCAAAAGCAAAAAAACAACCCTTTACTGGGTGTACACGGGGGCAAACAGAAAGCGCTCCAAATGGAGGAAAAAACAATGTCCAGAAAAACTCAAAGTGTCAGGGTTTTACGGGAAGGACCCAAGAGCGACACAACGTTGAATGAAACTGAGGTTTATTCCAAGCAGGCAGACAGAGGATCAGGTAACCTCTAACAAAAAGACAGACAGGTCTACCACAAGACAACACAGGACCAGTTCCAGCACAGCAGGAAGGAACACACGAGAAAATGAACGAGCGATCTGACAAACGGGTGTCTCACAGTCAGCCGTTTATAAGGCTGTACTGATTACTGACGAGCAGCAGAAACACGGTTCAGGTGTGACTGAACAGGAGCGCAGGACAAGTGTGACAGAGAGGGGAGGGTGAGAGCTGGAGCAGAGCAGAGCAGCAGCTGTGACACAAAGTCCAAACTTTTCACGGGGAGGCTCCACTGCGGGGTGTCCAAAGACCCAAACTCAGACCTCTTTTCAGGGAACGTAGCGACCTTGGAACCGGGAGAAAAACTCTCATGAGCAACAGTCCACAACACAAAGAAACTTCAATCTCAGGGAGTCTGGTACCACTCTGCAGGTGAGGTAGGAACAACAATCCAGCAATAGGGACCACCTGGCAGTGTCCTCAAATGAGCCGCTGATGACCCGATCAGCGACAGGTGCGCAGCCACTGCTGGAGCCTGGGAACCTGCGCCCTCTTAGGGGAGGACAAAGAACAGTTCACACACACAAAAAAGGGCCGGCAAGCCGGACACTGAAAATTACTTTCCCAGTTTTTTGCCTGAATCAATATACTCAATTAGATGCAATCAACTCCATTAAATGTGCTGCCAGACACAGTGATAAAGGTTTAACCATACAGTAGCAATGAAGAAGAAAAAAAAATGCCCCAGAAAAGTCTGCTGTCTTCACAGGGAAGAAAAATGTAAAGAGCATTAAATCTCCAAACACACTCTGCAGAACCTTCAATTCATAGCATGGTGTAACCACCATCATGTTGACATGGCCCTAATTTGGAGATATTAGTGAAATCTGGGACTGTCATTGTCAAACATTAACGCGATAGAATGATTTTGCAGTCAAAATGCAGCAAAATTCTGATCTCTCTTTCATAACACGCAGTGTTTGCAGTAGAGAGTAACCCTGGTTTTTATGCACTTGTGGACAGATACATCTCTAATCCCTACCTATTTAGCTGGATAATCACCTTTCATCATATAATCCTCAGGTAAAGTTAGGCTCCATACAACAGATGCAGCTAATTTCTTTCACTGCCTGCCAAGACAAACAAAGAGGAGATTCAGATCAGGTGAAAACAAAACAGAACTTTTTATTATTATTTTAATTTTTTTTTTTGGGTCCGTATTTGAAGAAGGTAAGCTTCTCCATAAATAATGATTTGTGGCTGGTACAGAGTATTTATGAAATGCATCCTTAAGACTCTGAGATTATTCGGCTTTATAATATTTGACATTTTCTGAGTATTGAGTCTATTTTGCATCATAAACCAACAGAATGCCAGATAAATAGGTGAGAATGATGCCAAACATTAATAAGTTGGCTGTTCCGAACTACGAGACAACCAAATATGTATGTGAATTAGAGAAATGTTTTTGTTCCTGCACCAACAGAAAGATTTGGGTAAGGGAATGAAGAGGTGGGATGGATGAAGATGGAATGCCAGACCCAATTTCAATATGAATGGTTCTTTTTTGGATTAGAGATGGGTTAGTCTGACCCAGTGGGACTGATTGTGTTCTGATCGGACAGCAGGCGAATGGAAAGACATTAAAAAAAACACTTGCAAATAAACACAAACAGAGGAGATGGGCAAAGAGGGGCCAAACCTCAATTGAACTCAAAGCCAGTCAAAATGCAAGTGTTTTTTTTTAGTTTATTCTTGCTGTTATTCATGTCAGATTCAATTAAGCATAAAGAGCTATAGAGACCTCTAATCCTGTTACATTTTGATATAAAGTATCACACTTTAGTTAAAAGGATTAAAGGCTCCTCCAAAAGACCTGAAGTATCCTCTGCTGTGTGTGGAGTGAAAATAAGTGATATTTCTGAATAAAATCTTATTTGATAGATGTCTAAAGCAAATAAACAGGATTATAAACTTCAATGCTAGTTCTAGAATTAGCAAGACAGTATGCACATGTACATAAGC
This sequence comes from Pao palembangensis, assembly GCA_015343265.1. Lineage (NCBI taxonomy): Eukaryota > Metazoa > Chordata > Actinopteri > Tetraodontiformes > Tetraodontidae > Pao > Pao palembangensis. The sequence goes on along the minus strand of CM027089.1, from coordinate 9,943,431 downwards.
TCATCTGGTGATTATGTTGAAATGATCAAAACATTGTTTCCAAAAAGAGTCAGTGCATTAACTCTTCAAATGTGAAGGGGTTTCATTTTTAATATTTCCAAGTTCAACATTTCAGTATGTCAAGTAAGTTCAAATCAACAATTGCATCCAAAAACAAACAAACAAAAAAAAATAGATAACTTACTCTCCTGCCAAGAGTCATGATCATAAACAGCTAGAACAAGGACCTCTGGGCATGGATCTCACAGATGATGTGTCACAGGACAGGGAAAACACAGACAATTAAAATACAAGGTGATAAGGAACAGGTGGAAAAAATGAAGGTAGGGCAGATAATCACATAAGCAGGAAAATACCCAAAGGAAGGCTGTTTATTCACCTCAAAAAACACCTCAAACAACAACCAAGCAGGAAATAGGAAGAAAAGAGGAACAAATGAATAAAACCCCTCCTCTACACCCATAGCCTAGGGAAACTAGTGATGTGACATATGATGTAACCCCCCCTCCCATTCCCAAGCACAAAAGGTCCACTTTTAGCCCAAGCAAATATATTTATTCCAAGAAATGACAGAAAAAAAAAGAAACACAAGGTACTGGACTCAGGGAAGAACAATGCCCAAAACAACAACCAAAATACAACTAAGGCAAAAGGCTCTAATCTTACGTATTAAAGAAAAGAAGAAAATAAAAGACAATTACTAAATCTAACAGTCTTATTCAAAACAGAAAAAAAAGTTCATGAACACAAACGGGCTTTTCTCCCCTACTCTACATCACTGTTTGACTGGTGAAGAAAACCAAAAGCAGACACAATCCAGCGAGTTTTTAAAATTATAGCTCACAGAACAAACAGAAGTTTTATACAGCAGCGTGGTGGTTGGGAATGGGTCAGAAAGGGAGAAGGGAGGAGTCAGGGGGCTTTTGAACATGGCCCAGCCAATCCCTTGGAACATGCAGATCACCTGGTTGGCAGCTGCACACCTACAACTCAAACTTCACTGCCACATCAGATATGCACGCACATACACACCTACACCTACACACACCCACACACAGTGGAGGGGAGGAACAGAGATGGAGGGCAATAAAGAAAAAAAAAAAACACGAGTGGTCATAACACCATCACCTAATGGTCCACCATTGGTTGGGGGTCCAGACTTCTCACATTTTCCATATCCTTTCCAGTCCACTAGGACTTAATAACTCGGAGTTGCACCAGCAACAAAGAGAATTATTTTTGAAATGGAAATGGGTCAGGCAAACTGTGGTTACTGGGACGGCTTTCCTTTTACCAGTAGTCATCATCCTGCCGATCTTCCTGGCCAGAGCTGCCCTGAGCTCTTCTTGTGATGCTGTCATCTGAGCAATGCCCTGAGTAACAGCTGACACATGCTCCTCACATCATCCAAACAAGGCACCCTTGGCCAATCTGACAGCCACACCCACAAACTCTGCGTCGTCTGAGTTCTGCACAAGGTTGCAGGCAGAAAGTTCAAAATGGACAATGTTTATTGAAACCTGAAATGGCAATATACACAAACAAAGGATCACTCTTTCAAAACAGGAATACCTAAGCTAAAAAAAAAAAAAAAAGTGATGCATAGTATATACACTTACATATGTATATGTGCATATATTAGGGTGACCAGATTTTCAAAATTAAAATCTGGGACACAATTTTTGGGACAAAGTGTGCAAAAAATGTTTAACTGAAAAGTATGATAGAAAACCAGTAAAGTGTACTGTACATGAAAAACAACTCCACAACCAGAGCTTGAACACCTTTCAACTTCTGTCCACAACCAAATCCTAGCTACTTGAATCAAAAATCTTCCACATGCAGGATTCTTGGTTTGTCCACAACCAGGACTTGAACCAAGAATCTTCCAGATGCCAACGCTGCACCCTACAGGCTAAATTGCCACCACCAGACACTCAGTGTTGTTTGCAACCAGGTATTTAACCTTTGGGGAAAACGCTTTTGCCTCACAAGGAAAAAGCTGGGCACATACCTACTACCAATCGCAACCCGGTCTTGAACCAAGAACACACAACTTATCAGCCCAGTGCCATCCAGACTGAGCTACCACTGCCCTACCACTGCCCTTTGCTCAGCCATGTTCACAACCAGGCCTTTAATAATCATATCTATACATTTGGGAAAAACACTTTTATCTTCACAAGGAGCATATGCTTGGGCATAGGGAACATACCTGCCACAACCTAAACTTCAACCCACAATGGATAGTCCAAACTGGGCCCTGGACTCAAATGCTGCTCTCCTGCACGAATGCCATCGACCGAACCAACAAGCTATCCAGCTGGATACACGGTGTTACACAGTTCTTCGTATAGTATATCGTCTTATGCTAGGCTTGAATAGAGCTTTGGGAGTGCCAACCCACAACCTTGATCCCAACACTGCACTACAGTCACAGTGTCTGAAAATGATCTCACAGCAGAAAAGTGGCTTTGCCAAGTGTTTTGAACAAAAAAGAACTTACGCTTTGATGTAACCTATATATATATATATATATATATATGGTTTTACCAGGTCCTCTACCAGAGGCCTGGGAGCTTGAGGGTCCTGCGCAGTATCTTTGCTGTTCCTAGTACTGCACTTTTCTGGACTGAGATGTCTGAGGTTGTTCCAAGGGATCTGCTGTAGCCACTCCTCCAGTCTGGGGGTCACTGCCCCGAGTGCTCCGATCACCACGGGCACTACTGTCACCTTCACCTTCCAAGCCTTCTCCAGCTCCTCTCTGAGCCCTTGGTATTTCTCAAGTTTCTCGTGTTCCTTCTGCCTGATGTTGCTGTCACTTAGTATTGCCACATCCACCACAACGGCTTTCCTCTGTCCTTTATCCAACACCACGATATCTGGTTGGTTCGCCATCACCATCCTGTCTGTCTGTATCTGGAGGTCCCACAGGATCTTTGCTCGGTCATTCTCCACCACCTTTGGAGGTGTTTCCCATTTTGACCTTGGGGTTTCCAGCCCATACTCCACACATATGTTTCTGTAGACTATGCCAGCCATTTGGTTATGGTGTTCCATGTATGCTTTCACTGCCAGCATCTTACACCCTGCAGTTACGTGTTGGATTGTCTCAGGTGCCTCTTTGCACAGCCTACACCTTGGGTCTTGTCTGGTGTTGTATATCTGGGCCTCTATCGCTCTGGGGCACAGGGCCTGTTCCTGCGCAGCCAGGATGAGTGCCTCTGTGCTGTCCTGTAGGCCAGCCCTCTCTAGCCATTGGTAGGACTTCTTGAGATCAGCCACTTCAGCTATGTTCCGGTGGTACATCCCATGATAGGGGCTTGTCCTCCCATGATGGTCCCTTCTCCAGCACCTCCTGATCTTGCCATTGTCTGAGACATTCACTGAGCACGTCATCCGTTGGGGCCTTGTCCTTGATGTACTCATGAAGCGTGGGTGTTTCGTCCTGGATAGTGGCTCTCACTTTCTCTAGTCCTTGGCCTCCTTCCTTACGGCTTGTGTATAGTCTCAGGGTTCTGGATTTGGGATGGAACCCACCATGCATGGTGAGGAGCTTTCGTGTCTTAACATCTGTGGTCTGTATCTCTTCCTTCGGCCACCTTATTATTCCTGCAGGGTATCTGATCATAGCTGTTTATTGCCCAGGACTTGTTCTTGCCATTGAGCTGGCTTCTTAGGATTTGTCTTACTCGCTGGAGGTATTTGGCTGTTGCCGCTTTCCTTGTTGCCTGTTCAAGGTTGCCATTTGCCTGTGGTATTCCAAGGTACTTGTAACTGTCCTCAATGTCTGCTATTGTTCCTTCTGGGAGCGAGACCCCTTCAGTGTGGACTACCTTGCTTCTCTTTGTCACCATCCTACTACATTTCTCAAGCCCGAATGACATCCCAATGTCGTTGCTGTAGCTCCTGGTAGTGTGGATCAGGGAGTCTATGTCCCGTTCGCTCTTAGCGTACAGCTTGATGTCTTCCATGTAGAGGAGGTGACTGATCGTGGCCCCATTCCTGAGGCGGTATCCATAGCCAGTCTTGTTGATTATCTAACTTAGGGGGTTCAGACCTATGCAGAACAGCAGTGGGGACAGAGCATCTCCTTGGTATATGCCACATTTGATGGACACTTGTGCAAGTGGCTTGCCATTGGCCTCTGGGGTGGTTTTCCACAACCTCATCAAGTTCACAACGAACGCTCTTAGAGTCCTGTTGATGTTGTACAGCTTCAAGCATTCGGTGATCCATGTGTGTGGCATCGAGTCATAGGCTTTCTTGTAATCAATCCAGGCAGTGCACAGGTTGGTATTTCGGGACTTGCAGTCTTGGGCAACTGTTCTATCAACCAGGAGCTGGTGTTTGGCTCCTCTGGTATCTCTACCAATGCCCTTCTGTGCTTTGCTCATGTATTGGCCCATGTGCCTGTTTCTGTTAGCCGCAATGATGCCTGATATGAGCTTCCATGTTGTGGAGACACAGATTATTGGTCGATAGTTGTATGGGACTGCACCCTTTGCGGGATCCTTTGGATCAGGATTGTTCACCCCTCGGTTAGCCATTCTGGGTGAGTCCCATCTCTTAGCAGCTGGTTTATTTGTGCTGCCAGGTGCTCATGGAGTGAGGTGAGTTTCTTTAGCCAGTAGGCATGGATCATGTCAGGGCCTGGTGCTGCCCAGTTTTCCATACCTGAGACTCTTTCTTGGATGTCTGCCACTGTGATGGTAACTGGTTTCTGTTCAAGAAGGTTGCTGTGCTCCTCTCTCAGAGACACCAGCCATTGAGCACTGCTATTATGTGCTGCCTCCTTCTCCCATATACTCTTCCAGTACCGTTCAGTTTCCAGCCTTGGTGGGTCTACCCTGCTGTTTGTTACCCTGTTACACTTTCACAAGTTGAGTTGCGAACAGCCTGTTTATTCGTCTGGCTTCATTGGTTTTCGTGTATCTCTGTAGGCGGCTGGCCAAGGCTTGGAGCTTTTGTTTGGCAGTTTCGAGTGCTTCAGGATGGGCATCTGGCTGTATCTCTTGGGTACTGGTTTTTTCATTGCACCTCTCTGGGCCTCTGTCACCGGAACATAGCTGAAGTTGCTGATCTCAAGAAGTCCTACCAATGGCTAGAGAGGGCTGGCCTACAGGACAGCACAGAGGCACTCATCCTGGCTGCACAGGAGCAAGCCCTAAGCGATAGAGGCCCAGATATACAACACCAGACAAGACCCAAAGTGTAGGCTGTGCAAAGAGGCACCTGAGACAATCTAACACATAACTGCAGGGTGTAAGATGCTGGCAGTACAGCATACATAGAACGCCATAACCAAGTGGCTGGCATAGTTTACAGAAACATCTGTGCGGAGTATGGGCTGGAAACCCCAAGGTCAAAATGGGAAACACCAAAGGTGGTGGAGAATGACCGAGCAAAGATCCTGTGGGACCCCCAGATACAGACAGACAGGATGGTGATGGCGAACCAACCAGATATCGTGGTGTTGGACATTGGGCGGAGGAAAGCCGTTGTGGTGGATGTGGCAATACCGAGTGACAGCAACATGAGGCAGAAGGAACACGAGAAACTTGAGAAATACCAAGGGCTCAGAGAGGAACTGGAGAAGGCTTGGAAGGTGAAGGTGACAGTAGTGCCCGTGGTGATCGGAGCACTCGGGGCAGTGACCCCCAAACTGGAGGAGTGGCTACAGCAGATCCCTGGAACAACGTGAGACATCTCAGTCCAGAAAAGTGCAGTACTAGGTACAGCAAAAATACTGCGCAGGACCCTCAAGCTCCCAGGCCTCTGGTAGAGGACCTGAGCTTAGAATGGAGGAGGAACCACCCGCGGAGAGTGAGAAGGGAATTTTTTTATATATATACAGTATATATATAATTTTATTTATTTATTTATTTTTTTACTCAGCTGAGGTGATACAGCTTGTAAACATTTTACGTGCTCTCTCTTTGTAATAAATAGTAATAAGTAATAAATAATTGCGGTAGTAAAACACCAGTGCTGCAACAAAGAAAACATGGCCACTAAAACAGACAAAAAGGTATAACATTTTTACAAACGGTTTTGAATATCAACATGTAGTGCACAAAAAAAAAAATAAGTTCATAACGTATACTTTGAAGTTATCTTTCTGACCTTTAGTATTTCATGCTGGAGTGGACTTCTTCAGGAAGCCATGGTTTGCAATGATCCTTTCAAGAACACAGAGCAACTATCATGAAAGTTAACCTGAGTAACGTGCGGTGCCTTCATGGTGTCCAGTCCCATGCAGTTTCATGGACCAATGAGCATCAATCTACAGACATGCGGAGAATGGTGGAGCTTTTTAATTGGTTCAGATTACAGATTGCTATGACAACTGTGTGATTGACATACACATGGGCCAATGACAATGAGTTCCAATAGGAATGCACTGTTATGGCTTTAAATTACTTGCTGCCATGTGTAGCGTGTTTTCGATAAAACAAGAAAAGAGAAAATATTGGCATGCCCAGGACCAAACTTGCGTAAAACCGGGACAAAACAAAGAGGCTGTTGAAATCCGTCGGGACACGGGACACAAGGCTCAAAACCGAGACTGTCCCGGGTAAACCGGGACGACTGATCATCCTAGTATATATGCATATACTGTATTTATGTCAATTTTGCAGCCTACGGCATCATGACAGCAGCTTTTGAAGTGTTCAAGGGTGAAGTCTCTAGGACATGAACTCCAGGTCGCAGCCCCCATCATCCAGTGGCTTCTGAGAAATATGTTTCCTATATATTATCCAGCGTTTAACCCCTAATGGTTCAGCTGGGGCCACTCTAGTGCTACTTTATGTCCGCAGCACACTCCATTACCAACTGTATAAGTTGTGTTTGCTTTACCTCACTGATGGCTTGCTTTCCATTTTATTACTTTAATTCATGTGATTAGGATCTGAAATTGCCTGTGTTGGCTTTGTGATTGACAGCAATTGGCCTCTTAGGGAGGCGAGCTGCCGATGCACACCGCTGTTCAATGACTTGTAAAGTGAAATGTGCATGTGGGTGGGAGTGTTTGTTTACCCTAATGGGAGCTTGTGCTCACTGAAGATCAGAGAGATTCTTCAGGCGAAAAAGGAGAGCACTGCCAAAGAGAATCCATATATATATTGCTGTGAAATGCTAACGCATGTACGAATATGTGCTCATTTTTTTCAAAAGTTCAGTTTAATCCAAAGAAGCATTAAACACCATCTTAAATCAACAATACAAATACAGTATTTCAACCAACAATGAAAACTATGTCAGCATTTTTAAGAACAGAACATTTTTAAATCCACGCCCCTGCAGAGTTTAACGTGCGATAAGCATGTTGTGGTCAGTGCGCCATGTGGATGTTGACTGTGTGAAAGCATGACTGACAGGCAATCACTCCTCCGTCATGGTACATTATGCTCATCCCTAATGGAACAGCGAATGCGGCATGTACGGCTAAGGCACGTGCAAAGACTGTACGCTCTTTGAGTGTCTCATTTCATTAAGGTCTCTGCCGCTCTATGTAGCAGCTGCTGAAGCAGATCTTTGCTATTTGTCCTCGTAGCATCTACACATGAAATGGCGAGGGTGGGGGGGGGTTTGTGTTTATAGCTCATTGGCGACTACTACGAATGTTCATCACTACTGAAAGGTGATGAAAGGTCCATGACAGAAAATTAATCTGCAGACATCCATGAACGAGTTCAAATTGATAATTGCTTCATCTTTCTCTTCACCATCTGTCTTTTCATTTTTTAACAATTCTCATTTTTCCTTCTTCTTCTTCTTGATCATCACATTTTCTTCACAAGCTCAGTTAAAACAGACTAAAAACAAACTAACAACCAGCCCTGATAGCGGAGGGTTCATTTCAATTTTTGCCGTATGCTGTTTTTAATTGGCAAATCTTGACCCCTATTAAAGCAGCTTTGAACTATTCCATTTCCTTGACAGCCCGCCTCCACTCCCCTCCTAGAGTACGCTGAATTTCAGTTGATGGTCTCACATCAAGCCTTCAGCTGACCCTAAATGCCAAGTTCAATTGACCGCGATAAACAAATGCGTATTTACGGAACATAAATCATATACGTAGGCGCGAAAAATGAATGCAGCTGTGCTGAGACAAAGACGTGGGTCAAGCTTCAGGAAATGTATTTTCAAAGACATTCCTCAACATTTATTCCTTATGATAATTTTTTATCACCTGCTTCTGGGCACAGTGAAAGCTGGGAAGGTGTGCTAAAACCCTGCTGAAGGCTTTTTCACGGGCATGTGCAAGGACACTGAACTCCGTCGGACTGCCAGATAAAACTCAATAGTGCCAGGAGTCATTTTGACAAAATCTTGGATTTCTTAATATTTTCCAACTGTTGCCATTTTTTCAGGATGTCAGTGAAAAATGGCAAGGGAGGACCAGAAAGCAGACCGCCCTCTGCTGCCAGGTGAGTCCTTTTCTCACCCTAAGCCAAATGACTAAAGAAAAACTACTGTTTACACGCTCATACTCACCAAAATTCTTCAAGGAATGGCACAACGGTGAGAAATTTGATGGTGATGATCAAGCCTTAAGCTTAAGGCTAAGGTAAATAGGAATATGTTTAATTAAGATGTTCATTTTTTTCCTAACAAGGCTCCCTTTTTCTCTCCTCTCCTTCTAGTTTGTCCCCCCGAACAGGCAAAGCTGCGTCACCAGGCAGATCACCGGCTTCACGGAAATTCAAAAGCAAGGCCCTTCAGCTGAGCCTCTCCAAAAAATTCTGGTTATTATCATTTTCTGTTACAAATCAACATTGATTAGTAAAAAGGGGGATTAAAACTGTGTATTTGTTCGTACTATTCATTCCTAGATTTTCCATCTTACCCTTCTCCTTCTTTGATAGCCATTGCTTTCAGTAGTGATGTCAGTTGATCATTTCTCTGACGTTTTCCCTCTTATTTCGCTCCGAGTTTCATTAAAAAAAAAAACAAAACAAAACAGTAATCATCTCAGAGACACTTGTTGTTCATTGAAGTACATTGAAAGATGTAAGAATGGGCTTTGGTGATTACCGCTCTCAGCACTTGACACACAAATGGACTCTTCACAGCTCAAAGTCACCTTCGGAGCAGAAAAGGAGCTCCAGAGAAGAGGAAGGCCGTCAACGCAGCCGGAGGAGCCTCAGCAACAACTCAGCCATGGCAGCGGCCTACATCTCCTATCTCAATAAACTGTTCGGCCAGGTTAGTTCACCAATGTCTCGTCAATCTATTAAAAGTCATAGTGTCAGTCAGTAGCTTAGTGCTTTATAGAATTCAGTCAACCTGGTTGAAATCAGCTTTATCAGGCTTGCTTTTAAATCTGTTTCCATTCATCAAAAATGTACTCCCATTGTAGTTGTATACAAAACCAGCCTGGCAGTGCTGACTAAAAATCAATCATATTTCAGAGTTAACAAGGTAACAAGTAACACCATTAACTGATTAATGGAAATAATCAATAAAAGGAGATGATGACTTAACGTACTTGCAAATCCTTCCAGATCTCCATTTTTCCATCACTGAGAAAGAGAGAGCGAAAGAGAGAGAGATAGTGAGAGGGAGAAAGAGAGAGAGAGAGAAAACCTTATCCAAGAAACAATGTTCCCCAGCAGCCAGAGAAATACTTTTGGATTTGTGGACTTATGACAAAACACCTCATGACTTTAACATAAAACCCAATATTAGTTTTTCATTAACACCTTTAAATGCTGAGTAAAACGGTTATGTAAACACTCCTAAAATGAAAGAAAATTTGTAAGCATGCTACAATTAACAGAAATTTAAAAAGTATGTACACATATAACTAAAAGCAGTGGGCAGCAATCATCTGACAATGAACAATAGACTGAACAATGTTACATTGTTAACACACCGCAGTTTCCGGTGTTTTGAAATAGCTTTAGATTGTCGATTCACTGGTTATGACACAGCAGTGAACGCTTCCTTGCTTCAGTAAACCATTGACTCACTTTACTCCTTATGCTTTGCCCAGATGCCTACAGGGTACAGAACAGAATCGATGAGCCAATACACAATGAAGCTCAGGCTCACCTCTGCCAATTCCGAGTCATCCCTGAGGGACCTTCTCATTGTTTTGCCTTGCCAATCCCTGTTTATCATACAGCACGCATGTAAAGCAGATGAGAGCGCAGACAATTATATCACCGACACATGTACGACGTGTCAGTTGCACTGTGGGAAGCATGAGCAAGCTGTTTAACCCATAAACAAAAGGAGTGGCAGGTTGACTTAGAGCAAGAAATCCCTGATGTTCTATACCTGGTCACAATTTATATATATAAAAAAAATTATGGATATATTTTTGTAATTACAGTAAACATCCCATGTGTTTTGCAGTGACTAACCTTATTAAATAGCTTTTAAATCATGTCTATATTAAACCCTGCTGCCGCCTTGAGTTAAAATCTTTCCCACAAATGTCTTCATCACAGCAAAGTTCTCCTTTGAATAGAATAATATATTCCTCACGACTACTGGGGGAGTTGTGTGACTATAAATATTTTAATGATGTGCCATAACGAGATTTCTTATTCACCGATGACACTGTTTTATTGTTTTAAAGTAATTTATTGGGATTGAAAAGCATTTGAGAGTGACCTTGGGGGCCTGTGAATGCCATTGTTTCATCCTTGCCTGAGGAACTACCTCACCTGCTGCACCCAATCAGTTTTATGGCAACGCTCCCTGGTTTGAGTTTACCCGTAGCCCAGTAGGGTGTCCATCACACCGCCGACATGCTGCGTGGAGAACTGGCTGTTTCGGTCGCAGCGCTGGCACTGAGGCAGAGAGACCGTTCTTCCGGTAGCTGTCCTAATTCCGATATTGACAAAAGCATTAATAAAGCCCTTAGTGAGGTTCCCTGTCAGCCTTCATTACGTCCAACAGAAGAAATGACCAGCAGACGAACAGCAGAAAAAAAAAAAGCTGATGCTTTTAAATGAAGATATTTAACGACGAGTGATGTGTACACTGTAACTGTATCCTTAATTGTCTTTTCTATGTACAAATGATACATGTTTCCTTAAATCTACGTACCCAAGTGTCATTCTTTCAAAGCAGTCGACTGCCTAATGGGCCACGTGGAGGACAGAATGAAATTAACTGTTAATGGGCTTGTTCTGATGGAGGAATTGAAAGTCTGTATGCTATGCCCCCTAATCCTTTCTGGATGCAGAAAAAAAAAATCCAATTAATATGTTGACCTTGCTGTCTAAATATGCCCTTGTAGCCTAAGGATTCAGTTCTGAGTAAACAGCAGCTTTGATACAAGGCTGCGCTTTTTTATTTTATTTTTATTTTTTTAGAAATTCGCAGTATCAGAACATGTCGAAACTTTTGTAATTATGGTATCTTAGCCTTTGAGAAAGGGAATACAGCCAGAAGTAACTCTCGATCTAATCCTCGGCCTAGGACTGCATCTGCACGCTAACACTCTTGGCTACTTTATACAGCGACTAATCATTGAGCCGATGCCATGTGGAGCTGTTTCAGAATAAACCATAGGAGCCTGTTCTTTTCCTTTAGTTATTGTGCACTCGCACAGGACGACCAGGATTTAAGTATTAGCCACCGTAAGTGAAGGGTAGGAAAATATTGCACTTGAATAGACTCTAGCCCTCCCTTTTTTATATTTTAACACTGCGCTGATCCAAGCATCACCCCTTTATCTTTCAATACTGACTAATACCACCAGTTAAAGGTGCAAAATAGAATTAGTGCAAACCAATTTGAGACAGTGCCTACCTGGGCAACTGTATAAACAAATATACTATTAATACAATGACACACTGCATGAATTACACTCACAGTGAATCTGATTCTATTTTGACTCTCAATAATAAGATTTTATAAGATTCTTGTGTCAATGTTGTTCATTCTATGACCTTGATATCTAAAGGCCTGTGCTTGTATTGCTGTCTTTGTACGTCAGGCTCAGTTACTGTATGTGTATGTGTGAGGGACTGTATGTGTGATGGACGCTGCACATTCCCCCTCTGGATTTGATGAAGATTGCATGCTAACTTTCTATGCTGACTAAAATGCACAAGAAGGATTTTCTGCTCAAAGACATCTCGGAAGAGACACAAAAAATCCTTAGTAAATGAAAGAGAAACAGAAAGAGAGAAGGAGGGATGGTTCTGCGCAAATGGCAAAACAAGGTAGAGAATACTGCATCACGTAATGAAATTAGAGTTAAGTGTGAGCAAGCAGGGTGCTGACATTATATGCCAGTTACTCTGATTTGGGAGTGAAAAACATATCACTCTGTTTCTTGGAAGAATCTACCGCTCTACTGTCATCCTGATTTTACATCCTCTACTCTGATGCTCCATTTTTTCTCCTCTTGTTTTGTTTTTTGTCTCTTCTCTGCAGGAGAGAGAGTTGATGCCAGAGGAGTTAGATGGTAGGATATTCTTATGCACTTTTATGACACAAACATACGATAATTTAGTTGCACAGTCTCATCAATCACATTTTCTTTGAGACGACTCCTTGTCCTGGTTCATGTTGAAAATGTTGTGCTCTGAGAGTAACACAATCTATCAACAGAACATAAATCTCATTGCTTGTGAGGTGTAGTCCTGTCTGCACAACTGCAAATAAACTATCCGTGTATTTGAACGATTCCATCTGTTGGGCTCTTGGGGGACAAAATATGGACTCTGTTTTATTGCTGTTATTGTTGTAATTTGTGTGTCTGTCTGTCAGAGCTTCGGGAAGCCTTTAAGGAATTTGACTATGATGCAGATGGATTCATCCATTACAAAGACATCGCCGACTGCATGAGGACCATGGGCTACATGCCAACAGAGATGGAGCTCATCGAGATCATCCAGCAAATCAAGATGAGATGTGTGTATTTACCTGTGTGTGTGTGTGTGTGTGTGTGTGTGTGTGTGTGTTCGTTCTTGTGCCTTGTACATCCCGTGTACAAACTTATGGATTCTACTTGCAACGTGAGGACATTTTTGGGACGTGAGGATATTTGGCTGGTTCTCACAACCTCTAAGGCCTGTTTGAGAACTTTTAAGGTTTTAAGGTTGAGGTTAGAATTGGGTTTAGGCTAGGGTTAGGGTTGGATCAGGTGGTTAGTGTAGTGTAAGTTGCGTGGTAATACATTTTGCCTATAAAAATCTTCACAAAGATACAAGTATGTACAATGATGTGTGTTTGCGTAGGCTTTATTTCATCCTCCATCACTTAAGCATATGTGCACGATTCATGGGTCATTCTGAGAGGCGTATTTGTGAGAAATATGTGCATGTGTAGCACAAGCATCAGGCACAGAGGCTCAGAGAAAATGGGCTCTTCTGTACTGTGTATTACTGACTAAAAAAACCCTCTCCAGCTGTCTAAAATGACCAATTTGTAATTAACGAGGTATGTGTTTGCGGATTTTTAAATTAATTTATTCAGTTTTAGTACTGTAAAGAATAATACAACAGGGTCACCTGGCTGTAGAGTTACTTGATTATGGTTGCTATACTTCCATGTTTCCTATTAAATAAATAAATAGGGCTGTCAAATGGTAACATATTTTAGATTAATTAGATTATTCACATTCATTATCCAGTCATCATCCATTCATATGTAAACAGACATTCGCACTCACATTCACATCTGAAGACATTTAAAATTAGCCAATGAGAGGCCTAGCCTAGCCTCTTGCCTCTATCAAGATGTACTTGCTAGAGGAATCTGCAAGTTGTGTTTGCTTCAAGTTGGAAGTGCACAAACTACACTATGCTGTTCCATCTTGGTTTTTTACTTCTCAGATGTCCAATCGAGAAAGGCCAATACAGTCCATCTTCATCGAGTTGGTTCTGCTTACAATTAGAGTTAGACACCAGTGAGGTGTCTTATTTCATCTGGATTAATACGTTAAACTATGATTCCTACCATGCAATTTGGATGTTTTGTTGCTATGGTGATCCGTTGGTATTGCCTGTAATGTAAACCATATTTCACAGATTCAGGTTTTAATCTGACGCATACTCCTGCATAATTAACGCCACTCATCTCATACAGCATAATGGTTTGTGCTATCAATTAAAGCAGATGATTTTGTAAAAGTTTCCGATGCTTTTTTTTTTTTTTTTTTTGCGACTCCGTTATTACAGATTGACTAAAGGCAGTTAAAGTCATTCTAGCCAGAGTCAGAATCCCCTACAGATTCTGGAGCTCCATAAAAGCCGGTCACACAAAAGGCACCTTGAGGGAAGCAGCAAAATCATGAAGATAATGAGGTTTTTTTAGTCCCCAAGCTTTCAACTGCCGTTGTAACTAGTACATGACAGTTTGAGTGTATAGGTTTCATGGCTCTCCACCATTTATAAAGACGGTAACATTTGCTATAATATCAAGTTTTTTTTATCCTCACCACAAGACTCTGAGACTCTCTAATTGCATTTTTTTAACTCTAAAATGGCAGCCTGCTCTTTCACATCCACCCTGGCAGAGATAATAGAAACAGGCCAGGGATATTGGTTTACACTATCAAATAAGCCTGTCTTTTGTTCGAATAATAACATGAGCCTTCACATCATATCAGCCTGTTTTGATAATTACCATGGGGATCGAAGCAAAACAAAGCCGAGCCTAACAGGGCTGGGGGAAGAATAATGAGCTCATAGCTTATTGTTGTCGTCTACGCGCGCTGAGGATATTTATAAAGCTGCCCAGAGGAAGTTCAGGAAATGCTGAGTGCAGAAGCATTAGAAAAGTTCAAATACGCTTCAACAACAGACACATACTAATACAAAATCTTACATTTTGGGCATAACTGATTATTAACAATAAAACATGTCAGCTGGGATTCACCCAAGTGATTGGGACTACTGTAGCTGTGAAATCGTGTTTATTGTGACCCTAACCTCTGGGAGTCCAGTCCAGCGTTACTCTTGATAGACAGAAGGGGTGACACTGTGGCAAGAAGGTTCCAGGTTTGATTCCATCTTCTTTCTTTCTATGTGGGGTTTGTCTGTTCTACCTGTCCAATAAATTAGCTGACGTGGACAGTCTAAATCAGGGGTGGGTAAACTAAGGCCCAGGGGCCAAATGTGGCCCAGTGAACTATTTAATCCGGCTCTGTCGGCCAGATTAAATAGTTGTCAATAGTGATGTCAATAGTACATCAAGCACAATTTTTAGTTAACCTCCGATCCTCATTTGGGGGTTAGTTTTCTGCACAATCTGGCCGGCCCCTTCATCAAGTTCTAAAACTCAGTGTGGCCCTTCAGGCACAATAATTGCCCATCCCTGGTCAAAACTGTACCTGCTACATACTGAGTACAAACATTTTTCATTCTACTAGCAAAGTGAGGACATTTTGGGAAGTGATGACATTTTTGCTGGTCCGAACAACTTCAAAGGACTGTTTGAGGGTTAAGACTTGGTTTTAAGGTTGGGATTAGATTTGGGTTTGGGTTAGGGTAAAGGTAAAGGTTATGGCTGAGGGTTAGGTGTGATTGTCAGGGTTATGGGCTGGGTAATTCATTAAGTCTATGAAAGTCTTCATAAAATGGAATTACAAGAATGTGTGTGTGTGTTACTGCAGGGGGTGGGCACGTAGACTTTGATGACTTCTGTGAACTGATGGGGCCACGGATGTTGGCCGAGACGGCTCACATGGTCGGCCTGAAGGAGATCCGCTGTGCCTTCAAACAGGTATGAGATCCCCAACCGGCATTTCTAAAGTTTACCTGTGACGCGGCCGAGTGGAAAGACTTAATCACGTCCTAATGCTGCTTCTAATGGAGATGAATGGCAAATTAAACAATGCATGGTTTAGTTATAACATGGTAACTTATTGTCAATGAAGAGATTAAATCCGATTGCATATGTGGTACACCTTATACATATTAACATATAGATGTATTTTGTGCTAACAAAAATTGTGTCGTCGGCAATCCCTCTCTGAACCAGTGAGACTTTTGATGTAGATTTTGTCAGTCAAGCAAGGCAAGACACCAAAGCATCCGTCTCTGTGAATAAGTGGTTTTAAACATGTGCGCTCCTCTCTTCATAGATCAGCTTTATTAAAATGTCCTAGCGTATCCGTTTGTACACCCATACACCGCGCCAAACTGCTGGTCAGGTGTTTCACATGGCAGCAATTGATGTTGATATAAAAATTCCCTTCTCATCCTCCATGGGTGGTTCCTCCTCCATTCTAAGCTTGGGTCCTCTACCAGAGGCCTGGGAGCTTGAGGGTCATTCGCAGTATCTTTGCAGTTCGTAGCACTGCACTTTTCTGGACTGCAGTGCTAGGAACAACACTGTATATATATACTGTATATATATCTATGTATATATAATGATATTTGCGGAGACTTGCGGAGGGTATTACATTAGCTTTCGACTTTGCTCTGCAAATCTGAACAGAAACATCTTCAACATGAGAGGAGTGTGTGTTCTCTGAGCAGCTGGCAATCACCTCATCCTTACTGCCAAAAGTAAAAGAGACGTTGAATCTTTATTTAAGTCCCTTTATTCTTGTGTCTTCTGGTAATGATTTTATGCCTTTGTTACGTCAGAGTATAGGCTTTTAACTTTCCCGGCACTTCCTCTTTTGCATTGCACTTGGAACTCTCTTTACCTGTGATTTGGAACCTCACCTGAGAAGTTTGACTGCGATGGCGATGGAAAGATCACCATGGATGAGCTGAAGGACGGCATGAAGACCCTGTTGGGGGAGAAGCTGAAGAAAGGCGAGCTGGAAGAGATCCTCGCTGACATCGATCTCAACAAAGACGGAAACATCGACTTTGATGGTGAGTGATTAGGGAACTGGGACGAGAAATAGAGAAGATAGGACTGCAGGCCATGAAGGCTTCATTTAAACCAGGATCAGAGAGTACTGCTTCCAGACAAGTTCTAATCTTGTTTTCTTTGATCCTTAAAATGACATTGTGAATAGCATTTTTCTAAATGCTTGTTATACATTCATTTAATCACATACATGGTCTAGCAAACTAATTAACTCATTTACAGATTTACAGATTTGTTTTACATTTAATATGTACATGATTTGATTGTTGAAATTTAATCCTATGATCTTCTACCAAAAAACTTGTATTAACCAACACTAAATCACTGTACAGCTGGTTTAAATATTTACAGAGTAAACAGAGAAAGAAAACTTATTGGAACCATCTGTCGAAAACACATTTGGGAAAAGATGGATAACACTAGTGAAGGTCGCAGGAGCTCATCAGACAAGGATGGGATCCCCTGGAGTCAAAGCAGAAGGGTCAGAAGATCTAGCAACTATCTGTTGTAGAAGGAGCAGATGAGAAAGGAATGAGATGGGGGTGCAGGAAGGAACAGGCAGTTAAGTCAAGGTGGGATGGTTGGGATGGAGAATCCAATCTAACAGTGGCATGTTAAGCTAATCGATGTATGTCTGGACAAACAAGACTTACAGCTCAACGGACAGCTCAAGGACTTTGCTGGAATGCCGTTACTGAATGTTAACTCAAAAGCTAATAAACAATACAGCTGCACGCAGTCACATGTGCATCGTGTGCACATTAACACCCCATGCATGCTCCTGGAAGGGCTTCGATTCCGTGATTGCCCTGTCCCTGCAAGCCAATACAATTATCAGGAGCATGTGAACTGACCGGTCTGCGAGGAGATCAATGGACAGGTGCGCTACATTTAGAAAAGCATTAGACTGCATTAGTCTCATTTCGCAGGGGAAGAAAAAACGCTGCTAGCATCTGTGACGGCAGTGAGGGCAGTCTGTTGTGGAAAATCCAGATGTCAGATTAAACTCCAGAGAGTGAAGGAAGCAACAAGGACAGAGCTGCTGTTCTGCTTGGGTTGCTCTAACCCAAGAAATGGCTTAAAAAACACCTCAAGAGTTGATTTTTGTGGGTTAATTTGGAATTAAACTGTAGTACTCAGTCAATCAATACACTGTAACAATAAGGATTCTCAGTTCAGAGCGCCAAGGGAGGTCAGCGGGACACAGCAGATTGGATGGATTTAGTGAAACCTGCCTCGCGATAATGGTTTCATCAGAACTACATCAATAGTGGCATTGACCGACAAGTGAATCTATGTTAATAAAACAAGTGGAAATCTTGTTGATTACCAACTGCAAGAGGAGATAACACAAACTAGAGACAGTTTGCATATTTGAGTCTTTAACCTTTTCAAATTAATTTTTCCACTGCCATGCTTCATTCAAATTCTGGATAAAATAGCCACATCAATGTTTCAAAAACTCTATGTTAGAAACATTTTATCATCATAATAAGGTATTTTAGATTGCGGAATTGTTTTTGTTTTGGAGCTCATAATGATGTGGCTGTGTCTCTTATCAGTGGATGTGCTGCTGTCTCTGTCTCCCTCTGCAGAGTTTGTCATGATGCTCTCTGCACGATGAGTGCCACAAGAGGCTGGAGAATGCAACACTAAATGTAAGCTGTGAATTATCTTACAAACCACTCAAATGTACATGTGTCTAAAATTGTTTCTTAGTCTTTATTTGGGAATGCGTAAGTTGTATTTTTATCATAAATGTTGTTGAGAAACTGCTGAGGGAAATTATGGAGTCGTGAAATAATGTAGCACTGTCTCCCACATGTGGTCATGAGAAGTATTTCATCTTTCCAGTCTTGTAGCCAAGATTTCATTACGTTAAATGAAAATGTAAGGTAGGAATAGACTATAAATTACAATTAAATGTAAATCAGACAGCAGACGTTTCTTTTGTTGAAAAAGTGCATTTATTATTTGTTCAAACAGATAACTTCCACAGTTGAGAAAAAAAAATGTCCAAGTTTTTTTTTTTTTTAAATACAGATGATTTACATTGAACAACCTTGTGTTTATTTATTTTTTTTTTAAGATTTTTTTTATGGAGAGGGAGAAAAAAAAAACAATAAAACTGGATGGTGTGCCTTGCATTTCACGGGCACACATAACTACATACATTGTCAAAAAGGAATGGTAACCAAGTCAGCGCTTCATAAAGTTGAAACCACATAGCAAAATGGTATAAGGCAAATGGAGTTCTTTCTAAAGCACTGCAGCTTTGAATTAAGAACAATGCTAAACCACTGGCTGTATGCATGCAACTTGTGATCATTTGCTTTAATATTCTACAAACTCCTTGGAGCTTCTCATTGTAAAACATGGTCTACTATAAATCTACTTAACTTTAAAATTTTCTTCAAGTTTCTCTCTGGAGTTCTCAGACTCCACAGAAGATTGACAACAAATGGAAAAGTGTAAATAAGTATAAATTTAATTTGTGGAGAGAGAGAGAGAGAGAGAGAGAGAGAGAGAGAGAGAGAGAGAGAGAAGAAAAAGCAGCCCAATTGTGCAGGACAGCTAGGAAGAAAATGACCAGAAGAAATAGATCATCAGATTTCTATAACAGGAAAAACTCTTATGCCTCTGTTTCAGGGCAGGTGTGGAAGTTCTGCATGGTTGGCAAGTGAGAGGCTGCACAAAACAGACTAACAAAGACAGCTTTGCACAGACTCCCCTGCAGTTAGTAAAACCATATTTATTACATTCTGGACTTTTAGCATTTTTTTTTCTCCCACAGAATCAACCCTTGTGCATATTAATATTTCTTTTTGTAGAAAGAATGTTTCTTTTTACTTTGTCAGAAATCACAGTAATGAGCCTACTTTGCTGAGCTCCCCACACGCCATTAATAAAGAAAGTGAACTTTTAATACAGTTTTGTTCAAAAACTATCAATGTAGGTCAGCCAAATGATGTATTATTTGAGCTACTCCTGAATTCAAGAATAATCCTTCAAAAACTACCGGTAAGTGTATTGAAATGTTTTATACTCAACTATGTTAGCCCACTATTAAAAATAGATCACACGTGAAGGATTCCTGAGATGGTCTGGCAACATCTCTCTTTCAGTATTTCACTGCTCAAAACGGTGTCAGCATCACTTTGATCTTCTGGACATTTACTAAAAACATCAAAGCTGCTGAGGGAAGCGGATGGCAGGAGAGAAGTTGGCAAGACATTCATTCAAGGTTGCTTGAGTCTTTAGTCCCCCCAAAAAATGTTTGTATCAACCAAAGGAAGCTCTAGATGCTGGGGATGCTCTGCAGATATGTGAGTATTTGCTGGATCTTCACCAGCCGTTCTTTGAGGCTGGTCATGGAGAGGACAGACAGCTGATAACGCGGATCTATAGGCAGGACCGCCAGAAGCCACCAGCAGCAAGCTGGTCCATTAGGTGTCGCCTAAAACACGAGAAACACTTTTAAAATATTGGATTTTACAACCGAGTATCTCTTACATATAATGGACTTCTTCGTCTAAGTTACAGGGATGTTAATTTGATGTTGTTTACTATGTCTTCACTGTATTAGTTGTTTATAACCAAAGGCATTTATTACATAACAGAAAGTATCACGGTCAGCACTTTCCGATTTAGTAGCTATGCACACAGTAATTGTAGGGATTCCCTTCCTGACACTCGTCTAACGCAGCAGGAGTGCTGGGATTAGGTCTGAATCACCCCTAAAGCTCTTTAGCCTATATGGTGAATTGACTCCGCCCTGTGGTTGTCATTAAAGCTGCGCTGTAATCCTTTCCAGTCCTTTCAAGCAGAACCACAAGCGGAGCGCGTATATACACACACCCACACCCACACACACACACACACACACACCCACACACAGTTCCGGTATTAAGACCTCTCAGATGAGTGAATACACATTAATGCAGGTTTCCTCAAAAGGTGTGTCACTCTGAGCCAAAGTGAGAGCAGTGAACATTATTACAGCACCAAGAGAGGAAATAACAGGTTTGTTGCATTTGGAAGAAAGTCTAAATTTGGAAAGCTCACCTAATTCTAAGTTCTTATAAACACACTGAGATGATGACATGAACAGAGCTAAATCTGTGGCAAATCAGCATATATTTATTAAACATATATACCACTGACTTAAGTCATTCACTGAATAATTTCTGAAAATAAATCATATTTCACACTTCAAGGGGCCCAGTATTTGGTAAGGCAACATTATGATTTCTTTAAAGTTTTCTATTCTATTCTCATGATTATTAACATGCCTTTTCAGTTATTTCTACATTTCAGTTATTTCTACATTAAAATGTGTCACAATTAAGTTTTTGCTGGTGTTAATTGAAAACCCTTTCTTTTCTGAACTACACGTCTTAATTACAAAACTAAATTTCCAGATGATGAATACTGAAACATTAATTCACTCTCTGAAACAGATATTCTCTATAATAATGACAACATTGCTGAACTGATGTCATTATATATGTGTATATATTTACAATATTCTTATCTTAATATTTTCATATCCATCTTCTCTTATCTCTGGACAACCGCTTATGCTTATAATGGTATTGTTAAATAAGTGTATCTGACTGAACAATTACTATGCAGACGTGTAGTATGTAATTTCAGACTATTCTCTTAGATCAAAATAGATTTAATTGAATTCATCCTTGTAAGGATATGGACTGTGCTATATCTACTACCTGGATGTCGGCTTCGCGTTCTGGCATTGGTCCAAAATGCTGCAGGATCTGGTTGTAGAAGCGAACTTTGAGGTTCTGGAACCAGACACGGGCCTGGTCATACACTGCATCATAAAGTTCTTGTAGTCTCTTTTGCTCCTCGCTGTCCTCCACCTGAAAGAACCACTTGAATTAACAACAGCATATCTGGAAAATGCTTTTAAATGTAGGATTACTTTATTGCTGTGGTTCTTACTCTGCTGTCCTCTAAATGCTCGATGTTAGCGGTACTGTAACCGTCCTTCATTCCCCTGGTCAGGACCCGGAAGCGTTTTCCTCCGACAGTGTCTACGACTGACCGACCGTCGGGAAGAAAATGGACACTCCTGATGATCAGCATGCAGCCGTAATCTACGAACCTGTAGTTGGAGATAAAACGGTTTCAGTTCAAGCACCTCTACATTCTGTTTTTTTCGGTTTATTCAACCGGTTTATTCAATGGCTGTGTTCCTGCGAACGTACCCTTTCTGAGGATCATTAATACACATGCCAAACTGCTGGGTGCCTGTTTCCATGCACCGGCGGATCATGAGGCGGTAACGTGGCTCGAAGACGTGAAGAGGACAAGGCACAGTGGGGTAAGCAATGGTGCACACAAAGATAGGCACATTCTTCATCAGGCTGTGGAAAAGGAGACATTTTGATGGGATTTTAAAAATTTTTGAGCTTTGTTTGCTGTTCGACACAAAGTGATCTCAGAGTCTCAGAGACTTACTCAGATAGCTCTCTTGTCTCGTCTGCGTGAGTTTTAGTCCTCTCTGCATACTCCTGACTCAAATACTGCTTGATCAGGGTGTCTAAGAGAGTTGTCACCATGTACTTTCTGCATGCTAGATACTGGAGAGAGCAAATCGTTCCCTATTAATTAAACCATGAAGCAGTGAATACATATTTATATTCATCAAACAATGTTACTCGGTCCTGTTTATGGCATGGCTGAATCCTCACCTGTTTCAAGCTCTCCTTACAGAGGGGACAGTGAGGAGTATGGTCCAAGCAGCGTTCCAGACAGTTTTTACAGAAGGTATGTCCGCATGGCGTGGACACGGGCTCATAAAACAACCTACATTTATCATAAATACTTCTTTTAAATGCTCACTGATTCAACAGAAACAATTACAGTGGGTGCATGCTGCCTACTGGCCGACGTGTGTGATGATACCTCATGCAAAGAGCACATTCAAAATCATTGGGATCCAACAGATCTTTGGAGACTTTTTTGCAGGTTTTCTCTTTGGCAAGCTGTTGTATGGAGCTTTTAGCAACACCTGAAATGTAAAAAGAGACAGTTAATTGCCAATTAATAGAGCGAGATTATAATTATAGATTGGGAACTATTAAGAATCTCTTAATATCAATGTCCTCTGACCTTGCTTTTTATACTTGCTACTACCTCTGTCAGCAACAGAGGGTTCTGTGTCTGAAACAGACAATTTCCTCTTCAGCAGACTGCCCTTCTCCTGGTCCCCCAGCTGAGGTGCAGAGCAAACTCTTTTCAGGCCCTCCTCGCCACAATAGCCATGTATTCGCAGTGAATGGGCTCTGCTCAGACCATGACGCCTCAGACTTTCCCAGCATCTCTGGATTTAAAAGCAAGGACAAGAGCATGTTGGTGATTCATCAAAAATGTGACAAGGCATTCTGTGAACCACTGAAAAACATATTTCATTTCAGTGCTCAGTTGGGCACTACCTCCTGGCTTTCTGGATGGTTGTGTGCTGAAGCAGCGCGCACTCCATGTTGCTTTTGGGCAGGACCATGTTCATCGGCCATGGAAGTTTTATTGTGCAAGTGAGGCAATGTGTTGTGTGCTGTCTCCCTGAGGCCTTCCTTGACATTCTCTCCAGCTGGGGAGAGCAGGTCACACAGGATCTGTACAAAACAGTCAGTGTGACACCTGAGGTTAATCACAGGAGAGGACGTTTATTCAGAAAGAATACCACCTTTATCAGTCTATTATGATCAACAGAAAAATGATGGTAATAACTCATGACACCTACATACTGTCACCTTTTATCATTTAAATTTGCTGGAAGTTTGCTGGAATTGATGTACAAATTTGTATGAATGTATTAATGTGTTCCCACTAAAGAAAATACATCGAGCTGTTCTTTTATTTAACTGTACTTTTCTGTCTTCACAATAAAATCATAACATTATTCTGTTTGGGATGTAAGAATAATTACATCACATTAATGCATTAAGCAAAAATTGCTTCAAAAATACTTTCTTAGCTGCCGGGATTACACAACACTTAAAATACACTACAAGTCTCAATATGATCACAACCTTCCCTTACAAAACCATAACACTGCTTTCTGCCTATAAGAACATTACAATTACTGTCACAAGCCCTGACATATAGCAAGCAGTGCCAGGGTTAGGCTGGAGCAGACAGAATAAACAGTGGTTCCATATGCGGATGTAGTAAAATAGCAGATGTTAGCAACAGAAACAGTGTGTGTGATGAAAATATTTATGACTACCCAATTTAGGGCCCCACACACACTTATCAGCCTCAGTTGTTTAAGGAATATCTAGCGTGCTGGTCCAACTCTGCACGACAGCAAATAAACTATCACATACTCCAAACTCGCAAACCTTTTCCATATGTCTTTTAGCACAGGGAAAGCTCTCATCCAAAGCGAGACACTGGAGGAAGACTTGGAGGGACTTGTCAACTTGACCCATCTCATAGAGCACAATGGCTTTTCTAAACACGGCCTGAAAAGGCATAAAGTGGGCACAGAGTTTTAAAAAAAATACGCTTGGTTACAAAATTGCAAATTTTACAGGGAAAAACACAGATGCTGCTTTTTTTTAAGGCAAAGCTTCTGTTTCTGTCATTTAAAAGACTAGTTCAATTACATAAGTGTTTGCAAAACATATCCTTTGTAGCTCAAAGAATGTCCTAGGCCTCAACCCAGGCCTTTAGTCTCTTGGCCAGTTATGCAACATTCATTAAAAGGTTTGACCTTAATCACCACTTTCTCTGTTGTAATCTAGAAGAACTTGAGGTTATTTGCATAACCCCGGTTCTCTGAGTAATATGAGTGAGGTGTCTCACTATGGGATGCATGCCCTCGTCAGCCCTCATAGAAGCACTAATCTCATTACGCCAATTCTGATTGACTGGTGAACCTGTCTGTCCATGGCATACATAGCATGGCTGCTATGTATGTCACACAAGGACGTCACCACCTCATTCAGGATAAGTACGTCTTCTCACTCGGACCAGGCAAGAAGGGTTGTCTCATGAGACATCTCACTGATATTACTCAGAGAACTGGGGTTATGCAAATAACCTCAAGTTATCTTTCATAATACATCGCTCGATGTCTCACTATGGGATATCGCAGCTCCTGTATTGCCAGACAAGCTTATCTGGAGTCCACCAATCAACCGGCAGGACCTGATCAAATCAGGGCAAAACAACCGCCCGCACCACACACAGAGCGAAAAGATCCAGCATGTAAAACCGGATGAAAGTGAGCGGTGAAGACCAGCTCGCTGTAGCACAAATTTCCTGCAGGTCCACCCCCCTGAACAAAGCCCACAAAGTGGCCAAGCTCTGGGTCGAGTGAGCACGCAGACCCCCAGGAGGCTGCAAACCCTGATTCGAATAAGCCAAAGCTGCTTTGCGACAGGTCTGCCCTTGTGGGGACCAGCCCAGGAGACAAAGAGCTGATCGCTCCTCCTGAACCGGGCACAGCGTGCGTGGGTGTTGCTCGTTTGGTGAAGAGGTGAACTCTGCCAGGTCGATAGAGGAACATGACCCCACCACCTTCGGCACAAAAGCCGGGTTTGGCTTCAAAATCATCCGCACATTGTCCGGGAAGAACTGCGTGCACGATGGATGCACTGACAGCGCGTGAATGTCACTGACACGCTTGGCGGAGCCCAAAGCGAGCAGCAACACTATCTTAAGGGACACAAACTTCAGATCCGCTCACTGCAGCGGCTCAAATGGTGGATTTTTCAACCCCTCTAGGGCCACCGCCAGGTCTCGGGGGGCACCAGGGGCCTGGAGACCTGAAGGAGCTGGCTTGCACCCTTCATGAAACGGCAGAGCAGTGGGTGCTGACTCGCCATCATCCCGCCGAACCCGACATGACAAGCAGCGATAGCCGCCAGGTAGACCTTAATTGTGGAGAAAGCTCTGAGTTTATCAATTAGGTCCTGTAGAAAGGACAAAATCACCCCCACCGAGCACTAGAAAGGGATGTGTCCATGACGAGTGCACCACTCCTCAAACACTCTCCACTTACAGTCATACAAAGACCTAGTGGAGGAGGCTCGAGCGCTCTAAATGGTGAAAATAACTCGCGTTGAGAGCCCCCCCGGCTGGGAGATTTATCCTCTCAGGGGCCACGCCCATAACGCCAGGCATTCCGGGTGCGGATGAAAGACCGAACCCTCTGCCTGAGACAGCAGGTCCCGGTGCAGCAGGACCCAGATCCACCTCACACTTCGACCCTCGTGAACACCACCCCAGCCCGTCAGGCTGGCATCCGTGGTGACCACCTTTCTGGACAGGACGGCACCCATCGGTACCCTCTGCGTCAGAAATGACGGGGTTCGCCAGTGATGCAACACCAGAACGCCCTCGAGTGTGACCAGCACCCTCCGCACTCCATGACGCACGGGATCCAGCCCGAGCAATGGAGCAAGCCCAACCTGTCCATCGCCTTGCAATCCAATGGAGAGGCTCCGGGGATGGAGCTCCTGCCACTATATGGGCAGTCAGCCCACGAGCGTGTCAGCTCATCCAGCAGGTCTGGGAACATGGGGAGGGGCTGCTTCGAGGCATCCCTGACCAAGGGCAATGTCTTCCCCTCGTAGCGGGACCTGGGGGCCTCCGCTACGGCAACTGGCCAGGGGATGTCCAGCTGTGCGTTTGCACGCTTCCAGCATGACCAAACTGGAGGGTGAGACGGCTGGCACGCCGCTCGCCTGGTCAGTTGGCAAAGCAGCGGGGGCAAGAGGGCTGTGCAGAGATGAGGACGTTAGAGATGGTCTCGTCCTCCTCCCCGTAGCCGAGGTCCAGGATATCCTCCTGGAACCCCGTGACCAGGTCAAGCTGGGAGCCCCAGCTGGCAGCTGCTACAGGAGCTATGGGAGCGGCGTCGCCTCACCCCTTCTCCTCTTTGGCGCCTGGTGTGGCGAAGGGGAGGCAGGGGTCCTTGTCGGACAGGCTGACTTGGCTACCAGCTCTTGGCCGTAAAGGTGCTGGCACGAGCCCGGGTTTTCGACCGCCTGCCGGGCATGTTCCAGCCCGAGGCAGGTTGAGCAGGTCTGGTGCGGATCTCTTGCCGCAATAAAGTTGCTGCAGCAACATGTCCAGGACTCGACATTGAGTCGTCCTCTGGCGTGGGGAGCCTTCTCTACCATTTCTCTGAGCTGGAATGCGACAGACAAAATGGAACAAGTTAGCACCTGCACATGTGGCGAGGGCTAGCCAGCAATGGTTGTACTCATGTGCTCGAGCCATGGTGAGGTCTCGAGCACTGTGTGCGCCAGGCCTGGAGTGGTGAGGAAATGCATCCGACACCAAAATCTGCAAAGCAACGGTGTAAACTTTAGCGTCAAGAGCAAAGTGGCGTCCAGCAACCGAGCCAAAAAGCTCCGTCTACGAACAGTTAAGCCACTTACTCTTGGACGCCAGAGATGCTTCAGAGTGAGAAGAGGTGTCTGAATGAGGTGGTGACGTCCTTGTGTGACATATATAGCAGGCAGTTACGCTTGCCGCGGACGGACAGGTTCACCAGCCAATCATAATTGGCATAATGAGATTAGTGCTTCTATGAGGGCTGACGAGGGCGTGCATCCCATAGTGAGACATCGAGCGATGTATTATGAAAGAGAACCATATTCATGATTTCAGTTTGGAACCTGTAAAAGCAGGCCAAGCCAGAAGGCAGAACAACAAGGCCTAAAAAAAAAAAAAAAAACACTTCAAAGGGAATTTGGTTTTAAAAACAGCATAATTGAATTACACTCAATTTTTGAATTTTGCAAAATGTTGCTTTTTAAAACATTTGCTTCTAACAAAGTAGAGTTAGAGTAGTCTTAAAATAAACAGTTACTCAATGGCTGCCCCATTGACTAGCTTTTAGCTTTGACGCTACTGCAGCATAAGTCAGTGACCTACTTCAGCAGAGCATCTTTGCAGCATCTCTGGTCTGCAACAAAATTCTGCATCTTCCAAAGCTTTGTGGTATTGTCTGAGAGCCGTGTACGCCTCTGCTCGCAAAAGACGTGCCACCGCTGTTGATTCTGGGTCTGCAAAAGAGATAAAGAAGGTGGAAAATATTTTCAGTACACTCAAAACCATGTCATAAATTATTAGGCAGGTTTGATACTTTTTTTGGCTGCTCTATAATGGATATCAAATAGAAAAAGGAAACTGGCATTTTCCCTAGTGTTGCATAAAAAACCCAAAATTCAGAAAATCAAAGAAACAATCAAATGAGATCAAGAAGCATTTGATGTTTAACAATTAAAGGGCAATAAAGTTTGACATGAGGCAGTGTTTCTCAAAGAGTGGTCCGTGGACCACTAGGGGTCCGCGAGGTGACGTGTAACAAATCACATTTTAAAATTTTAAATTTCAAATATTTAATATTCAGTGTAAAATCAGCATTTCTTGAACTCTCAAGATTTAAAGAATTCACTTTATTGTATATTTCCTGATACATTTGTCATACCAGCACCTGATCATTACTTAGCCTATTGTTTTGGGGCTATTTAGAGTCAGGCGGTCCGTGAGTGTTTATTTATGGGTTCCGTTGTCCTTGGTCTGAAAACATTTGAGAAACACTGATGTAAGGCAACATACTGTATTATATAATGTAGCTATTTTATACTTGCCCTTCAAAATTCACAACCACAGCTCTTGATCAATCAGATGACGCAACTGGTAGGAAGCAACTTTATATGTTTAAGATTGATTTAAGATTAATTATGATTGTATTTCCTATTGGCTGTACCATTCGTTGGCTGTATTATCCAATGGTTGTACTGATCTGTTCTCTATTGCTAGTAATATATTCTCTATTGGTAGTAATGTTTGTTCCATACTTGATGTATAATCTGTTGACTGCATTATTTATTGTCTAATTTTTGTACTATCAATTATTATGCATGCAACATTAAATGCAAAAAGTGCATGTATGTTTATCCCCAAGGTTATCAACCTATTTCTTCCCACTCCGTTACTCAATTAAATTGGTGAACAAGAGGAATCGAGTTGTCCCTTGCATCCTTCAACGATTGATAAGGCAGTTTTTCAAGTTTGGGTAGAGCTGTGGTCACATAACTTGACACCCAGCAACCAATATGAACTGCCCTGATTCATTTATCTATTACCATTTTAATGTCACTCTGCCAGTCCTTGTGTAATACCAAGTAATATCTCGAGACTGTTTCACATTGAAGACCGATGCTGTCTAACACAGGTGGTTTGCCTGTTTACAGTTATAGCGGTCCAGTAGTCAATTGCAGGCATGACTTGCAGATTAAATCCCAAACAAAAGAAAATGACAACACAAGTCACTATTCTGCATGTAGTGTGACCAACTGAAGGCCTGGGAAGGATCTAGCTGGAGTTAGAGTTACAAGGTGCAGATCATCAGGTTACACTTTTATTTATTACAGTTTTTTTGTAGGCTATAATGCATTTTAAAGTATTCTGGTTTATTCAACACTATATAGCTATAATCTAACTATATACAAGAATACAAATTCATAAGAGAGACAGCTGCTGAGTAATAACTAATAAAAAAATAGACTGCACGAAAATAAAGTTGAGTTATATCATCTGACCTACATAAAACACACAGTTTCATAAGCTTGTATCAAAACAAAACAAAACTGCTTGATGTTGAAATTGGAAGGCTAGTAGCGCGCTAAAGCAAAAGGAAAAACTGAGATACATGACTTTTTGTGTCAACACTGAAAGTCATTTCACCCGAGTACTCTCATAGTACCATGGCTGTAGTATAGATGCAATGTTTAGTGTCTTTTCTGTTTTGATTTTCTTTTATTCCCCATTTCTCAAATTAAATGGATTTGGCAGCAACACCCCATCCCCCCCCCCCCCCCCCAAAAAAAAAGCCTTTTTGGCTTTTCGGCAAATACCTCACTAGTGTGTACACTTTTGTGGGGGAGATAAATTAAAACTTAATAGCTGACAATCATATTAACTAATATCCAGCTGACAGGTTATGTGGCTTGTACTGCATACAGTAAGACATCTTTTTTCATTCCCGTTACTTCAGTTTCAACTATTCTATACTATTATTGAACTTAGCGCAGGCAGACGTTTAATCAGTGCTTCCAAATGATCTGCCACAAATTTAACCTAGTTTATCTCATCGCACGATCAGATCTGTTATAAAAGCCAACGAATGGATGTCTATGTTTACGCCGAACCACTGCCTTCTATTGGCCGGGATGCGGGAAAGCGATGGGGCATTTCTTTGAAATTATGGCTGGTCACAGCTATTAAAATTACCAAATGTAATGTCCTTCTCCCCCTATAATGGGTTACAAAACCTGTCCCAAATATGTGTCGTGACCTGCCTTACGCAATGTGCATCGACTGCGCATGCTCCGTTTCGGAACTTTCGTAAGCAGGACCGCCCACTTTTCACTCCAGCCAATGCGAGGACACTGGTGTTATTACAACACGTGGAGGAATTACTCGCTGTTTTCAAAATGTTGGTCAGTAGAACGCACACCATTATAGCCCCCGGTATAACAAGTACGACATGTTATGTATTTTTTTTAAATAATATAGATTATTGCAATAACAATTATTTGTTTCCCCTCTATCCATATTTATTAATAACACGCCATATTATACACAACACTTACCAGCTTGTATGATATCTGTTGCTAACGTCACTGCTTCGTGATAGCGTTTATTACTTAATAATTCCTCCAACTCGCTTAGTGATTTCGTTGTTTTCGTTTCTCCGGGGAACCACTTATCCAATAGTCTTGACAGAGTTATATTCAGTTTTTCCTCTCCTGTTACGGCTTCGTCGCACAGCTTACATTTGGAGACCAGCCGTCTATGTAAACACCTTTTACAATAAGAATGTCCACAAGCTATGGTAACAGGTTCACCTAAAAAGCTTTGACAGTTAGGACAGTCAAATATATTGTCCCCGCAGCTGTCCCAAGATTGACCCGAACCTGTGTCTGATCCAGCTAACTTGCTCTTGAAATTACGGAAGATACAGTCCACGACAGTGCTTAATTCCTCGGATCGTACAGGCCCATACCGCATAGCTAGTGAAACACAATCGATGGCTTCTTTGAGGCAGTTTTCCGAAGCTAAAGCGTTAGCCTTTTGGAGTATAACTTGATGATGGTCATCTCCTTCCGAGGCGTGTTCTGAGTCGGAGTCGATAAAGAAGCCAACTGTCTCCTCCTTCGGGTCTCCTACGTGCTGCCGGAGAGACATTTTAGCGTTATAGAGTTATATAAAATATTATTTCGAGGTGAAATTTCTCTTTTGAACGCGCTTCTTCATTTCTACAGTTTTTCAGGGGAGAATAGCTTCCAGGCTTTCTCAGGCACCAATTCGTTACATAAAAGAAAAAAAAACAGCGTCACATGACCACGGGAGCGCCTAATGATTGGCCGCAGCATCTCGGTTACAAAACGTGCGTTTCAAAGTTTCATAACTCAGGAAGAGACGTAAAGGTAGAGAGGTAAATGGTTCCGTAAGACACGACCTTGTTTTCATTAAGCTCGTCCAAGGTGCAGTTGTCACAAAGAAAATAAATAAAAATTAATGTGGTTGCTTTCATCATGAAAAAGGGTCGGATAACTTTCTCAGCAAAATAGCGCCACGGATTGTGTAATACGATTTTATAACACCACCCAGTTGGTCAACGTAATTGTGCGCTCTCTGGCTTTGCGTAAACCTTTTCACTGTTAACAAATGCATGATTAACAAATCTCGGTTTTCTTTGAAAAGTTTACATTGCCAGCACGATTAAATCCAATATTTTATTTTTTTTTAAATACAGAGCGATTATACCCAGTGTGACCTCTCTGACTTATTATGACCATTTATTTCATTATTAACCATTTGTTTTGTCAAACATTAGCCTACCCCCTAAAAACATTTATCATTAATATAAACCTTCGGACTGACAAGTAAAAACTGCATTCCAACATCCAACTTCAGGTTGAGGCTCTTTTTTGCATATGTGTGAATTTGTTTTAATTATTTTCCTCGTTTAAAACATCACATTTCAATTTAAAAAACATTTTTATAAATATATGTATGTTTATTTATTTATTTTTTAACAAAAACAAATAAAAATGCTTCTTCCTGGCATATTTCTGCTAGAAAAAAAACAATTAAATCAATAAAAGTCTTCCTTGCCGTTCTCTCTCTCTCTCTCTCTCTCTCTCTCTCTCTCTCTCTCTCTCTCCTCTCTCTACTCTCTCTCTCGATCCAGAAGAGGACTGCTGACCTCCAATGGAAGTTCTACATGGTGCCGTCGCTTGTAACTCTGTGGTGTGTTTTTAGCCCGGCTGTGTCAGGACGCCACCCGTTCTGGAGTCGCCCTGAAACAGTTTTCATTTGTTCAGCAGTGTAGAGGCTCACAGGTTTCCTCAACTCTTCACTTGAATGTTTTGCCTCATTTGATGTCCCCTTTGATGAGAAGGTGTTCATTTATGGTGCTGGGTACAGAGAGCAGGTCAGAGAAGTGGCAGCTCCTCAACTTTGTTTCTGCCGCGGCTAAGCTGGCCATCTATGTGTCCTTGGAAAGGAACAGAGGTTGAGGGTGTGCAGATGAGACAGCCTCAGTGTGGCGCTGCAATGTCCAGGTGTAGGCTGAGGCTCGAGTTCGGTTTCTACTCAGGCTGTCATGACCTGCAAGCTTTATTGATACCTGGTGTTGTCAGGATATTTTGTGCTCTGTTGCCGATGACAATTTGCAATTTTCCAATGTTTTGAGTAGCTAACTTATGTGTTTATTGTGGATTGTGATCTGTGAATAAAGTTGTTTGGTAAAACCTCAAACCTCTCTCTCTCTCTCTCTCTCTCTCTCTCTCTCTCTTTCTCTTTTTGCAGGTCTTCCATCTCAGGTATTCGTGCTGCACGGACCTCTGGCCTCCTGACAAACTCAGGGTCACCTGGCACTGCCTGCCTATGTATTTCCTTTAAAACCTGCCTACACAGTTCATCTCTTTTATAACAACCTGCTATGCTGTATTATGTGTATATATATTATGTGATATGTTGTATTTTACACCATGATTTATTATTTGTTTGTATTTCTATGGTTCTATGATTGCCTCATATTTCTCCCTCTACTCCCTCTCTTTATTCTCTGTCCTGTCTCCTCTTCTATTCCTCCTTTACCCAGCTGACTTTCCAGCAGGATGGTTCCCCTTGTAAGCCTGGTCCTGCTCAAGGTTTCTTCCTGTTAAAAGGGAGTTTTTCCTTGCCACTGTGCTTACCTGGGGGTTCAGGCTCTGGGTTTCTACCTCTGAAAAGCACCTAAAGACAATTTTTTTTGTAAAAAGGTGCTGTATAATTAAAATTGAATTGAATTGAAACTTTCAGATAGT
Organism: Pao palembangensis; assembly: GCA_015343265.1. Taxonomy (NCBI): domain Eukaryota; kingdom Metazoa; phylum Chordata; class Actinopteri; order Tetraodontiformes; family Tetraodontidae; genus Pao; species Pao palembangensis. Next base: position 9,910,258 of record CM027089.1, on the reverse strand, counting down.
TAAAATCCTTTTTCATTTTAATATGTCCGAACAAAAGAACTTTAAAAAAGTAAGACAATTAGAAGAAAAACCTTGACTATTTCATTATCTATGTTCATATCTTCAAATGTCGCTGCTTCTTCCAAACAGAAAATATATACTGCCCTCTAGTGCCCAATGCTGTTAATTACGTCACTCGCAATCCGTCTTAGATTTTTTTTTGGCTGTAATGAATATAAATCTCTCTAGATTCCAATAAATGTAAAAAATAAGCAAATATCAGAATGGTAAAAATGCAAAGCTGCAATCAATGAAAAACAGTTGCTGGATAATTTTATCTCTCCCCAAAAATCGAACATATATAGTCCGCTCTATATATATATATATATATATATATATATATATATATACATTTTTATTTCATAACCAATTTAATTTCATTGTTACATAAAAGGCCTGCAAGGACATACTTGAGTAATGAGAATCATTGATTTAATTATTTTTTTTTCTTTAATCAAAAGCTTTAGAAATTCCATTAAGTGCTTTTATAAATCATATCAATACATTGGCATATCAATAAATGTATTATGTCATAAAACTTTGACGTCATGTTAAATGTAGAAATAGAAATTTAAGCCTTAATTTAGTAACAAATTTTAAGAATTACGTTTGTCATGCAGAGAATGCGCCTATCATAAACAGTCAATAGGGGAGAGTCAGGTCAGGCCAGTCAGCGGCAATAATTGAAACCAATAATAATTCAATTCAGTAAGAAGTAATTATGCTACTATGTAACTGTTGGCCATAAAAATTTTACCCTTATCCCCAAAGATCAAAATAGAAATCAACAAGGAGATAGTTTTTGGTGTTGTAGCTTATTCAGATCCAGAAGTGTTTGGTAAGACATTTCCCCCATTATCTGAAAAGGTTGTTAACATGGCTGTTACATTATTTTATGCACTGAAGTGCATACTGATGCACATGATGCACCCTGTTAGGACTGAAACCACACTGTCAGATTGATCACATCTGCCCCAGTGATTGTGCAATTCATTTCACTGAGTGTTTTGTGTGTTCCTATTGTAGTACATTGAGGGTTGGAATACACATTTCACCTGAAAAGCGTGGACATTTGTGGAACGTGAGGACTGCTTGTCAGGTACTGGCAATTTTGAAGGATTGTTTAAGGGTTAAGGTAAGGGTTAAGGTTAGTCATGTTGGTTAGGGTTTGGGTAAGAGGCTGGGAAATTGGTTACATCCATGAAAGTTCCCATAAAGATAAAGGTACAAGTGTCTGTTTGTGTGTGTGGGTGCACTGATTCATCTTTGTGTGTGTGTGTGTGCCTGTGTTACTAAACATGCTGTATATGTACTTCCATCCATCCATCCATCCATCCATCCATCCATCCATCCATCCATCTTCAAAGTTTTGAAACATCTGTAATCTTGAAATCTGATCAGAGCCAAACTGTACAGACATTGTGTGCTGACTGTGGAAACACGCTGTGATAACGTGATGACAAGCCCTCTCTACTGCAGCAAAAAAAAAAAAAAAAACTGCACGTGATCAGAACATTCCTTTTGGAGGTATGCCTTCCTGTCAGATGTTTGACATGACTGTGACCAACAAAATGACTAATTGCTCCTGTTGATGTCTTTAATCCACACAGCAGGTGTTTGTGGTATCCTCTGTTTCTACTTTAATAATGATTTATTGGTTTAATATTCTATTCTACAATAGCCTCCATGCTGTTATGCTGCACATTGCATTTGTTTGGATGAATTTATCAACGTGGGAAACCTCCTTTGCACGATTCTCAAACACCAGTGCAGGAATGTGCCGGTGCTGACTCTTGGCCAGTCTTATCTGTCCCACCATAATCTCCCAGAGATGTTTGCATTCCTGACAAAAAAAAAAAAAAAATACATGCACAAGTTCATGTAAAAGCATACTTGTGTTCTGAGTAAGAATATACATGGGGAAGAAAAGGAAAGAAATTAAGCAAAATAGGTATCTTAAGGAATTTAATTTTAATACATTTAATAGTGCACTTTGATTAACCTGTACAGAAATAATATTATTTAAAAAAAAACATAAAATATCTGTTCATTTCTGCAACAAAAGCTTATCATTTACAATACAGTTAAAAAGGTATTATACAAAAGCAATATATATCTGAGGTATAAATACAAATGTTTTAAATTAACTGTCATTGTCATGCATTATTTCCTGGCAGAGATGCAGTTATTATGAATGATGGCTTGGTGAATAAGTCCTACTATTTAATGACACAGAAGCAAGCTCTTGGGCTGAAGCGCAAAGGTGAAGTGATGGAAGGTGACGAAAGGAGCTTGCACAAAGACAGTTTTCCTACTTTTTAGGCTCGCACAAACATTCAAGCTACGCTTCTTTACAGTAAAACCTGTAAAAGTGGCACCTTTATAAAGGTCTCTATTCGTTTGTTCTAATTTTTATTGATTCATGTCCCTGCTGTGCGTGGATTTGCTACGTGTAACATAACTATTGTGATTTATTCGAATATGTTAACACATGCTATCTGAAGTATGTATGTGAGTCTGCTACAAACATTTCCTAAAAGCCTTTTCAATACTGATGAAAAAAAGAATATGGCGATGCCCCTCCTTTCCAATTTTATCAATTTGGTCCATTACAGCAGATCAAAATTTGGCTGAAGAATAAATGGCTTTTTTGTTCCATCCCTGGAAACATTGTGGCTAAATTGGCAGCTAAAGCTCGGGGCGTCAGCAACCTGAAATATTGCTGTTTTTCTCGAAATGATTAAACTTTTGTATAGTCACTGAGGGCCCCCCCACTCATTCTTTTTTTCTCATCTTTCTCCACCTCCTCCTACTGAAACACTGAACTCTTCCATTCTGTCCTTCACCTCTCATCTCACTGTCCTGACTGTTATGCTTACGCAGTCTTTATATTAAGGCAAATTTGCAGCTTACTTCATCAGTGGATTCGTCGATCAGCTGACTAGAGTTGTGCCTGTGCTTTGTTGTAACAGAGATAAAAAGAACAGGTAACAAGACACAAAATGTTACAGAATACTGTATGTACACTTTATAGTGCCACTGGAAAGCAGTGCGAGGAATATGTTTTCCTAACTGTTACTTAGACTTACACCCGCAGGCAGTCTGTCTCTCTCCCTCTCCATACACACTCTCTCTCTCTCTCTCTCTCTCTCTCTCTCCTTTGCTTCTCAGAAGCAATAGCACCCTTTGGATAAATGTTAATCCTCACACCCAAAATCAACAACCTCACGTCCTTTGGTCCAGATAAACATTTCTCTGATATAGAAATCAAAATAAAAATGCAGCATTAGTCATCTGTGATAAAATCAGAGCAATAAAAATCCTTAAGTCCAGAAATCAGGATTCCTTTAAATAAGTATATCAGAATGTGAGCCATCCACCTCTTCATTGGGACAGATGGAAAGAACAATTAAAAGTCCTCTGTCGCCTCCAGTTGGGAAATCAAAAGTAGCTTAGGACCCGAACTGCATAAAGATTTTTCATTTGTCCACAGGCACGGTAAAGGAGTCTCGTATCCGTGCCACCTCAGCAGCGCACAAGTGTCCGTACGTTTTATTGTACCACTCTGGAAAGCGACCCCTAGGGCAAGCAAAAACCACATTCAGTTTGGTGTCATTACATAATCGAATACACAAATTGTTTTTACTGCCATCACTTACCTGCAGTCGATCCTGGAAATATGTGTAAGTCTGGACTTGTTCCCCCCACAGGGCTCAATATAGTAGCGTGACACGAGGATATTTGCCCGGACGCCGACAACAGCGACACCGTTGTGGTCCACTGATGTACACACCATTGCGCATGCTCCCTTAGGCAGGTCTGTCAGCCATGCTCTGGTTCAGACAGAGAGATTTTAGTTAAAAACCAGAATACAGATAAGATGGAGAGCTGGTGAGAGGCGATGGAGTAGAAAAGGGGCAAGGGTCTACCTTAGCACCACGTGGTCTCTGGTGGGATGTGGAGCCATGGTGTTCCTGACATACTGGTAGATATCTGTTCTGTCATTCAGGGTCTCGACTGTCCGACACTCCAGCAGATCCTCATCCCAGTGACCCTGCTCTCGCAACAATCTTGTCAGAACATCCTCTGGACTGGCTGGAACTTCCACGATCACCTTCCATAGCCGCAGAGGGAAACCATCATGCATCTGTAGAAAACACGACATTTTTTAATGTCCATTTTTGGAGTAACCTACTGAGATCCAGTACTGGCGAAGTTCCAATGACCAAACATATGATAACATATTTACATGGTCACACAGTAAAATATGTGAAACGTCTTAACAAAATAGTTGGGACTAATGCTTTAGATGTTTTTAAGATTCCTTCATTATATCCAGTTATATTTTCAGATATATTAATCTGCCCATTATTCACCACAAAATAAAAAATATTGCTATTCAGCCAAGTCAGCTGCTCCCCTCCACCATCATATGAAAAAAACAAAAACAAAAAAACAAAAAAATACTGTAGTGCCTTGTGACTTTTAAACAGGAGAAAAGATAAATGCATACAGGACCCACCCAAACAGAAAAAACATAGAAAATGTCATCCTGTGATAATGGGGAGTCTGTATATGTGCTCATGCCAAGCTGAGGTCATTCTGGCATAAAGTCCAGCACAGGGATGGGAAAAAGCAGATTTTACACGGATGTGCTAATAAAGAAGAAGTACGATACACTAAGTTTAGAGAAGGAAAAGGAGGATAGAACAGACATGAAGAGGAAACAAAGTCAGGAAAAACCACAAGTTGAGAAATGTTGTCTACTGGTTTCTGTATTCTGTTTTATCCGTTTCTATGTGAATAAAAAGAAAGGAGCGCTTACCTTCCTACAGGCCAGTTCAGCGTGTTCTGGTGTGGGACAGCTGTCGTAACCTTTAAATTTGTCTTTGGCTTCTTTGAGGAGGGCATCCAGGCTGTCCTGTAGAAGTGATCTACAGCCTCCAAGTCTGGTCTCTTCACTCATCGAATCCTCCAAGCTGCGTGGCAGCAGAGCCTGCTCCATGTAGGAGTTTCTGCAGCGATTCATCTCCTCTGGTATCTGTGGGGAAAGGCAGCGTGAGTGTGAGGAAAACTGCGTCACATATTGGCTACACGTGTTGGACTGTGGGATTTGCTTCTGCCTCACTGAGCAGAATAAGGTATAAGTAGTTTGACACTTGCAGACTGGAAAAGCGCCTGAATTTCAGGTTGTTTTATTTCTGTCGATCCCTCAGGGTGTCCAAGAAGAGTCAGTCAAATTACTATTAATTACAATTAACGTTAAAATATAAGGCAAAATGTCATCAAATTTTCTTTATAGTACCTGTATGTCTTATCCTTCAGATTTAGCTGAGGACTAATAAAATTACTGTCTAAAGAATGGAAGTTCATGACAGGATAAAAGTTTCTTTGAAATGAAGAAAGTAAAGGCCATTTTTCTACTGGTCACATTCAGTTTATGACCACCCATGAGCAATTAGATATCTAATAATAGAAAAGTAATTTCAGGGGTAATTGAGTTTTCTTGTTTGCCTCACAGGAAATGCTCAGACAATAATTAGGAAAGAAATGACAATAACAGTACAACAGTTATGACCTTCATGATGTTTATTAACATTACTATACATATGACACGAGTCACTCAGCAGGATTTAGCTGCTTCAGTAACCATGTGGTTTAAACTTTAGACATTAAACAGTAGATTATATTTTCCTAGCCCAGCTCCCTCAGACTAAGACTGAGTTTGACGACAAACAAGCTGAGTTTGCGCGACAAGTTATGTAACTGTGTTTGTTTGCAGCACAGAAAAGCAAGGACGTTTGCTGTCAGTGAACCAAACCCTTTATGCAACATGTCAAAGAGACAAGGACACATTTTTGGGCTTCAAACCAATTTACATTCAAAGAAAAATCTTTGCTCATTTAAAAATGCGGATTTACATTTAGTGTGGTTAAAAAAGAACTTAAGATAAACCTTTATCCAACACTGGGGACATTCTCTTGTTACAGCAGCAGAGAAAGGTGCGGAAGTAAAACTAACAATTCAAAAAATATATACTATATATAATATATGTGCAAACGTGTGATTGCAACAGAGAGTATTTACAAGTGTGATTATGGCACCTGAGTATTGACAAATACTGACCCGGAAGAGCTTTCTGCACTCCTGGATCATGTGTGCCAGACCATGAGTGGCAGCCAGGTTTTCATTCAGGTCTCTCTGGTCCGGCTTTCCTAGTGTCTGCTTCCTGTTCATCACCCTGTGAGCAATACCAGAGGGACAAGGCCCACAGTACAATAAAATTAGAAACAGCTTCAAAGAATTGCATGAAATGTTTCTGATTTAAGATCTTTACTTAAGCTTTTAATTTCCTCTGTCTTTCTCCCGCAAGCTGTGCATGCATTACTTTTTCCCCTACTCCTTCCACTGTATCCTTTTTTATTTAGTTAACGATAAAGCATTTCCTGTTTTTCTCAATGTACAGAACAGACCGTTCACAATCCGTTATGCACCTGCTAATACAATAACGGTTACAGTGAAAGCCGAACAAATGGCTAAGAGGTGCAGAAGCACACATGCAATTGAAAGGCACCTTGGAGACGAGCTCTCCTTTCGCCGCAGCGTGTTGAGGTGAAAGAGGGATGGTGCCAGGCAAACAGCCAGGTTAGTGGGAGTCATCTGGTTCTCAGCTACGCTAGCTGTCACGTCGCTCAGGAGACACAGGAGTGTCTGCATTGCCTCGCGGTTCTCATCAGGTAGGAGCAGCACAGCAGCACGTACAGCCTGCAGACGAAGTTCTTTAGGCATGTCTGGAGAGCAAGAGGGGGGATGTCAGGACTCATATTTAATATTAAATCCTAAAAAAAAAAAAAAATCCAATAACCACTGTCGGCTGCATTGTGTCAACTTTTTTCAGTCTGCTGGTTTGTGTAAGGCCTCTCTTCACCTTCCAGGAATGAGATACGCAGGAACACGTCTTTGAGCTAAGTGGGTTATGTAAGCTTGCATATATTTCTATGTATCTATACACGTGCATACATTATGCTTCATACATCATCTGCAGGTCAGAATTCATTTCACCGTATATAATAGATTCCAACCATCAAAACAACAAAAAGCAACATAGTATCACAAATATCACTCCACCCTCCACTTGTTTCTAACGCTCATCTGTTTTCTTTTGTTTTAAACTTCACAAGTTCACAGCCGAGAAATCCATCAAATCCTCTTACAGAGGTGGTGCACACGAAGACCCGCATTTGCACTTTGAGCGCGTGTATTCTTACACTGATAGATCTGGAGGAAGGTCTCAGAGAGTTTGCTGGAAAGCAGGGGTTCTGGTAAGTCTCTGAAGTACTGCTTCAGCATATCTGCTACGTCATATGCGGACTGGCCCTCGTAGTTAACGGTTCCATCTGCACCACTTGCTTCGTTCATCTGACGGAGTGTTTGGATCCGCGACTTAACGCCAGACTTTCTGAAAAGACCAACCTGGAAGAAAAAAAGGGAATAGAAAGAAATTATTACATTATTTATACATTTTTCACAAGGACTAGCTTTGCATTAATTCATCATTCAACACTAGGACATCATCCAACACTGTAACTCTTCCTGTACTTTCCAGTACATTGGAAAACCATCCGGACACTGAAAATATTATTTTTGACTTATTCCCTAGTGCAGGGCCATTAATCATTGTGTTTACAAAAGAATTGATTATGTCATTGACTGTTATTACCAAAAGACCAGTCAAGCCCAGTGGACATTCATCCAACAAATGCTTCGGACAGATCTCGGGGTGCAAACAACAAAAAGGGTTACTGGCTATCAGGTCATCAAGCCTCGACATTTCCAAAGGCGCCTTCTTGTGATTTACAAAGAACCCCCATCCCTCTTTTAACAGCTATTTTCATTTCATTCCTGTTTTCTCTTTACATATGCATACACTATTCATATGGATGTATTTTTTAACTGCGTAAACAACAGACACACGTCATGAAAATAAGGTGACAGATGCCCATTTTGACTCTCCCAAACGTATGAGAACAAAAAGACAAAAACACATACACCCAGTGCCCCAAGTAAATTTGTACACAGACATTCGATTATCACTTAACTTTATAAAAACACTTCATAGAACCAAAACTCAATTGCTAGATGAGAGACGTTATTGTAAATGGATATCATACATCATGTATGTTTATATTTTTATTTGTGCAGGCTGTGTTACCTGGTCGAGGCACTGGCTGCGTAAATAACGCATGGCTTGCTGAATTCCCTGAGGGAGCGGCTGGCCTGTTCTCTGAACGATGACTTGCAGTGGCACACCAAACACATTCCTATCTTTGTAGTCGCGCACCTTGATCCGCTTCATAAACTTTGGTACAGCCCTGAAACGCACATGCAAACAAAAGGCAACCATCAACATTGACACATTTTCTGATATGAATTTATGTCTTCATATGATACATTATTTAAGAATGTCTTTTTGTAAAAAAGTAGGGATGGGTGTTTTTCTGTGTGTAGGAGAAGCCTGTCTGCAGGTTTATCAGGGATGGCAAAACAGAGGCTTAGGGTGTGTGGGGTGCACGCTGGGGTGTCAGAGGGAGGATACTACTGTTTCATGTATCCATACAAAGAGTCTGCCGCAGTGATCTAATTCTTTAATATATGCGTGTATGTATATACAGTGTAGAACCACAAACTTTTTTAAACCACAAAAGGTTTAAAACACGCCACCCCTTTCCATTTTCCGAGAATGTAGATTGATGGTATGTTGTGGGTGTGTGCATGTGTGTGTGTGTGTGTGTGTGTGTGTGTGTGTGTGTGTGTGTGTATGTGGTGTGGGGGTGTTTAGAAAAAAGATGCTATGTGCGATGGGACAAGCTGGTCTTTGTAGGAGTTGGCATTCACAAGAGTCAGAAGGGCTTCTCTGAACCACAGGTTTGGAAATGGATAAAGAGCATATTATGATCCCAGCACGGAATTCTGAATGTGTTTGTGTGTGTGTGTGTGTGTGTGTGTGTGTGTGTGTGTGTGTGTGCAGCAGCCAACAAGTGGACTCTGTCTTTCAGTGATCATTCAATCTGTCATAAGTCGAGCTGGGGTCAAAACACTTTCTATTCCTGTCCAAAGCAGGCATTGGGCAAAAGGAATAAGGAATGCAGAAAACAAGAAAAAAATATTATATTTTCTTATTTTCAATTCTACCTTCTTCTCTATTGTTATATGTTTCTGTTTTAATTCAATAATTAACAGATGAGCTTATGATTGTCTTATTTCACTTTTAAAAAGACTGAAAAAAAAGCCGCCATGTAAGGATAGCAGATGAGAAGAAGTCAGGTGGAAGAACTGGTAGCTATACTACGTGTTTCTATAAAGTAGACGAAGGCTAGACCGGCGTATTCTAGAGAGTCAGAGAAAGGAGTAGCGAATGGATGACTGCAGAGATTCACACCTTTAAGCCTCTTTCTCCTCTAACACAGTGAGTGCAAACTGCTATGATTGCCCCATTGAGAAAAAGACAATATACACCCCTTCCAAGCAATTACAGTCCTGGGAAAAGAATGTGAAACCCAACCTCTGTCAACAGCCGTCGCCACACTATACAACAACCTGCAGAGGGCTGGACCAGGAGGGCTGACATTTACGTACTAAGATGGTGGAGTGTATAAATTCAAGGCGCATCACATGTGAGGTACTATTTAAAAGACACAGATATCCTAGTGATAAACAGGCCTAAAATCTCAAACAAATCGATGGCTAAACCTTGCGTTTTCTTCCACCAACTCACCAGCTGAAGCCATGTTTGTTTGTAGGAGTGTGTTTTTCCAACAGTGCAGTGAGTTGAAGCAAGGAGAGCTTCTGGAGCAGATTCATCTGTAGCACCGACTGGCAGCCGATCTGGAGGGGTGCAGAGGCTGAACTGGGTCGGTGGGAGTTCTGGAAGCTCGGCCAGCGGAGTTTCTGAGGCCTGGAGTGCAATAAGACAGAAATCAAATTGTGAGAAGAATGGTGCTAATTTCTTGGGATCTGCCTGCATCTTGGCACGTGTCATTCTTTCAGCGTACACACGCACTATGTTTAGTTTTATGGGGAAAGTGATCACTTTAGGGATTACAAGGATTTCAAATGCACCAACCCATGTCCTCCCCGAAATGCAATACTGGATTCCTGTCAGAGCAGCAACGCGTCCATGGAAACCAAGCAACAAGTATTCATCACCATTACGTAAGAAGAAAGTCTCAGCCTGTTTCCCTGTTTATACTTTGGTGTCACCTTCTGGGAAAACTTTGGTGGGCCCTCAGTGTTTGTCTTTCTATTGTTTGGCTGGCCTTGAGCTACAGTATTTCTGATGCCATAATAATGTTGATTGCAAATCTAGATTTTCATAATGATTATACAGTATTAGGAGCAAGATGGTTTGTTAGTTATTCCAAACAATAAGAAATACAATGTAAAGACCAGTTCCATTCCCACCAAAATTAGTAATTCATTTTTCCGACAGGGATTATCCCGGCCAGATACAAGAACAAAGAGGATTTAGACTTCCTTCACTGACCTGCTGGTTCTGGTTAGAGAAGCCCCGACACCAGAGTCTCTTCTTTCTCTCATTGCCTCCTCGCCCTCGCCCAGTGGATTTCCTGTGCTGTCTTGATCACTCCCATTTTCGGTTTCCTCTAGACGGTTCTGCAGAGGTGAAGACGGACAGGGAGAGGCCGAGTCCAATGCCGAATCAGAGTCGCCTTCCTCTTCATCATCTTCTTCCTCCTCTTCGCCTGCCACGGCCTCAGACCAGGCATTAACAAACTGCTGAAGGCCGCTGACGTGCTGCAGCACTTGCTCTAGTTTCTGCTCGTCTCCTTCTTCTTCCTCCTCCCTCTCCACATATGGGACGTTGTCATAAAAGCTAAGCCGGCTGTCCACGGAGCCTGAAGATCCACTTCGTTGCCGTCTACTTTGCTGCCTCCTGAGTATCACAGAATTGCCATTTTCATTTCTGTTGTTAGTGAATGCACTTCCATCCTGCAAAGCTTTGGGAAAGGTTCCAGGCTTGTGACCTTCTGGTAAGTAGAAGAAGATCACGTGCTCCTCTTCATCCTCTCCCGGTCTCGTGTTGTCTTGAATGCTAAAGTTGTTCCTGCAGTTCTGCTCATCAACTGTCGTGCCGTTACTTACTTGGCAAGGGATGGGAGGGGCAGATTTAGGAGCAGGTGCTGTCTGACGGTCAGCACCTATTTGGGGTATACTGAAAGGATCGAAGCCCTCCAGGTACATTCCTCCTCTCTTACTAGAGGATGCGGCCGTGCTGTGACTTCGCGCTCGGGTCACTGGGCTTGGCGTGCTAACAGCACTTCCACTGCTTGCCTCAGACTGGCTACTTGCAGTGCTTCCAGTGCTCCCATTGCTGCTCTGAGTGGAGTAGGATACGGAACGATTCCTGTTAAGTGTCATAGTTTGAGTTGGGTTGCGGTTGTGATTGAAACTCTGGTTGAGATTGATGCTGGAGATGTCAACACAATTGAGCCTCCTCAATTTGTCATCATCAAGACCCTCTTTGATGACAGGGCCGCTGATTTCAATCTTCCCTCCGGTGCTGCCCTTCTTCTTCCTCTTGGAGGTGGTGCCAGTGCGTAGACGTAGACTCTCCATTCTTTTGAGGAAGCTCTTAGCTCTTGAGCGTGTGCTTTTGCTACCTCCTCTGTCTAGACTTCCTCCAATACCTCCCATACCTGTTTTAACATCAAACGTAAACTGTCCAAGCGTCTCCAGCGGCGATGGAGGCATACCATCGGACAGGTAGTCCTCATTCGCACCTCCTGAGCCACCTGTGCATGATGATGAGCACATGCTAGCTACAGAGCTAGAACGCGCAGCAGGCACGGCTTCATTCGTCAGCGTGGCACAATGGTTCTTCTCTTCGACTCTCCCTCCACTTCCACTGCTATGGATGGAGCCAACTTCAGGCTGTTCACTGAGGTCAGTCAACACACTCTCTGAACTATTTCCTTCATGCAGGGTGGGTCTGCCTTTCTGTGACACTTGATCCTTAAGGACTGAGGCCGGAGCAGCATCAGTAGGAACTGTGGAAAAAACATCCAGCTCGTCCATCCTGGACCAACGTTTACTGTCCCTCTGGAAGGTCCAGCGACCACTGATGGCACAAGGCTCATCTTCATCAGAATCCTCACTCTGGTGAGGTAGCAAAGGGTAGCATCAATAGAACAAATATTTTATCACTAAATATGTTTTCATTGTTTAATAACTAAACAAGCATCTAAACACAACAAAATGTTTACTGGGACATATACTGAATGGAACTTCACAAATTGCACACACCACCCCCAGTTTAGTTAATCTATGTCAAGCCCTGGAGGGACTTCAGGAAATTCCATTATGACCCCCATAGCTCACAAAGCAGCCGGCCAGACTGGTGTCAGCCCCCCAACAGTCTTTATCCCCTCTGTCTATACACAAACAGAGAGCTACACAATCTCTGTTACATTGCACATGCTAATTAATATTCCATGTTAATGACAAAAATATTTAGATTTGTCCCAGTTCTTAATCACAATGAAAACCCAAAACTCCCTTAACCAAGCAACCGACAATGTAAAAACAAAATTTTTATACCAAATTTTTCTAAAAATATTAGAAACATGCAAGGAAATTATTACAAAATGAGGCCTTTCAATGCAATACTGCCATATCTAGTTTTATTTAAGTGAACGACCAAAAGCCGTTTTCGTAACAATGTTCGTGACAACTCTTTTTTTCTGAAGGTACGCTGATTGAAATGTGAGAGAGTGGTAGTGTGCCATTTATTCTGCTTAGAGTGTGTCAATCATACATCAACAATCAGGAGATATGCTATCCTTAAATCATTAGTCACTATAAAGGTGAACATCACAAGGGTTGAAAGGAAAGAAACTATTTATTATTCGGATTAGATAACAGAAAGAACACATAAAATAGGGGATGATTGGTTAGATGGAGATGAATGCATTCCTATGCTGTCTAAAGGTGGGTGGATGGGGTCATCTCACAGAGATGTCACATAACCCCATGGACTCCTAAAATGAAAGGTGCTGCAGAAAGGGTCATGCTAATGAATACCGTCACACACAGAACATGAAAGTCACTATATACAACTTTAAAGCCATTAATGAGTTTAAAGGTCACAGATTTGTATAGATTGCCATTTTAACTTTAAAATGATAAATTTATGCTTATCTGTAGTTGAACCTCAATATCCACAGGTAAAAGGAGGATTCCAGACTCCTTTTTTGTTTGTTTGTTTGTTTCAAGGCTTTATGTTATATTAATTCATTACTAAACAAGATACTTTATTTCAATTTTATACTCTCGCAGCTATTTCGAAGTTATTTTGTACCAAAATCACCACTTTGACACAGCTGCTAAAAACGTTGAGCGAAATGTAGACAATGCCTGCATGCAGCACGTGATATTACAAGAGGCTGTCATGCTCGTCAGTATAATGGTGTCCTCCTGGGGGCTATGCTTTGCTGTTTTTATCATGCATCATATTCAATTTTGCCCATTCACTCAATGCACATGTGTATACATGTGTCATCTATGGGTGGAGCCAAAGTCCTGAGAAGCATTTATGAAAGCCATGGGAACCCCGGTAACATTTACCTACTACCATCAAATAAAACACTGTCAGCCATTGAATTATTATGATATTAGAAACACTTCTGTTTGGTGGTGTGTGCCTGTAGCAAGTACAGTCCTTTTGGTATGGCTTGCTGGTATGCAACTCAAATGTGACTGTTGTTGATCCCCCAAACAATGCTATTTGAGTGAGCGACAACAGTATTTGGCAACAGAGAAAACGTAGCTTTACGTCCAGGATTGACAATTTACTTTGAATACATGGCCAGATATATAGAAAAAGAGGCCTTTTCCTTGTCCAAATGCTCACCAGAAATTCAAGTCTGTCTGTCTTGTCATTATTCTCCCCTTCACTTTCTACCTCATCAACCATATCGTGGTCCGGATTGTCATTGTCAGGGGCTTATTCCAGTGTTTTGTCGATTTTTGCTAGCCACTGAAACGTGTTACTCGTCACTTTCAAGAGCCATAACTTTTTGCATCTCAAATTGTTACCAAACACATGAGGTAAACTGTCTCATGAAATAAATTTTAAAAAACTATCTCGTGAAATAAATTCTTAAATAATAAATTGAAATATGCATTAATTGTGAATAAGATACCATAAAAAAAGATATGGGTCTGGAATTCTCCTTTAATATTAATATTACGTTGTTAAGTGAATTGTTAAGTGTGTGGAGGAATCCTTAAGAATGCAGACTATACATGTGAGAAAACAGCAGCAGCTTTGTATGCATTGTAAACTTTCTTTAAGGTGACCTAAAATAGTTAAGAACATTTGAGAAAAAAGGAAAGCATGCCTGGTGAATGCAAATCCTTCTTCTTTATTCACTAATTAAGGCCACCTGCCTTTCCCTTAGGGGTCCTAACAGCTGATAGTATATTAGAAAGAAAAGTGTCTTTTCATTAGACAAGATGAAAAAAAAAAACTACTAGCCTGCCCTATGGCCACCAGTGAACTCGTGGTTGAGGTGAGAAATGCATTTTAAGGTACGGAAGACGAGTGGGGTTAATGTGTGTTTACGTACTCGTTTCCTTTGCGGAGAGATCTCCAACCTCATTAGAGCACACTTGTTAAGGGTGTTCAGTCTCCTGGAAAACACAAATGTGCAAATAAAAATTGGTCGCATTTAAAAGTGGGTTAACTGAATTCTCCGATTTTCCTAAAGCACAATCCATTAATTTAGAAGAGGGCTTTAAGATGGAAAAAAGACAAAATTGGATTGTACTCATTCTGGCTAATAGGCTGAGGAAGGATAATTGCCAAAAAAAGAAAGGGACAGAGAAAAAGAGAGAGAGAGAAGAATGAAATATGTTTAAGTGGCAACAACTTGGGGAGGGGATGAAGAAAGCTTATCCCCTCTGCCACCTGGGGAAGGGAAAAGATGTTGGTGGTGGGGGCTACCCTCTGGAGATCTCTTAGGGTAGATCATGTAACAATAAAGAAGATAAAGGGATGGGAACAGAGAGATCTTTAAGGCTGCTGGGAGGGGCGAACAGCTGCCAAAGAGAGATGATAACTTCCAGATGTACAGAGGGACACCTGCTGTGGTTCAATACTGACAGTCAAAACTTGAAGGAGGAGGACCTTAAAGAAATCTGACTCAGTTAAAAAGCCATTAATTTACTCCTAAAATGTTAATTAAAATGGTAGTTGTACCAACTAGAATGGAAACCCAGTCCTCTTTAATGATAGTCTTTGACATCGTGGGTATGGTATCAAACGAGGCTGTTTTCCTACAGTATGACTCCCCCAACGCGACACGAGAAGTTCTGTTAAAAACAGTGAGTAAAGTGTTCTTGACAGAAGTATAGAATGCCTGAATTAAACACATCCCCAAAGAATAAGGAACAAGATGAACAAAACGATAAGGGCAGAGAGAATGAACAATAAATCCTGTGGCTTCAAAAAGACTTGCTTGCCATCTGATCTAGAAAGTTCCAAAATATACCTCCTTTTGAAGTCAAGCCCTCATGCTGTTCTTTGTAGCGATAAGAAGTGAAGAAGATGAGGAATCAGAGAAAGCACAAAGAACTTGAAAGAAATTAGCCACAAGTGGTGGGGTATGGTTTGTAAGCTTACCTGCAGAGAGCCTCAATGGCATCCCCGTCGAGGAAGTCATGGTCCCTGGTGACTGAGGAGATGTCAATGGGAAACTGAGCATCTGAATGGGAAGACACAGATAAGTGTGGGTATCTCCACATTTCTAACACACACACACACACACACAGACACACACACACACACACACAGAAAAACAACCAGAACCATCCCGCCTTCTCCCCCACATACAGACTTGATGAAAATCTAAAAGAGGAAGTAGTGTCTTAGCCAACCAAACAAACACAGCTGCAGCTTTTAGACCTGGCAAGTAGGGGGGATGTGAAGCACGAAGAGGGAGAAACAGGGGAACTGACTGCAGAATGACAATAGGTACTCCACCACAGCTCAGGGGTCTGACTTCCTTTCTTTTTGCCTCTACTGAAGTCCTCATTACCAGGCTCACAGAATTACCACCAGAAAAGTTTAAGTCTTAAAATGCATAAAAATAAAATAGCATTTAGAACGTGCTTAGGTTTTTTTTTTTAACTGTCCTAATTGGGGATATTTTTTGTTTCTTTTGGATAAATGCCCAAAGGCATTGATGATAAGAAAATCCTATTTAAGGGAGGCACCTTAGCCTACTGTCTTGAAACTATCTGTATGCATATCTTTAGTGCAGCAATAATCTTGACAGAAGCCACAATGAAGATTGTTCAGCAGATACAAGTCAAGAAAAAAAAAATGTCCCGCGCATTCCTACTCCTTTGAAAATAGCTCAAGGTGACAGACCAAGGACGGTGAAAATTTTCCACAGTGATTGATTGGTTTGCTCTTTCGCGTTGCAGTTGCATGTATAAAAACAGCCTCATCACTTGGGCAGGCGCACAATGAGCTTTCCGTCCAAATAGGAAACCCTTCACAGCTAAATGGCAACGAGCAATGACTTGTTGACAATGGTGGCTTAGTTCAGCTGTCATCATCCTGTAGTTACATAAGGGAAACTGGTACGTGCTCAGTGTGCCCCAGTAAAATGTGACTCGCTGTATGGAATACAAGGAACGTTTGATGTCTTTTGGGGAGTTTTGAGTGCGAGCCAAAATGCTCCCACAATCAACTTTAGAAGTAGAAAAATGTTGTATGTATGGGTTGTTTCCCTATAATTATAAGGGAATACAGCATTTGAGGTATACGTGGCTTGAGCTGCACAGCAAAGAAAATAAAGCGGCTGAAAATAAGTACACTTTTTACAAATGTTAGGTTGTGAGTGGTGTGTTCTTAAAGGAGCCAGTCTGCATGGGGATGTTTTGTGTAATTGTCCAGGGACAATGTTTTTTTTTTTTTTTTTTTCCAGAAAGCTTTATACTGCCTGGTACAAGAACCTATTAATGATTTCATGGTAATTAAGCTGTGTTGACCAATGAGCAAAACTTTAATTTTTTTCAAAAAACATCAAATTTAAATGGAAAGGTGTGCCATGTTGGGTGGGGTTGTTTCTTCACCTTCATAAAGCTGGGCGTACTGTGGAAAACCTGCTGCTCGTAGCCAGGTGCAGGCCTCTTTGGCTTCAATCTCTGTAGGAAAGAAGGTGAGAAAGGGCATTTTAGAGGTGTGACGGGTAACTTCAACAGAATATTTGAATCAGTTCACTCATATCATAACACCAACCACAGTGTAAGAGCATGTGCTGTTGAACAGTGTTGCAAAAAATCATGAAAGACAATGACGTAACGGCGCACTTCACAGCATCCCAGCATCTGGTCAGATGTCAACTCTGGCAACCTATCTCATGTTGTCATGGGGTATGTTCTTACATGTGCGTAGAGCTGACGTTCAGTGCATCCTCTATGTAAATACAAAACTCCCCTCACTCCTCAAGTCAGTAAGGCTTCTTCTTCAGGCAGGTAAGGCTGTGGGTTTAATTTTTCACGGAGAGAAAATCCCAGCATGGGTGCTCCTTACAGTACAAAATGACTGCAATAAAAAAATGAAAAAAAAAAAAAAAATAATAATAATAATAATTTAATGGATCAAACTATTTTACTTCTGGATCTTACTAGATTTTTCTGACTAGTAAAAGTGCTGTCGTCAGCTTTAGTTTCTTTGATGCTAATGTTAACCAAAAGGAACCTATGTCTGTAAGGTATACTGCATGTAAAAACTCTACTTTCCATATAAAACACAGGCATGGTTGTCAAGTGTCAAATGATAGATTTGAAGGTGACCACATTTCCCCATCACTGCTTAAGAACTTCTGCCCTAACTTCCTTTAAACACATAGTGTGATTTTTTTTTGACTTGCTTCGCTAAGTGCTGGCTGAATGTTGAAGCTGTGGCGAGATCTCGCTCTGATCTGTGAAAGCCCTTTAGCTGACATATAGCAAATGGTTACAGACACCCCAGACGTTCTCAGTTGTTCACTTATCCCCATACAGACAGCAGTTTGTAGAGATAAGGCAGACAGAAACATGTCTCCAGGCCTAGAGGAGCTAACTTTACAATGTCCTCTTTAGTGACTTGACAGCAAGTACATATGTAGAACCTTGGGAAAAACTTGTAAACCAAAACCACCGAAACACAGACAGGAAGAAACACCAGTAAACCACCACAGACACGAAGAAGTCCTTTCTACCTTTATAGAGGTACAATATTTAACCAAGCACGATGGTAAGAATGAAAGGTATCTTATTTTTGGCCTGGCACTTGCACCTTGTTTCTAAGTTCATTTACACCAAAGCTCTAAAACCAAACCAACACTCTCTGGGTGCAAAGACACTAAAGACTTTTTTAGTATACTAAAAGAGAAATACACATATAATAAAGACATAAATGTGTAATTAAATCAGTCTGAATGAGAATTTAACAGTTAGAAATAGACATGAAATAGACAAAGAAAATATTCCCAAGACAATTTAAAGAAAGTGGCTGCAGCACAGGGTCTGGAATTAGCCATATATGAGCATTTACATACCAATAACAAGCCTAGACAGCAGACAAGCCCACTAACAACAAGGTGTGACACGACCAAGACAGGGCCTTACTTCTACCACTGCAGGGGCCACTACTCTTCAAACACACCAGTCTGCACCCGGTATAAACGCTTAAATCTGATCTGATCGGAAACAGAAACTGTGTTTTTCTTAACAGCTGAAAAAACGCTCATCTGCTAGATGCAGCTTGTATTTTTGGAACACAGTGAACTAAGAAGAATGCAAAAAACCAAAGGATAATTATACCAACATTCTTGAAAGCTACAGATTTTGTGTGTGTGTGTGTGTGTTTGTGTATTTGCGTGTGAATGTGCGCCTATTCAAAATAAGTCCATGTGTTTGTAAAGACCAAACTTGTGTTTACAGAGAAAACACTTGGATAGCAGTAAAGTTGTTGAAATGCAAATCGGACATACAAACACTTGGTTATCTTTCTAACCCCCCACCCCCCAGACTCCAGCCAGAGATCTCTGGGAAACAGGCACCTTTGGAGAAAAGCTATCCCATTTGTTTCCCATTGGTTTATGTTTGTCAGTTTTACTTAAAAAAATTACCTAATTTCTATTTACTGGGATTTTTGAGGGGGATTTGGTGTTCACCATGTTACATCATATTATGTGTCAATTCATTAAGAGAGTACCTACAGTACATATTGTATTAGGGTGAAGGAATTTAGCAGACAAAGCAGACACAATCTATCAATAAAGATAGATATACTATGTGCAAGAAAATACAGTATTGTTGAGGAATTTCATAACAATGTTTTGCACATTAAGATGATAATATCTTAACACTGCTGTATTTCATTTGTGGATGTTCTTCCCAATTCCTTCATTCCACCCTCACTGAGGAACTACCTAGTGGAACTACTAAGTTCCACTTTCTGCTTCTCTCGCAGGAAGAGTGCTAAGCACCACAGACCGCAAGGCTGTAACTGCTGTAACTGCGTAACTGCCCTGCCCTCATTTGTTTCTGGTCAAAAAAAAAAAAAAAAAAGGAGGTTGGAGGGGCAGCCAAGACAATCACTGGCTCCGGTGATACACACAGCTACAAACATGCGACAGGAAATATTTCATATGTTCCGTCACTAAAAATAACGCATTTAAATGCAACCCAAATTCTGCAATCTGCAAACAGTTGCTGTATTTACAAATAATAAGAAATATGGAGAAATACAATCATTCTAAAACACGCCGGTGAGTATTCGCTATTCGCATTCATCTTCACTCTTTCATTATTTCAACCCCAGAGACTGCATGCAGGCTTTGAGCAGCGACAGCAACACAAGGTATTTTATCTTCCTTTATCTTATCTGCGGCTGCAAACCCTAACCCACCACTAAGCCGAACCTTTCTCCTGATGGATCATCTTAATGCCATGGCTGGCTGCAACCTCCTCTGCCTCGAAACAGAAATAACTTGATATGCAAATCTGAGAATAGGCTAGGCTGGAGCTCCTGACACATATAGGAACACAGACATGGACTGTGTGGATAGAATGCTAAAAAAAAAAAAAAATACAGTGAAGTTATGTCCATGGAAGTTCTCATTCATTCAGGTTGGAGCAATTCTTCGATTCTTAGCCTGACTGTTAAAAGACACTGGAAGATATTTCTCATTCAAGAGACTTTGGTTTCAACAGACCAGTTCATTCTCCACTAAACTTTGAAGAATAATAAATGCTCAGTCTTAAAATTAGCTGAAAGGAACAATATATGCACTCTTTTTTTCAGTGGGGAAAATGAGAACCATCAACAGCCAGACGTGACCAGTATGACAAAAAACAGTTATTCAAGATTTTATACCGACATTGCCTGAACTTGGAATTTCGAACTGATGCGCTGCGAATCACCATTTAATGTCAATCAGTGTAATGTCCCGACCCATCATGGTCTCTGTTCCCTTTTTCACTGTACACAATCTCTTCTTTCTGCTATTGTCTCTTTGCTGCCTTGCCTCTCTCCTCTCTCCTTTCCTGTAACAGGAAATTCTCACAATTGCCGGCCAAAGCGTCTCTCCATTTGCAGGAGGCAGCGAGGACAAGCTTGGCTGAGACTGAATGCTCAGTTCCAGGGGGAGTTTGTCAGTCACAGGCAAACAAAGGATGCAGTTCCCCACCTCAGAGGTGCTACATACACGGAAAACAGGAGGTCAAGAACCTGAATACAGTTATCACTGGAGCTGTGTCTTTGAAGTTGGCAGCTAGGGAAGAATGTCCGACCGGCAACTGCTGCAAATAAGGTTGCTTATCTGGAGTTTCCTGTTCATGGTTTCAAAGTGCTGCTTGTAACATCCTAAAAGGCAGGCGAATGGTTCTTATGACCTCAAGGTTCGAGTGGGTCATTGTGAAGGACCTGAAAAGTAGGTCTAGACGGGTGATGAGATAAACCCAACCAGACTTTGTAGCTCAGGCTCGACATGCAGACTTGGGAGACTGGATGCCACTGCTGTTTGTTGCCCATGACAAACTTTTGAACCTAAAAACTAAAGAACCATTAAAACTAAAGACCCTGAAACACTGAAATTGTTACTGAACAATCCTCGTGGTTTTTTTTTTTTTTTTTGGAATGAATGAAAACATCTCTCGTGACTTGACAACTGTCAAATCCCACTGGGAAATTTCTTGGAATGCAGAAATTGGCGATGATAGATTCTGGTTATGCTTTGAGATTCCATCGTTGAGACAGCTGGCATTCCGTAAGAAGGTCCGACTTTTAGCAAAGTGAGACCATGCCATGAATATCACCATCTGGCTAGCCTGAAGCTGTGCCCTGTTGACACACACGCACGCACAAAAGAATTATAAGGTTAGCTCTACGGTCCATCTCGCCCCGGTCTGACCAGGCACAACTGCGTGGACACACTACCACACATGCAAACTCACAGCTGACCCACACAGACCATCACAGAATTAACCCCAATGACCCTTGAGCTCCCTGATGAAAGATTTATAGTCACAGAGAGGGTCCTGGTTGTGGATCAGGTGACCAGGGGGTATTCAAAGCTTTGTACAGACAGATGATAACCTACCTGCCAGGCCACACCACTCTTGATTCATCTTAGGACAGCCAGAGTAAGTTCAGCCATGGGAAGGTAAAAGCAAAACATTAAAAAAAAAAAAAAAAAAAAAAAAAAAAAAAGTAATCCCCTTACAGGACACAGCAACAGCGAGCCATATTTCTTTTAGATAAGGAACCAGGTCACTTCCTGTCTTACAAACTATATTGCAGTCAATATATTCCAAAAGAACCACTAATAGGTAATTGAACTCCTTAAAATTCATTAATTAATTAGGAGAAAACAGTTATTGAGTCAGTTCTCTTTGATTTGACCAAGTGTTCTACAATCAGACAAGTTTAGCTCTTAATGCTCATCCAGATGTCAGTATCACAGGAGTGTCTTATTGCACATGTATTATTATATGGCACTGTACTTCTATTTGTTTCATATCTAAGGTAACTAACAGAATATTCAGTTGAACCATTCCAGTCAATCAACAAATGAAGATTAGCCTGACTGAAAACTCCTTCTGTATGACACATCCCTTCAACGACCCCCTTCCCCCCTTCAGCAAAAGGGTCAGCTGTAAGGCAAAATGTTAAAGACAATGTGGAGGCACCGTTATGGCAGAAATATCACGGGTGTGAACGATCATGCTAAAAGCCACTTCGTATAGGCTGGATGGAACACTGCGAGAGTTTGACCTCCAGGGATCAAAGTGTCAGTCAGTGGCGCGCTTCTCCATTGTGCGTAAAACCAAAAATTAAAAAAAGAGGATATTTAAAAAGTTACCTTACACTCGTGTGTAGTTTAAAAAACACCAACAACAAATGTAGACTGTTATATACACCAATAAATTAAAAGTAAGACTGAGAGCGGACCGGAGACTTAAAAGTTATGCGTAAAAGGAGATGTGTTATCTGACAGCCCGCAGCGGTGTGATTAAAAGGTGTTTCACAGCTGAAGCTGAAATCCAAGCCAACGCTTGGAAGCTCGACCACAGAAAGTCACTGAAACAAGCATATTACAGTATAGCAAATTGGGTACATGATACGCACGGCATTAGATACTGTATTATTTAAACGACTTACGTGTTAGGATCATTCTTCAATGTTCCGATGGCAATCAGCATCAGCATAAACCCCAGTGTAGAGCACGACTGTCCAGTTTAGTTCACAGTTATCGAAGCCCGCATGATGAATCCAAAGTGGTGAAAACTCAGCTTCTCTGCTGAATAAGCCCTCTTACACGATACCATATATCCATGGCCGTAGCCAGAAAGGACTGAGAGAATTCCAGTATTTTAAACCTCTTTCCGGCGCTGTATATCTCCAACTGAAGCGTTCCCGGTAGGAATGTGAATGGAGAGAAATGTGATTCAAGCTTAAGGAATGGACAGCTCGACCGTGGCTCCGCCTCCAGCCAAATTGCTGCTTCCCACCTGATATGAGGCAGGAGACGCAGAGAGCGACCACAGATCGTGGTAACGGTGCGGTAATTACATTTGTGAATCCTGTCATGCCACTTATATTTATTTATGTGTTTGTTTTCAATTCAATCAATGCCTCACAAATGCAATTAAAAGTCGTTTGCTAGCCCTGCGCAACTCCATTCTACCCCTGTCTCGCACAAGAGGACACCCTTTTTCTTTAACAGTCGGCAGTGGACTCGGAAGATCGCTGCCCCTGTTGCATCTCATTAGAAAACGCTGGAGACGACTGAGGGACGCTCTTTTGTGAGGCGAGATTTGTCTAAAAGGCTCAAGCAGCGCACTATAAAGATGACTGCTGCAGGTATGGTAATGATCTCTGGTCCTACCCCCACCGCACAGTTTACCCATGGCGCTCGACGCACGTACACCACGGCTGACCAGGAGCAGTCCTACGGAAGAGGATTAGGGCCAACCATGAGGAAAAAAATAAGAGGAGGTAGTTTTTTTAATGGACTTCGAGAAAAAAGGCGGAATGTCGAGAATAAAGTCGACATACAATGTCTAGAATAAAGTCGAAATGTCGAGAATAATTTCGAAATACAATGCCGAGAATAAAGTCGACACAAAATGTCGAGAATAAAGTCGACCTTTTGAGACTATAACAACCAGCGCATGTGACTGCTTCTACGAAATGCCCTGCAGGCATTTAGATGACTCGTTGAAATTATACTTTGGACTCGGCTTTAGTAACAAAGAATACTTCCTTTTTTAGCTCACAAACACACTGTAGTTATCAGTTGTCTGTGTAGATTCTCACTCATCCAGGTCATGGTTATCCATGGTTACTGTAGTTATCAGTATTTTTGTGACTGCGCGCAGTTGCTCCGGACAGCCTTGTCTACATGAGCATGCGCGTGCCGGTACAAACAGGAAGTATTTGGCTTCGCCGTCTTGTAAGACAAGTACACGCATTTCCCCAGCAAATCAAAGAAGTCAGTCAGGGATAAAGCGTGAAAAAGGAAAAGACAGTACAGTATTATGGGCACTGTTAGGCTTCCGTGTCCCATTCCGCATATTACGCACACAAGCGAACCTATTTTCGTAATGGAGTTTGCTGAAGGGTCCCGTCTCGACATTATATTTCGACTTTATTCTCGACATTTTCTGTCGACTTTATTCTCGACATTTCGCCTTTTTTCTCAAAGTGCATGATGAAAACAAAACTACCTCCTCTCTTTTTTTTCTCATTGGTGGCCTTAATCCGTACAGTCCTGACAGGATCGTTTTTTTTGTTTTTTTTTTAACTTTAAAAACATCTGCAAATGAGCCAGTTGCATAGTACAGACAATCCTGATAATTGGGGGGAAAAAAACAATATATAAAACATATAAAACAGCTTATATGTTTGGTCTATTAATACGTGTTTGTGTGGGGAAAAAAATAAAAAAAGATCGATCAATTCTATTTCCATGGTGTCAACGTGTGAATCAGCCAGCTCTCTGTTATTGCCATGGTGAAATGCAGGCACTGAGATGGTATAAGGGACAGCCAGACAGGGAAATTCATCCTTTGGCTGCCTGGGGGAGTGGATGATGCAAAAAGTCCTGGCTGCAAATGTGTAACTGAGGAGGGTGAGGAATCACAAGTGACTCACCAAAAGAGTTCCAGCCAGTGAATGAGTGTGATTCTATACCGTAATGGGGTGATTATACTACCAAAACCAATCTGTTTTTTTTTTAAATACCAAAGCCTCACAACATATTACACGTTTTTGTTGTTGTTGTTGCTTTTTTTTTTTTTTTAACCAATTAACCTGAAGACTGATGGACATGTTGCTTCTTCTTTTTGGTGTCGCAGTCAGTGAAAACCCGGCTAAACAGAATGGATTTTCACATGCTTTGTGTGGGTGATTGGTGTTGACAGTAACTTTATGCGGCACTAACACAGCACCTAATCCCATATATCTACTTAGAATTAAAATAGAATACATTTCAGATACCTTTTTAGAAATTATTTGTGATCATTTCTAGTAACTTTATCATCACTGTATTTAAAAACAACACCCATTTTGCTAATTAAATAAGAATTTTTAAATGAGATTTTTTTTAAATATAGTATCTAACAAAGATTATTGATAATTGATAACTAGGTGAACAAATAAATAATATATGCTGAGCACAAAAACTGAGGTAGATTATTTTGTTTTCTATGTCCCCAAATGAATAATAATCATACTCTCTCACTGTGTGTGAGAGAAAGCAAAGAGAGGAAGAAGAGATGAGGAGAGATTACCAACTAGGCTAAATCTCTGATCCAAAACACCTGACCACCCAAAGACTGCACACAAAACCCCAATGCAGAGCTGCTCTCTTGGGTCAGTAACCCAGGCCCCCTCACGTTGTTTTGTGGCGACAGGTACAAAAATTAATGCCAGCAGTTGTTGATGAATGTGTGTGGTAAAGTTTGAGAGATCAGACTAGCAGACTTCTGCTGCGGCAAATTATTACGTGCCCCCTGGAGCATCTACAATTTTCAGCCATCAAAGCTCGTCAGAGTCGGGCACTTGTTTGGCTTGTGGTTGAGCTACAGATCAAATCTACAGCAGTATAATGAGGGCTTTGAACAAAGGAGAGGAAATGAAGAGACACATCGCTATTGAAAAATGCAGACACATGGGATTAAGAGGGGATTATGAGTAACTTTCTATGCGAACGCGAACAGACGTAAACACTGCAACAATTAAAGAATATTTTAAAGGAACTTTTAGTAGATTATCATGTGAGTCAGTAACTCTTTTCTTGTCTGCAGGTGCTCACAGGCACATTTCTATTTGTGATATTTGCATTAATAAAGACTTTTGTGTCCATCAACCTGCTACTGCTGCTACTGCTGCTGGGTTGTTGACTCAAGCTATTGAAGGCTGTAAACTTATCACCTCTGACCTTGATGTCCACACCGAGGATCTGGCTGAGGAAACGATCACAAAAAGTGAGTATGAGAAAAAAAAAGGTATTACAACTGAGGTCTTTCTGAGACTTGAGGTGTGTTCAACACTCTTCACATACTTTTGGAGTTGGTTGTTGAGAATTTCAAAGAAGGCCCATAAATGTGCTTGTCAGAGAAGAATCATAAAGTGATCAGTATGTTTGTATTTGTTACAATAAAATCCTGGCATTGGAGGGAGGGGAGGAATCTTTTCATAACAGGAACCTCCAAAAATAGTACAGTCAAGGGGGATCAGCCCAATAAGACACTGATTAGAGAGAGCGAGTTACAGGATAGAGAGAGAGAGCGAGCAAGACAGTGTGTATTCTTTCTTGCACACAATAGAGAGGAGGAAGCGCAGGGAGACAGGGGCTTGGACCAGCAAACGCACAAACACACACACACACACACACACAAACAAAGGAAGCATGAAAAAGACAATCAGACCAAATGCTTTGCAGACACCCCCTCCGGGCTTTGATGGACTGACCGCAAGGACAATAGAGGCAGGAGGCTGACGTGAACATGTACACACACAACTACAAACGCACGTCGTTGTTTTATATCACCATTTAACAGGTTTGGCTGTTGCGTGATGAAAGAATAAAATAAGTGATTACTAAATAAGCTGCTGATGAGCTTCAATGCATGCATGCGTGGTTGTTGTTGCAGGGACAGACTACTACTTCTCCATGTATTCTTTTATAACTAAAGGGAGATTTGACTATGACAGCCTGGAAATGTGTCTTTGGCCAATCCAGCATCAGCATCTTCCAAGGAACTAGAGTAGATAGAACAAACCCTGACACACAAGAGAAACCATTTTACGCAAAAGCAGCTGATCTCTTCGACTGCCAGATTTATCTTGTTAGGAACTGTTTTACATCATCTCTGTTGCGGCTATGCTTTGATTCACGAAGGTCTTCTTACACATTCTGATTGGCTCTCAGATGCATGCCACATTCACTAGTATCGATATACACGAACAACAACATCTGAAATGAATAGAAATGCCTTGAATTCACGCCACAGAAAGGTCTAATTTACTGTAACTGTCAAATGGGAGTCTGGATGGCAGACTGAATTACTGGAAAACAATTGAAAACGTCCATCCACCCATCCATTTTCTGCACCTGCTTTATCCAACTTTGGGTAGCAGGGGTCTGCTGGAGCCTATCCCAGCTGTCAAGGGGCGAGAGGCGGGGTACACCCTGGATAGGTCGCCAGCCTATCCAGGGTGAAACACTGGTGCTATTGAAAACACTAGTGCTTAAATGGCAAAAGAAATAGTGCACGTACTCAGACTTGCTTAGACCCACTGTTGAAACTTAGCCAGAGAAAACACATAATTAACACACAGTACAAAGCAGACAACAACAATACACACATAGACACACACACACATACATACACACATATAGGCACACACCATATTATCACTCATATTTTTCTTATTAGTCATGCAAAAGGTGACAAAAGAAACAACTGCCATTCAAACACAACGTGAAAATACGTGAAAAATTTGTCCAGCACATTTCCAAAAGGATTACTGAGTACGCAAGTGGAGGGCTCCAGAAACCAACTGAATACTTGGGGAGTGATGGCATCCATATTGCAGTGTATTTCCAGAATTTTTATTGTAACATAAGTGAGGTCTGAGGTCATTCCTATCCATCATTTGATCTAAATTAAATCCAAATCTTAAAACAGAGTACAGTTGTTGAAATTCTTTGGTTATTTTTACAGACACAGAATAATGGTACTACTACTACTACCAATAATAATAATAACAATAATAACAACAACAACAATAATAATAATACCTAAATAAAGGATGACGTGGAAAACAAACACTGAAATGCATCTATGTGATGTAAAGGAACAGCCGCTATAGTTTGTGAATCCTGAAATAGGACAATTTTGTCAGTGACTCCTTCCTTATTTTATTGTGACCCCCTGCGTTTTCCAGTGCGCTTTACTTCAATGACGGGTTATTAAAGAGTGAGAGCTGGACATAAAAGTCATAACCATGACCCAACAGAGGATGTACTTCCTGCGGCAGCTGAGGAAAGTCAAGCTGCCAGCCCAGATGATGGTGCAGTTCTACACAGCCATCATTGAGTCCATCCTCACCTCCTCCATCACCATGTGGTACGCCGGGGCCACGGCCAGGGACAGACAGAGACTACAGCGCATTCTGCGCTCTGCCGAGAAGGTAATTGGCTGCAGCCTCCCATCTCTCCAGGACCTTACATCTCCAGGACTCGGGGACGAGCAGGTCGGATAGCAGCTGACCCTTCTCACCCTGGTCACGGACTCTTTGAGGCTGATTTTGTGTATTTATGTATTTATTTCAAGAGACTATATTTTAGATTCTGTGTTTTATGTTGCACCTTATGCCGAAGCAAGTTCCTAGTCTGTGAATTCTGTTCACTGACAATGCAACAAAACCCTTTCTGATTCTGATTCTAAAGAATGCAATAAATGTCCATATTAGGTGAAATCACTAATCACTGTTTATGTCTAGTTGTCCTGTGTCCTAGTCTTATTTACTTTTATTTTTATTTTTATTTTATACATGTGGTAGAATCTGTAAAGCACTTTGGTCAGTGTAAACTGTTTTAAATGTGTTTGATAAATAAATTTTACTTACTTACTTCCTTCCTTCCTTCCTTACTTACTGTTAAGGATAAAGGCAAGTTTAGCATACAGCTGGAGGAGTGGGTGTCCAACATATGCCAGCTACCTTTCAGCAGCTATGAATAATAGGGCCTGGAGTGCAAAGGGAGGGGAAAAAGTGGGAGTGAATGCAAGGTGAGATGTGCCAATGATATGGGAGGTATTTGTTAATGTGCGTGCATGTGCATTCCGGTTATAGTTAGGTGTTCAGTGACGTTAAAATCTGTTTAATTCCCTGCTACTTTTATTTTCTTTTTTCAACCTTTTTTATGGAGGTGTAAAAAGTGGAGTAAAGACTACATTCCTAAGTAACATATGGCATATTTCTCTCCTTATGCAGAGTCAGTCGGTAAGACAGGAAGTTCATGCCTTAGTTGTCCCTGCCCTGATCTGTGACCTCTCCTGAACCCTGGCTCTACCATGCCACATGATGATCCAAAGCTGTCATGACAAACACAAACCAGGTTCACTTTGGAGATTCTAACAGATCAAGATGCACTGAGCTGGTTTGACTCTCTCTTTTTTCCTCACTGTCACTTATTTCCAAGTTAGGATTCATGTCTTTTTTTTGCATGATGGCAAATGTGCTAATGCAGACCAATGAAGGATGGAATAAAACCATGCAGCTACATTTTGGCGTTTTAAGTTTGTTTTATTGTAGGTGTTTCCGTCCATACAGGGGATTATAACCTTACAATTTAACTATTAAAATTAAAATTACACAGTGAAAAATCCTTCAATTAGATCACAGTTTCAGAGACTCTCATCAGCAAGAACTGAATGATTCCTTACTGACTCACTTAACAAAAGAAGATATGTTAAAAAAAAAGTCTTTGGACATACAGAAAGTAATGCATGGTTTAAAAATATTTGTGGACAGTGTCTGAGCAAACATATTAGCATGCGCAACATAGTTTTAGAGGCAGAATTATATAATCCACCCGTGGGTTTGTATTGGTTAAAATGCATTGCATCTGTCAACATGGCATGTTTACCTCTGATGCAGGGGAGTTTTCATGCATGCACTGACATAAGGTTAGTAAATAAAGTGTGACTTTTCATTTCTGTTTGAACTATTCAACCTTGGCGTTGGTTTAAGCCCGCTGACTGCACATGTTAATAGACTGTGACATGCTTTTTCACTCTAAGGAAGAATTACCACCGCAGGTAAATATTGCTGCACTTAACCTTCTGTTGTGTTCAAAAGCTGGGAGTCCAGGCGTACACTAGAAGAAAACAATGGTTAGGCAAAAAGGGCTGAGGTGTCTGAACTAAAGTCTTGTTTTGTAGTGTTTTTATAGATGTTGTTGATATTACAAAGTATAAGTCTAATAAAAAAGGTAGACCTTGTTATAGTGAAAAGTGCTTCAAATGTGTCATGTCATATTTTTTCATTCTCATCAAATTTAAAATCCATAGAAAAGTATATGATATGCATATTTCATATCTTTTTTTTTTAACCTTCATTTCTTCAAAGGCTTTAAAATGATTGTGCTGTGTGTCCTTAATACCTTATGTCAAAACCTCTTTTCTTGGATAACTTTAATACACCAAAACCTGCATTTACTCATTCATCCCTCTATATACTGGTTTATTTACTTTCTGAGCTAATGGGCAACACTAATGTGTTTGGGGACTGGAACTTTGGGCAATGAACAGGAGTTGCACTCAGACCTGTGCTCCTCATTGACCCCTGCGAGATGATAGCTCAAATCCTGAAAAATGAGGGAGACTAATATTGTCCAGCTGGAGGTTGGCAGCAGTGATGGAACCTCCATCTGCCCAACAGATTGGGTTTTGGCTCTTATTGCTTTCATGCTGACCCTTCTCTGTTTACCCTTTCCCCTCCAGCTTCATCAGACAGAAGAGATAACATGAAACAATAAGCTCAAAAGAGATACTGGGAGAAATGGGACGATACATACTGTATTGTTAAACAAACACAACAGATGTAGGCGTTAGACTTTCCACAATGATGCAAAAAGGATCCACTAGAATTCCTTTTCAGCTCAGTGAAGATCACTGCCATTCTGGTCATGGCTAAAACCTGGTTAAAATTACAGGCACTTTATTCTGAAGTTCTTCCAAATGATGGGGAATTTTAATAATGAAAAGGAAAGCTATACTGGGGTACATAAAGAGAAGTAAGCTTGGCAGTACTGAGGAGTGCTGGAGCAACCATCCCAGAGGCAATCTGCTTTACAGAAAACAAGCTTAAATATGTTGCCTTTTTAATAATAAGATAATTGAATTCAAAAAAGGACATAATCACCTTTGACTCACTAAGCCAAGGAGACAAACCCGAAGCAAACAGAGGAAGGCCTTCTGGGTTGTTGTTTTCCAGCTTAACTAAATGATTGGTTTTAAACCTTAAAAATGGTCAAACGTATGAGTCTCTGAACTGCTCACATTTCAGTGTGGATATATTATATTGTGTTATATTATATTATATTATATTATATTATATTATATTATATTATATTATATTATATTATATTATATTATGTCTGAGCTGCTCAAGTGTTCATATGACGACAGCCTTGCCCCGGTAAACAAAGAAATAATGATTGTCATTCATTATTTTTGAGGCTGACTGAGTTATAGACAGACCCACAGACAGGAATTAGGAACATCGGCCTAATGTCACCTCAGCCACAATCTAGCAACACATAAGTTCATTTTCATTGCATTCCTAGAATACCTAGCTCTTGACGTTATAAATTACGAACAAATGTTGTTTTCAAGGGAGTAGATGACCAAGATGTAACCTCGTGGTGCCTTTAGTAAAAAATGTAGAATACTTGCCAGCTGACCCTGACCTTAGCCACACACACACAAAAAAACGTTATGATGTCAAAGTGTCACTTACCCCGTCATGCTAATGCTAAGTGCTCTTGTGCTTGTATTACTGACAGCAGTAAAAAAAACAAAAAAAGTAGTAGAGGTTGGCCTGGCCAATGAGGGTGACAACAGTCAAGCTTGTGTTCATTCATGGTAGCACAGGGGTTGTGATCCCTGAGTGACTACAAGGTGAAAGGTCACCCACAACCCCTCTTCATTAGAGCAATGGCAAGACATTAAATGGCCAATCCAGGCTAAAGACAGATTATGTTTGAACTTTTTAGAGCTTTCGTTGGGATGACTGGAGGCCATAGAAAATCCTAGTAATCATGCCATGGTTCATATAAAACGGTTAAAAAAAAAAAAAGGTTTTTTTTTTGGCCAAATTCTTAATTACTGAAGAAGAAAAACAGGCAGTTTAAAATAACCATGATGTTTTTATTTGCACTGAGGAGGGATTGTGAGTGCTTTAATTCCATAACCAACACGTCCAAAATAGACAAAATGATAAATTATTTTAAACTAGACTAGTTTAGGAACAGAAGCATTTGATCCAACAAACAGACAAGCGGATGTTCTAATGTATTTTCAGTAGTACAAGCAAAGTCACCTTAAAGGTAAAATACACTCCATTATGTGAAAATTACTGCTTTGCCACTGATTGGTCTGCATGTTTATGTATCTATTTGTTTTATCTTTATAAATTTGTATATAAGTTACCGCAATAAGTTTTCATATACCATTAGATAGATAGATAGATAGATAGATAGATAGATAGATAGATAGATAGATAGATAGATAGATAGATAGATAGATAGCTGGAGGGACTATGTCTCTCGGCTGGCCTGGGAACGCCTCGGAATCCCCCCGGAAGAGCTGGACGAAGTAGCTGGGGAGAGGGAAGTCTGGGCTTCCCTGCTTAGGCTGCTGCCCCCGCGACCCGACCCCGGATAAGCGGAAGAAGTTGGATAGATAGATAGATAGATAGATAGATAGATAGATAGATAGATAGATAGATAGATAGATAGATAGATAGATAGATACTTTATTAATCTCCACGAGAAATTCACATTTCGATCGATCATGGAAATTTACATTAGAATTAACCAAATATGATATAATAAAATGCCATTAGAGAGGGAAAAAACACAAAAACTAACCAATAGCTCATTATTAGATTATTAAAAGAATTTGGTGGTAGAGTATATGTATATATTCCTTTGTGAATATGAAGGGCTTTTGAGTCAAAAAGAGCACTGGGATCAGGATTACCTTAAAATCCCAACAGATTGACTTGGTAAATTAAAAATGACCAACCTATTGAACCCATATGCAGACTCAAAGGAAATGAAGGCCCACAGAAAAGTAAACAAACAACATAACATGAGGTCAGGCACCCCAAGAAGCAGTTAAGACACCAGAGATGGGATCATTTTATGGGAAGCTGTGACTTGTTTTAAACACCCATCTGGAATAGATTCTTCTGGAATGTGATAGTTTACTAGTGATGAGCTATCGTGCCATCGTCTTTTTTATCTTTCGCTTGTCTCACAGCATTGATTTGTGAGACAAGTAAGATTGGTGTATTATCTGTTTAGAACCTTCCAGAAGAAGTGGGTCAGTTTCAACAAATAGAACTGTGAAGTAAGTTGTCTGTTGCAAAGTGTTCTATATATTTGACCTTGACCTTGTGCCTTCCTTGTGTGGCTGGATGTACAGTAAATCATTGGCTAGTAACCGCATTGATGATGAAATATCTTCATGTTTCTGTGGCACATTTGAATTTTTAAATCTGGGTTCTACATAAGGATTGTTTTTAAAATAGACTAAATTATATGATGTGATGTTGGATCACTTGGCATATTTCTATCTGTAATTCTTCATTCCTTCTTACTTTTTACCTCCATTAAATGTCATACCATGCTGCAATTTGTTACGAAAAAGAACTACCGATGTGCCAGGTGTTACTATCTAAAAGTGAAAAAAATAAATCACTTTAATAGCCACAGTACTCTAATGAAATAGAATCTAACTTTTCAATGCAGCATTTGACATTCATATAATCTTTCAAAAAGGAAACTAAAATCCAAGCATAGGCAGGTATGTCAGTGCTTTCCTGACACGACAGACTTGTTCTATTGAATCACTGTTCTGTGTTTGAGCCAGTGAGGGAGATGAATGTTTGCTCGTGTTCCATGATGAACTAGAAAAGTACTCAGAAAGCACAGACCTCTGCCAAGCCAGTCATTTCCCAACATACTGTTACTTACACCAGTAGTATAGGTAGTATTAATATAAGATTACATCACAATAGATTGCTTTATGATTAAAAACCCTTTGTCTGTGATCTTGGTCTTTGATCTTTGGAACATCAAAGGTCAAAGTCTCTCTGGAATCCAGATCATCACCAAAATTCACTCAAACAAATGGCAGCTGTCTCATAACCTCCTCCCTTGGCAGTGGTAACAATCACATCACCTTTCAGCTGTGGCAGTAAACCATGAGTGGTGAACATGCCAGACATCCCACTCAGGAATGGGCAGAGACAGTTCTTTGTAACGCTGATTATAATTCCACATGAGTATTAGCAGACTGTGTTCATTGCTACATGTAGACAAATATGGACTCAGGCTGTTTGCTTTTGCTCTTGGTTAATGTTTTTTTTTTTTTTTTCTTTAATGAAATTTTCGTTCATATTTGATGAAACAAACAGCAGGGGATTATTGTATTACACCAAAAGACACAGGGCATGTCTTAGGTTTTGAAACATTTAGACCTGCTGCATACAGTATATTAAATATCTCTTCCCTTGTTAGGATACTTGCTGTAGTCAACACAGATTAGAGATGGTTCTTGTAATGCAAGTCAAAAGATTTTGTCGAATGAGTTCATGAGTCAAAATGAGAAAATGAGAAAATCCTGACGTGAGGGAGCACGGTCGATCAAGCAGTGTAAATAAGTTTGGCGTGAGCTTGCTGGAGCCACTAGGTTTAGCAAAACATTCCAGAGTCTTCGAAACAAGTGGCCTTGTGAGTGAACAGGGGCTGAACCAAGAGTGCTTTAAATCACTGAACAGGATCAGCACTGAAATCCAATAAGTCAATTCATAAATATCTCAAAGGTTAGAACCATCACTCTCTAAATGTCCCGTTAAAAAAAAGCTCTACTAAATAATAGTGGCCTAATAAAATAAACTAAACTAAGCAAACTCAAATTTATGCTGCACTAACACACAATGCAGAAAGGGCATACATGTAGCTACAGGAAACTCCAACTGTGACTATATGTCATCTGAAAAACTTGCACTGTGGCACACAGAAAGGACAACAGCCTAAGTCCATAGAGAACTTGTCTGGAAGACATGGAATGTCTTCCAATGTTTAGTGTCATGAGATGGCATTTGTGGTAAATTGGTGATATAAAAATAAAAATTAAAGTTCTCGGTATAATAAAATTAAAAGCGCCATGGAGCAGAGGCCAGTTTTAAGAAGCTTTTTATGAAAGAGCAGAATGAAATTAAGAGAGTGGAATGAAAGAAGAGCAGAATGAAATTAAGAGAGCAAAAAAAAGGAATCCATACATCCATCTTTTAATCTTTTCATTTAACACAGTGCCCTAATGTACAAAATATAACTCCAAATATCTGTTTTGAAAGAAGAAAAGGATGCTAAAGCACACAATCAAAGCCTAGTATGTTCCATTGTGTGTGTCTTGTAATGACCTCTCTAGTGAATAAACACTGTAGAAATTGTTCCATGCTTTTAGATGTGCTGTGACTCATGCACGTGCTTTAATGCATCTGATACTGTTTTTAAAACTCTTGCACTTGGAAATCAGTGGCACGCTTCACTCGTGAGACACATGGTCTTTCATAAAATCCTCAGGAGTAAGATGACACTATTCCTGACCTAGTTTTTTTTTTTCCACATTCTCATGACTATTAGATGCTGGCACGATGGAGCTTCTCATCTGCCTCGATAAAATAATAAGTAAGGTGCTATTTATAAACATGAAAATTGAGCTGCCTGACCTAAATGTGAAGGCATATTGAAACATCACATGCAGGCAAGGCAACCAGTGCTGTTGGTTTTTCAAATCTTGGTCGACCAACAATACGTGGAATGTGCGTGCGATAGGAACCGTCATTAGCAGATGTTTGGAAAATGAAAAACACCAAGAAACGAGTCATCAATTAGTGTTCTAACTTTAATACCAAATTTTGTTGGATTTTTTTGTGTCTTTATTTACTTTTTTTATGGACACAGATGGTTTGTGACAATTTACAAGATTTAGATTTGAAACACATGATGGAAGAAAATCATTATTTAAGCACAAACATGTTGGGAATATTGCAAGCAAATATCTCTGGCAAATGATTAAAGGTCAATAGACAACTATTTGTGTTATTATATTTTGCTAGAACTCATATGCAGACTGTATGAGTTTATCTAATTCTATAGGTTCTCTTGGGCTAAATCCCTGATTGACCTTTGATTGCTTTTTTCTAATCTTGAGGTGAAAGTGTTTTGTTGAATCTAATTTGTTACATGGTTGCCTGTTGCGTTTTCATTCAAAGAAACTTGTGCCGATGTCACAGTTGTTTGCCCACTCTGACTAGCTCTTTAGCCATCTGTGAGGCGTGAAATAAGCCCTGTTGGGTCTCTCTAGGATCCTTTAGAACCACAATAGGCCCAAACCATCTGTGTGGTTTAACAGTAGGCAGGGTTTGAGTAGACCGGAACATGCTTCTGGACCTCCTATTGTCTCACCTTTAAGCCCAATACAATAGCCTGGATGTCACTTAACAATAGTGCATTCCTGCAGAAGGAAGGCAAAGCTGCAAATACACATGGATGTTCCACACTGGCATTTTATTGCAGATATATATTAGTAAATCCACATTCGGGGGCCTTTACTCTATATGTATACTATTTTGGATATGAAATTTGTATCACTGCTATATCATAATTCTTTCTATGCATCCAGGCTTCAAATGTCACATCTACATGGTGGTTACATGATGATGAAAGACATAAAGTAGGCTAACCTGAATCTTAGTATTTACTATGTCGCATATATAATAAAACAATATTTGCTTATCGGCAACACCTCTGGCATTTTACAGATGTGATCAAAACACTGTGGCTCAATAAATGTGGACCTTAGTGCATTATTATATAATGAAAAATCCCAAGTTAAATAAAAGATAAATAGGTTTTGTTTGTAAAATAAATTCAACCCACAGTATAAAGCTTCTGGTTCTTATGTAACAGCATTTGGTATTAAGTGCTAATCATATAAGTAAGCCTTTCAGGTAGCCAGGCAAAGCAGGAAAAACATTCCGATTGTTCTAATCCCTATTACCTCACCGTTCATAGAGTAATAGGTAAATCAAAGAATTGCCATGCATTGTAAATAAGAACAAAAAAATATAGTAAAAAAAAATATAAAAAAACACTGTTTTACAGGTTTGGTGAAATATGTAAGAGACAGGATACATACAAGAGCAGTGCAAAGTATGTCAGAATCAGGAGCATGATCAATGAAAGATAATGGTCTGGCTGTTGATATAATTTAGTGTTTATTTACTGTACATTCTGTACTGTGTCCTTACCTCGACCACAAAAAGCTTGTTTTCTGATTTTTTTTTTTACAGTGTGCACTTGTGATGACTTGAAATGACTGTGTTTGTTCACTGGAGCTTATATGTAATCATAATTATTGACTACAGTAAATTTAGTGTTTTCAATGATAAACTATTCAAAACTGTACACAAACACCAGACTTTAATGTGTTCTTATTAAAAATTATAAAACCGAACACTTCATGTTCTTCAAGGACATGGAGCACTAGTTTCTGGCTCCAGAGCTTGGAGAAGAGGTAGTCCGATTCTGACTAGATAGAATTAGCCTCACCTCAACACATAGTGCTGGCTCTGGACCTAGTACAACACTCGGGAAAGAAATCTCTATGCTGGAGTTGCCCACGGTGAGAGGCGGAGAAATGGTGTGGGCTTATTAACAGTTGTCACCCCCCTCCCTCAAAACTATCAATCAAAATAATCATGTGGATTACTTTTTGGAGTCCCTGAGAAGGGTGCCAATGGGTGTCCCTTATTGGGACTGCAGATTGACATACTGAAGAGGGATGATTGAGAGGGACGGCTTGCCTGATCTGAACCAAAGTGGTGTTTGGATATTAGTGTTCAGGGAACTGTTGACCTTGGAGGGGATACTTGGACAGTGGTAGAAATTCTATGAGGCTCTACTCAGTCCTCCTGACATGCATTCCCTTGAGGAAAAGGAAGAAGGCAGAGAGCTCTGGGGATAGGTGCTCATGTCTCAGGGGCAAAGGCCACCAAGACAGGAAATGCGTTTTCATGTGTATCTAATTTGGATGACACTTCTCACTCGATTAGCGTGAATAATTTGGTCCTACCCCCAGCTCGGTGGCGATTTGCACTGTTTCACTTTCTTGTTCTTGGGCCACACCAGTTGATCTTTTATGTCACACCACAACAATCCATAAAGAAGTGAGCCAGCAAGGCTTACAGCCACAGCTAAATCAACAGCAGCAATGGACAAGTTTACGCGTCAGTACTTGGCATACCGTTTGTACGTTCTGCTTTTGGAGCACCTAAGAGCCTTTGCTTCCATCCATTAATTTTAGAATATTAAGTTCTTTCAGGTGAATCAGCATCACAACGGTCTCCACATGGAGATTCTAAAAATACTTTGCCATGGTTCGCTAGTTTCGTACCAGTTGCTACCACACAGCAGACTGTCAACAACTCAGTGGGATGCTTCTGCATCTAGGTTAGCAAAATATGTGAAATATGGCGCATGCACAGATCACATGCATTAGCTTGCCATACTCTTGTAAATTGACTCACAAAGGAGCTATCTGGGGATTTGTGTTACAAGTACAAGGGGATCACACTCCTTAGTCTCCCTGGGAAGATCTATGCCTTGGTACTGCAGCGGAGAATCCGACAGTTCCAACCTTGGATTTAAGAGAAGCAATGTGGTTTTTGTCCTGGGTGTGGAGAGAGGACTAGATCTTTGCCCTTGTTAATGTACTGGAAGAGCCATTGGAGTTTGTCCAATCAGAGCAGATCTGGAAAGGCTTACAATGGAGTGCCCAGAGGCACCCTGTGGGGAGCACTCCTGGAATAATTCAGACTCATTCCAGGTGAAGATTTGACTCTGCCAGAGTTGCCCTCTGTCACTGATTCTGTTCATTAATTTTATAGACAGAATTTTGACCCAAGCAGCAGAGTTGGGAAAGGAGTCAGATTCAGTGGCCTGAGGATTATGGTTCTGTTTTTTTTCCCGCCAGCTCTTGCTGGAGCAATTAGCATCCAAGTGTGAAGCAGCAGGCATAAAGATTATCTCCTCTAAGTCTAATACTAAGGTTCTAAACAAGTGGAGGTTACCCACTCCAGGTTGGAGAGGAGTCACTGCCCCAAAGAGAAGAGGTTAAACATCTCTGGTTTGATCAGATTCAAAAGTGAGGAAAAATGGAGCAAGAGCTGTACAGATGGTCTGTGGTAGGGGCAGTGACTGTCGTACTGCAGGCACTAAAACGGTCTCATGTGGTGAAGAGAGACCTAAGCAGAAGGGTGAGGCACTCTGTTTACCAGTCAATCGATGTTCCAACCCTCACCTATGGTCATGAGTTTTAGGTAATGACTGAGATCATAAGATCCGAAATCATAAATTAAGTGGCCAAAATGAGTTGGGTCCAGACATCAGAGTGGAGCTCAGCGTAGAGCCACTAGGAGAACTCAGGTGATTTGGGCACCTGGATGCCTGCCTGCATGGGTGTATGTGCATGTCCATCCAAGAGGAGACAGAGGACAGACCTAGGGCACACTGGAGACATTATATCTGTCGGCTGGCCTGGGAACATCTTGTGATTCCACAGGAGGTGCTGGTGAAAGTGGCCTGGGAGACTGTCTGCATCTCTCTGATGCTTCTACCCTGCCCCAACCAACCCCCATCAAGCCAAATAACCCAGATAAATAGTTGGAAGACAAATATGAAATTAAGCGTAGTAAAACAGTGACTGAGTGTAGTCATCAGATAATGAATAGTTCTTTGTGAGAAGTTTGTGAGTATGTGAGCAAAACATTAAGAAGAGTACAAGTATTATCATTTGCACTAAGAGCATATTAAGATAAAGGGAATTCAAAAATAACACTCTTACTAAATATACCCACACCTCTCACCAAGTACAGTGTGTTCCTGTACTTAATGACCAGGAACATGCACAGAAGTAAACACACAAAAAACACTATATCTACATTTTAAAATGTAGATATAGTGCAAAAACAAAAAAATCCATCAATGTCAAATTTGTTGTCTTAAAATCCTGCTACAATTATTTTACTTAACGTTCTTAACTTTCAAGTAGGAGCTTTGCTGGAAAGCCTGAAGTGGACATTTTTTGACAGATATTTAAGTCTCAACTGATATCTGCTGTCTACTTCAATGCAGAGGTGAGGCCACAGAGTATTAGAATGTACATTCACTAAGGAAGAAGATTATGTTAACACATTCATACAGGACACTGTGCACTGACTTGAAATCTTAAACATTATGCTGCCAAGCATTATTCCAAACATGACCTTGAAGAAAAGCCTGGTTACTTTGAAGCTATTGTGAAATGTCCCAAACCTGCTGTTGATGTATACCTACATTCCTCAAGAAGACACCGTCAATCTATTTGCTTTGCTGCTTCTTGAGTACGAGACCGAGGACTATCTTTATTATTTAAGCATGCTAGGGCTTTGAGAGGTTCTAATGCACTCAGTCCTGTGTGTGCACATTTACCTCATTTGTTATGCATGTGTGGTGGGGATATGGTGATGGTGGTGGTGTGTGTGTGTGAACCTGCTCAAAAGACCTGCTGAAACATAAAAAGAGTTAGCTAATGCTTTTGTCAGAAATGCCTAAATATGGCAAGCTGATAAAAGTGGTCCAAGATATTTTTGAACATGTCAGCACTTGTTTCCGTATGGAACAGCATACCCACCATATTTATGACATGATATCTATTGATGTATCTTTTTTTAGAAGCACTTTTACTATACAGAGGCCCTATGGGGAGCCATGTCTTCTGGAGGAGATACTGACAATGCAGGTATGGAACAAATTACAACAATGTGCTCTGAATTAAATACAGTATGCAAATAATTAGAAGTAAAACCAAGGAAACCAAATATTTTCGAGTACGGCAGAAAATGCCTACATCTGAACCATTTGCATCTGTCCAAGCTTGTGCCACTTACCTGCTAATCGACTCTCTGCAGCTGTCCTGCCGATGATGTCAAAGCCTTTAAAGGTGGATGACCTGAGGTGGTCACCAAAAGACTTTTGTAGCAAAAACAGCCTCTTAGAGTGAGACATGCTGATTAGCATTCACTAAAACTGGATCCACCTCCGTACCCCACCTTTCTGTAGAGTTATTTCTGAGATTTATTTATAGCTCTTCTTCAACGGCAATTCTCCTGCTCTTTTCTGCTGCTAGTTTATATTTTACAACCTTTATAACTCAACTGCATAGTCCTGTTTCTTGCTCCTTATCGGTGTCAATCAGACCTTTTCCAGCTTGGACAATGTGTGCCTGTCTGCTGCAGAAAGCGTTAATGCAGCACTGCTGGGATACATCCAAGTGCTGCTGCTGCAGTTCTCTCATATTCTATTCTGGCAGTGTGTGTATGTGTGTAAGTATGAGGAACAATTTCTGACACAAGCTGCCTCACTCTCTCTAAAATATCTGTCAGAGAGCTTTAGAGAACAGAATTTTTATTCTCCTCTTTTCTCTTAGCATCCTTTATTGTTTCTTTTATATATCATCTCTTTCCTGTCATTCAATTAGAAAAGCCCCCAAGTTTTTAGCAAAATTTACAGATATGAAGCCAACATGGGAGGTGAAACAGTGGTTAAAGGAAAAAAAATAGCTAAAGAACAATTACAGGAATTTCCCAAAAGAATGTGAGGAAAAAATACATGAAACTCATCAGTTCCTTTTGTACAAGAAATATATCATAAATTCAATTATCTGTGCATCATGGTGGGAATGCTATATGTGTAACACCGATCATACAGGAAATAAAGGAATAAATCTATACGTTCAGAACGGTTGCTCCTTTTTTTTTTTTTTTTACTTTCCTTACCATTAATACAATTTTTTTAATCTATACTAAAACGCTCACACAAATCATTTAAACAGCAGAATATTAAACAAATATAACAAATACTAGTTATGGCCTCTGCTGGAGAAGAGATTTAGATTCAAACACATCATGCAGAAATTCTTTATTAATAAATAGGCAAATTCATTTCCATTAGAGCAATTTAGCAAAACACACCAATAAATCTAATGTTACCTAATGTGGTATCCATTGCTTAACATTCAGTTTTTCCATATAAGGCTACTTTAGATTTGTCTAAGCAACTACAATCCCTCTGGGGTCTATAAAGGAGCTTGGTCATAAAAAAAAAAAAAAAAAAATCATTACTATTATTTACAGTCACAAAAATATCTCAGCATAGTACTGGTGTCGTGAAGTGCTTTACATAACAAATTACTTTACACTATTAATAGGGAAAAGAAGTGACATATGGTCTTTGTGTATGATTTTTCACAATATGTATTGTACACGTGTAACAATTTATGAAGACTCTCGATAATTACATTCTGCACTAAGTTCACATCTCAGTATGTCAAACGATCTTGCTGAATGGTCCAGCAAGGGAATGTACACAGCTTTGGCTTATTGAAGACTGCTGATAACACTGTACTTATCATGGACAATTAACTTTATGGTCTTTATGGGTTTGCTGAGACTGATAAGGCTGGATTCCTGCAGCTTTGCTTTTCACAACTTTCCAGCAAGTGCTTTTGCTGTTAAATGACCTCTTTAACAATGTTGTCTATATCGACCAGGATGGAAGGAAACAAACTTTACAGACACACACACACCCACACCCCCACACCTACACACACCTGACTGGCTCTGTGATATTTACGTCAAATTATGGGTTTAATGCATGTGAGCAAGAGTGCAGGTACAAAAAACACACATGCAAAACATCTGGGTCGGTATTTATATCGCACGTCACGTGAGAATAATTCCCTCTCATTTTCTATACCTGTGAAAGAGGGCAACATACAGTCTGTAACCTGGATATGTAGGAGAATATCTTGCAGGGTGGAGGAGCGGAGGTGAAAACAATGGTGTCCTCATTCCTAAGGAAGGGCGGTCAAGCCAAAAATCCCTTATGTCACATATGTGTTCATTGTGCCAGGTGAACGTACCTACAGCACATCTACATTCTAAACAACAACAACAAAAAAAGTCATACATTCTGTAGTGGAAGTTTAACTACCAATGTACTGACCTAGAAAAGAATTGAGGTAGGGTGCTGTTGGGAGGACTTCAAATGGTGTGCAGGTCTTCAAAATGTCAGAAAAAAAAAGAGGAAAAAGAAAACCTGTACATTGAATGCTTTACAGCAAGGCCAAATATGATGGAATGTTGAAGCACGTATGCATGGGTGTGCCCCCAAACGTGACTGTAATTGTGTATGAGACCCTTTGAAGTGACCATCTGCTTGAGGGCCGAGTATGCTATCAAACATACATTCCTCAAGCCTGAGTCAAGTCTGCGCTACTTTCTAATTCCATCCATTCTGATTCTCTCAAGCTGTTGCACTGTCACAAACTCAACTGTGGGAGCTACAGTCGGATAACAGGCAACTGTAAACATCAAGATATCAAAGCCAACCATTCCATATATAGTTAAACACAACAAATCAAGTCTTCATCAAGTTCCAGACTATTTATCTTTGACATCCATGCAACATTAAAGAACCAGCCATGAGGGTACGGCCTACTGGGCCAGGACTGGTTCATTGTCTTGTTGACAGTGTGAGTATCCCACCACATTAACACTGAGAATTTTACAGTCCACTGGTTTATGGATGGAATCTCTTATGGGATTGTT
Organism: Pao palembangensis; assembly: GCA_015343265.1. NCBI lineage: Eukaryota > Metazoa > Chordata > Actinopteri > Tetraodontiformes > Tetraodontidae > Pao > Pao palembangensis. Next base: position 9,866,622 of record CM027089.1, on the reverse strand, counting down.
TCAAATGCCGCATGGGCTGTGGAGTCGAACATTTTCAATCGTGTATAATGTTTTTGTGGTAGAACAGAATATACTAATCTTTTTCAACGTGACTGCACTGAATAAAACCTCCATCCATGTGTTTATTTGCACAGCAAATGGCCTGCAGCAAAGTGTTTGACGCAGGGTTTGACTCAGTTATGATTATACATCTCACAACTGAACATTTGTCTATGTTTAAAGAAGATAAGTTGCATTAAATTAATCACAAGAAACCTACACTTTATTGATAATAGTCTTTTCACTGCCTTAACCATATTTGTAGTGACAGATCAGAGGAGTGAAGTTACAGGACCAGTCCTAACCCGGTAAGCCACAGAGAGTGTGTCATACGTGTGTGGGAGTGTATGTTGCGGCTGGTGTAAACTGATGAAGAGGCCAGGAATGTGACCTTGCACAAACACAGCAACCAGGCTCACAGGCAGTAATTGCAGGCACATACAATCTAGCTGAATGTTTCTGCAACATCCCCAGATCTTGGTGCAAATTTTGGGGAATACATTTGAGTAAATTATGTGAGAATTGTGTCCATGTGTTTTCATACCAAACACAAAGCTTTTGCTGGCCGACAATTAACTCAGAATAGTACTGACACAAGGGGAAAACCCAACATAATTACATGGCTTCACATTTCCGTTTTGTATGATTTAAATACGATTGTTTATTTTGCTGAAATTTGAAGGTCCAGGTGTGGAGTTTATTTTCTTCTTTAGACAGAGGTGGCCGTCTGTCTCCCTGTTTTTCACATTGCTAAACTAATCACATGCTGATTCTACCTCTATATTTAGTACACAGAAAAAAAAAAAAAGCTACTTATTGGTGTTAGTACAAAACAGTACCGATTACGTTTTATTGGGTTAAACAGGAGAGGCAGAATGACATGTCCTATTCAATGGTCAAAGTTATTATTTTTTTTTTTTTTAAAAAAAAGAAAAAAGTACAAAGACAAAAACCCTGGGCTCTCAAAAAAGGTCCAGACTCAGGGCAGAGGAAATTACAGAACAAAACCACAGCCACATTACCAGTACAGTCCACTCTAATTACCAGTGAGACAAATGTCACTGGCTTTCCAAGGAGATAAATGATGCCAAGAAAGAGCACAGAGAGACAAACAAATAGAGGAACCAAAGAGAAACATGTATAAAAGTAAGCTTTGTGTAGCTACGGAGCTGTTATAAATCAAGAAGGAGCGGCATCTATCTATCTATCTATCTATCTATCTATCTATCTATCTATCTATCTATCTATCTATCTATCTATCTATCTATCTATCTATCTATCTACCTATCTACCTATCTTCCATCCAACCAGCTGTAATTCTAGTTGGACAACACACTTTCTTCCATTCATGACTTTAGCCATGATCACTTGGCCTTCCATACGTCAATACATCCTGCTAGATATCTAGACCGTTGTTTCATGTGGTCTGAAGGTTCCATTTCATAGTCGGCTTTCTTCAGTAACCTTCTTACATATATCAGCTTTTTCTCTCAACATTTAATTGTCTCTCCTCATCTAAATGCCTCTTAGAGAATTAAATGACACATATAAAGTCATTATTTTATTGTTTTAACTTAAGAGAGAACATTGCCTTGATGAATTGAACCCCTGACTTAATTTATCTCAATTTATCTTAATTTATCTCTTTTCTCTTTCATAGTATCCTTAATTTACATGGATTTAACCTTCCTGGTAAAGAAGATATAAAAGGTGACAGAACTAAACAAGCTGCTCAGGTAGATACACATCGGCCAATGTGGAATATTGTGTGTTATATAAAGTAGACCTTTGTCCATGTCTGTGTATTTTTTCTGTGTCTGCTAAAACCAGGGTTTTTCTATTCATTTATTGTGGCAACATTAAAGTCAACCAGGTTTTCTTGTAGATCACATGGATCATATTATCTTAGAGACTTAGACAATGACCGATTGATTCCAAGAGAAATCATCCAAAGTTGTTGCATGACTGCCATCAGACAGTAGGCACAATCATTTGAATCATTACTGTTTTTTCCAGTCCTCAGTTGCACTGTTTAGGGTTTATGCTTATTAATGCAGCATCACAAGAGCTCCATAACAACACACGATTGTTGGTTGTTGGTTGTAAAACAGTAGCATGGGAACACGCGTCTTTGTGCTCAAGAAAGCTGCGACACAGACCGCTGACCAAAGGTGCATGCTCAACACCACAGGGAGATCTTCAACTGTGTTGTGATGAACTGTGAACCATGGAAACATCTCGTTGGTCACTGGTGTGCTTCCGTTGTCACAGAGATAGTAAAATTAACCGTGAATGAGCTGTCTGTCTTTGCTAGCGGTGCAGCAGGAGCCTTTAGGGCATTGTGTGTGATGTAACACTGTCACAAATGTGTCATTCCCAGGGGCTTAAATAGCGGAGATACAGAAGGGGCTTTGAAGTGCCACAAAACTGGGCTTTGTGCTCCACTGAGTTCCGCATATCCCCGCCAACTCACATCATCCCCCCATCCTGGGTTCCATCAAATAGAACCAGAGATGGAAGTTACATAACTTGCTTGCAGGAGGTCAGATTGATTCAAATGACGAAAATGACCAAGAATGCAACGCAATGTTAATATAAAACATTTTGCATCCTTTAGTGTCCTAAAAAAACAAACAAACAAACAAACAAACAAACAAAAAGGGAGCTCTTACACATATATTTGACCACACAGGTCAATGATACTGACATCATTTAACATTTTCCCAGAAATGTTTAGGGCAAATATTTGTAATTAGTGGGGGATGCAAAGAGTGTCAGAGCGACTGTGGACTCCCACCGGTCTGTGAGACAGTAGGAGACAAAACGAAACCCTTGTCTCCATGTCAAACCACCTCTCTAGTATTGTTTACAAGTGGCCTGACAACACAGAGGACTATTTAATGAATGCTCCTCCCCAGCCGGATGTCAAAAGTGGGTCTATGCATCTATGCTTTGTTGATGACCCTTTGTGCTACCGGGAAGACTCCTGACAGAGGGGTCAGAGCCAAAATGGAGGGAGCAGCTATGGCTGATTCAGTTTCACACACAGCATGTCATGACTGTTTTGTCTGTTAAAATTTGATAATTGTGGTCTAGATTTAAACAAATGCAAAAACTGTTTACCTGTTTTAGAAATAAAGGAACAGTCAAAGTACATTTGCTGCATCAGACATGACAAGAGCCAGTCTGGCTCTTATCATGAAAACGACTGGGGATATGGCTTTGTAGACGAGTCGCGCCTCTTATCTACATTTGCATCCAGAGTCTCACTATTTGGACATTGGGCCAGCAGTGGCCATTAATCACAACCTTCACAGGAGAATCTGTTCACGTGACACAGGTTCAGACAGACCAGCCATTGACAAATTCTTCAAATATATATATTAAAAAACTCAGACAATGGTCTCTATTGAGAAAAAAAAAAAAAAACTTACCAGCCTTTTCTTTCTCAGGAATAGTAGAGATGCTCTGGAAAAAAAATAAATTATTTCATTAATAAAGAAGTAAAATTGAACAACTATGCTATGTAAAGAGCAGGAAATTCAAGAAAATTTGATTTCTATGAAAAATCATCTTTTTTATCAACAAATGTGTTTTGTGTTAGAATGTTGAGTTGCATTACTACTTAATTTACTTCATTAAGAACAAATAACAGAAGGATTCATGGAATAGAAAAGGATAAAGGGGCTCAATGTTTTATTGTTCCATTCTATGTTCCACCAAGAGAAGCGTGACACGGTCTCATGAGACAACACAATGCCTGCTCTCATAGAGTTTGTTTTTGAGAAAGTGTTGGCTTCATTTTCTTTTTATTAATTTTTTTTTTTTAGAATTTTACTTCCCGGAACTTTACATTTATGAAAAGATGTAGGCAGCTGCTTGCATCATCTATTACCTACTGTTATTAACCACTTGCATCCACTGATCTTTTTAAATGTGAAAGCGGGTCCACACATTTGAGCAGATCGTGTATAGGCAAAAACAGCATTTTGTGACTTCGTGGGTCACGTTTTAAAAACTAAGTTGATAAAATCCCCTCGGTATCAGAATTTATTGCTGACTGATGACCTTAAGAGACAACAGGGAGAAACAGAAGACAATGAAGACAATTACCTCCTCTGTCACTAATTTAACAGCACAAACAGGAGGAAAGCAAGGCTACATCAGAGATAGATTTATCCACTGTGCTGTTTCAGCTGTTGGACTCCAGCTACATTCATTCTGCTTTTTCAGCCAAAACAGTGTTCCTGGCTGCATTTCCATGTGTGCAAAACACTGGAGTAGTGTCTGATCTAGCCAGTTCAATGCTAACAACCTGTTTTCAATTTCATATTAATTCCAGGCATTTCTTTCTGTTTTCTCTTCCTTCCTTCCTTCCTTCCTTCTTTTTTCTTTCTTTAAACTATGGCAACATCAGTGTTGCTGCACTGTCTTGCCGTACTAAACAATTCTAATAACACCCCAGTTGATATTCACTCAAAAGACTAATTTACAGGCTGTATTTTTGGCCTATATTCACAAGTATAGATTTTATGTACGCAGAATGAAATAATACAATTTCATGCATGTGATAAATGGAAAAAACTTCCACAACCAGTGGTTGGAACGGCCTGTGATGAAACGGTCAGTATGGGAGGTCTGTATAGCTTAGACATTTCAGTTGACCAGTGTGTGCCTTTCCTATTGTGTAAACACAACACCACGAGTTTCTTTCCATGACCCATGAAGCCAGCTGTTCTAGAAGGTTTAACCTTCTCTGGAATAGATGAGTAATTGTGAGTATGAGCAAAGAGAGAAAAATGCAAAGGAATGGGTACTGGTGATCAGCTGCCTCATTTACTGCTGCTTATTTACTGGAAAGAGGATGTGTGGGGCACACATGGGGTACGGTATTTGAAGTGGCTGCATGTATGTCTGCACGATTAAGCACTGATTAGTTTTAATTATCATTTTAGGGTCATTGCAGGAAAGTTAGTTTTTCTCAAGAGGCCAGTGTAAAATATTTAATCCAATCCTCCATCCTGACAAATCACCATTTCATCTAGCATTTAATGAAATATTTCCCACGTCATAGTCAATATGCAACATACTAAGTGTTTATCTTGGAAAAATAGGTTTTCTCCTTATTTATTCCCATAAAAAATAAACAAATAATAATCAACTCCACACTGTGTGTGCACATGACAAAAAAAAAAATTCCCTTATGCATGCTTAGTGCAAGATGTTTAAAGCCACTGGTATGTGGGTCTTGCACAACAAATCTGAGCAGTCCCCCACGCCCCATTCCCAGCCCCCTCCTCCACTGCATCTGCAGTATGTGTGTAGGTCTGTGTTTGACCACCCATGGTCTGTGCTGGCCAAGGATTAAGAGGCTCAAGCAAACCCAAAACTTTTCCCTACCACTTAACGCAAATAGCTAAAGTGGTGCAGATGGCTTATGGTCAGGTAAGCCGGTGGCTGTGGCGCAAACTGTACCATGTGAAGCGAAGGAACTTCAGAGACTACATAGGTGCACATGAAGCTTCTTTATTCATTCATTCTATCATCATAACATGTGTTATTAAAGGCAATGAAAGGCAATGAATCTCATTAGTGCATGTTCCACTAAACATGCCCAAATGAATTAATAGTGACCTGCTGCCCTCATACCCAGCTGACCCCTGCAAAGTTTTATTTAGACAATTATTTAATAAGAAATGAATCTTTGCACTCACTGAGCATTTTTAGTTTTTCACAGATCAGTGTAAGATAGAGGTCAAAGTGTGATGTTAAAGTCAGTCAGGTTTTGGTTACAGATAGGGCTTGGTTATTAGACATAAATAGAAGGCTATGCTTTCTTCTCTGTGGCACTGTGGACCTATGTGATTGTGTGTGTCCATGTCTGCTCTCTCCAGGCACTCTATAGATATAACCTGGTTCTTATTTCAGTTTTTTTAGAATGGTGTGAATGCTCTCTTTTTCAGCCTGCGCTTATACAAGAATTTATTTTCCATGCTCTGGTGACCCCTGAGCGCACGTGCAAAGAGAAACGTGGGAAACAATTTCATTTTTGCTCCCTTTGAGGAAAAGTCAGCCAACCCTAACCCCGGTGTGTTCCAACTGCATCTCCTTTTCGCATTTTAAGAGTTTCCATATGGTACACTTTAAGTGTGTCGACAGGAAGTGATGCGATAAACTAGTTTAATGATGCATTGGAACATTTCCTGCATAAGATGTGTATTGGTATCCAGATGTTAACATTAACTGTGACTTTAAAGTAACACAATAGCCATGAAGGCTGGCAATGTCTTGTATAGTGAAAAAACAACTGATGAAATCTTTAGCATGAAATAATTCACTCATTTAGTTGTGCGGGGAGGTTAATGATTTTACCATACTGTCTGTGCACCCACTTATAAGGGCCTCATACTGTCACTCAGTCGCAGATCGTGAAATGAGTTCTGTATGGAGTGACATTGCCTGAAAAAGGGTGAGAGACGTGGATATGTACTCCACATTTGTTTACAAGAGAAAGCCAACAGGCTTCTGGTTTCAGGCAGAGTCTGGTAGGATTTAGAGTTGGGCCCCTGAAGCTTAAACTGTGAAATTTTGACTGGTCTTTGGAATCCATCACTGATCTTTCAACCCCCTCACTGGCTCTTAAACCACTGTCCACGCACATGGTGGAGCGGCACAATCAAAGACAGAGAGAATAAAATAATTAATAATAAATAACAATACACCCTGCAACCCAAAAAAAGTTGGATAACGCAAGTACAGGAAATGGATAGATGGAAATAACAATACAAAAGTGAGCATACAGGGATGCATTGCATGTTGAGCTACATGAATACCAGTACAGACAAGTGGCAACTCTCTGAGGAAGGTTTGATGTAAACTGGTTTGCTGATATATTCTAGACTAGATGCACTGCACATCACATGTCGGATAAAATACAGTTTGTCTTTAGACATTTGTTTTATTTCTCAAGGACGCCAAACTAAGACACCCAGTCATCAAGTCATCTGTTACCTGCTGCCTTTCCACATGAGGTTAAATTTGTATGTTATGGAGCAGAGTTAATAGGGGTAAGTCTTATGATCCCAACAGCACTAAGTAAGCAAGCCCGGGGATTACAGGCTGACATTTTTAAGAGAGAATGGAGAGTGGGCTAACAATACACAGGGATTACAGTGTCCAGTGTAAGACTCCAGTGCAGTCCGATGGCAGACAGACAGACAGCTTACTGACTTACCAGAAGAAGCAAAAGCCACAGCTTCACAGAGACAATAAAAAGCAGTGCAGGGTTTCCTTTGGGGGAGACTATATTCAGCAAGACAACAGAACATTAACTGCTTAATTATTACTTTCCAAAATAGCTGACTTGCATTGTTACTGCCATTAAAAAATGATGTCTTCAGGAGACAGAGAATTTTCTCTAATGACCTGAGAATAACATTGCTCAAATCCCTTTTGAGAGCATTTTCTGTATGAAGAATGGGACACGTGAAGAATGTCGATCCATTTCATTCACAAAACATTGTTACTCTATCAAGTAAAAAGAAAAATTTGAAAAATGTTTCTCTAATGTAGCATATCCTTCTGTCCTGTTCCTGGAGTGCTTTATTCAATGGTTATAACCTTGAATCAACAGGAAAAACAAGATTTCCTTTGGAGTGTGTGTGTGTGTGTGTGTGTGGGGGGGGGGGGGGGAAGGTGTTGGTTGAGGAGTTAATTTTCCACATTGTGCTCCACTAACACTAGTCATCTTTTTTTTGTCACTCTTCTTTTCTAAAACACAACAAGTTTGTGTTTGTCTCCTTAGTATAGTGAGACCTTGGTGACAAGGACATGACCAAGAACCTCCCATTTTCCCAGAACCGCAGGTTATTTATTAAGGATTACTAAATTGATTAAGTGAAATATGTGGGGGGAATGTAGGTAAATACTATTAGTGATTTTATGTACTGGCCAAGGATGAGAAGAAAAGAAGGAAGCGATGTAGTGATAAATAAAAGGCAGTGAAAGTAGGAAAATTGAGGGCAACATGGGGAAGGTGTGATTAAGATAAAGGATGTTGGGGGGGGGTTAAGGCTGCCAAACCGGAATACGGAGGAAGGACAGAGCAGAGATCTGCTAGTGACCTTAGCACGCAAGCTACAGCACTTCTATTGTTCACCAGTCCAAAGACAGATAAAGAGCTAAGTATGTACGGGTAACTGACAAGCAATCTTTCTGCCATTCTAAAATTAAAATGTCTTGTCATAAATCATCTCTACCCCCAAAACAAGTCAGCTACTGTCAGTACAGTCATTTTGAATGGTTATACTCCTGACATAACCATAGGAGGATATAATCAAGGCAAATCAACAAAAATAGATTATGTATGCTGCTGACTGAGCGCAGACAAACTCATATAAACTCGGCCAGCAGATCCTCCAAAGGCAAACTAGCATGGCTGGCACAGTTGGGAGTAATAAAATAGAGCTCCCCCACTGCACATATGGCAGCAAGAGGAGAGAGGCCTTCTTAACAAAGTCTGCTTTCTCCCACGCGACCACTCGAGAGGACCACACTCTAGTTCCTTTGTGCCGTACCACCCAAAAAGGAACTAGAGTGTGGTCCTCTTGAGCAAGTCACACAAAAACACTGAGATCAGTGATTGTGAGGACAGGAAGCCAGCCAGCATCCTGGACTGCAACCACAGCAAAGGAGGCCAGGACCCCCTGGATAAAGTGACTGGAAGTTACAGCATCAGCCCTTCTTCCATAACATCATACATGTGTCCTCACACAAGGTCTTCGTTATATGGAACGAGCTCAACTTGGACGCCAGAAGGGGATTGTAGTAGTTTTGTAGCTCAGTTACATTATACTACAACACACTGTCATGCAATGTACTGTCTCTTGCTAAACAAAACATTTTTACATCTATGTAATTGTTTCTTTAGCAACAATAATAGTGATAATAAACCTCTACTTTTAAGATATAATATAATACATTAAGAGGGAAAAACCCCAGACATTTACCATGATGGGTTATTTCTTCACCTAAAATAGATTCTGGGTTCAAAATTCAGATAAGGTGCTTTATTTTTGAGGCTCAGATTTGTAATCCTCAGCACAGGATTTTAAGACCGCAAGGGGATTAATGTATATGTAATGTATTATGCTTCAACATCACTACCTCAAATTGACACATGGGTATCTGGAGAAGCTGTGATGGCGCCAAAGATTCTAGGTGTGTCTCAAATTTGACGGGATATGATGACTGGTTATGCTTTATGGTGGGAAAAGTAGCTTTTTCTTAATGACTCTCTCACACACACAGATGCTTTGTCTGGTTTTTGCTCAGTTCTTATAACAAATAATGACAAACCAACAGACAGTAGCTGTGTTTGGGGCACTGCTGCCATAGAGACACAATACAGACCCAAACAATAGGTCAAAGGTTGCCCTGTTAAGAAATGTTTACCAAAGTGGGAGAAGATGAGGGTTGGTACAGGGCAGCGGCTTACCTGTCACCATATACATGAAATGTATAATACCCCCTTGCAAAATGTAACAGTTTGCAAAGGTCTGTGCCTTTTTTAGCAGGATTTTTTGAGGCAGTTCAGAGGGTGTCCTTTTCACTGGGACATAGAAACCATGTTGTTTCTGACTGTAACATATAGAAGAAGGTGGTAAGGGGTCAGCAGCCTCCACACACCTCTGTGGCTTGGCATATACCCTCTGCAGCCAAAGAGCTCTAAAAATAGAGTCACATAAGAAGTTGCACCTAAAACAAGAACACACAAACTTCTACTATTTAAAATAATTACACAATTAAAGTAAATCTTTAAGTTGTATGAAAATATTGTCATTTAAAGGACAAGTTATCAGTCCAGAAATTTAGCAGATTTGTAATTCAAAATAAGTCATAGCCGAATCATCACATAGTAAATACATTCAAATTATACTGTCCACCTAAAACTCAAAGCCATTTGCCTTAACGCAACAATGCAGGCCAAATGTGAGCTCAAGACACCTGCTATGCTCAGCAAGTAATGGAGACCTGCCAACAAAAACACTCTGAGCAAAGAATAGTTCCCATGAGAGAAAAAAAAAACACCTGCTGTGGCCCAATATCCGTTAGATGTTCGCTCCACATTCGATGCAAAAATAACAGCCTCCAGATAAAGACCAATAATAAACAACAGCTAAACCAGCGAAGAGACATGCGAACCCAACACCCTATCCATAATAGTGAAAGATGTAACCCGCCAAGTCAGTGTCTGTTCATGGGCAGTGTGCAATTCTTCTTTGCAGCTAGCACTGTCAGATAACTCTGCACATGTCTGCTTGGTACAATAATCCAAACGTGTTACTGTGCATGTTGGAAAGTGTTAGTAAGAGAGCCGGAAAAACACCAGTTGTCTGTTGCTTTATCTAGAGAGTAATGGAAGGAATACAAATACATGATACACATTTAAATAAATACCATCCTCACAAACATCTGTTGATCTCTGTTGACTTTGGGTGTGCCAGGCTGTGCCAGGAATGGCTAGTCTTCAGTGGGATGGGGCTCTTGGCAGCATGGCGACATAGTAGTTAGCACAATTAGCTCACAGCACGAAGGTGATGTTTTGATCCCCGGCTACAACAGCTCTCTGTGTTGTTAGCAGGCTAACACGTTCTCTCCATGCCTGTGTGGGTTCCCTCTGGGTCCCTCTAGTTTCCCCCACCATTGAAAAGGACACAGGTTAGGTTTGCTCACAGTGGTGGTGTTATTTCTGTGTTGTCCTTGATTGTCCATCCATCCATCCATTTTCTACCGCTTATCCGGGTCGAGTCGCGGGGGCAGCAGCCTAAGCAGGGAAGCCCAGACTTCTCTCTCCCCAGCTACTTTGTCCAGCTCTTCCGGGAGGACGCCGAGGCGTTCCCAGGCCAGCCGAGAGACACAGTCCCTCCAGCGTGTCCTGGGTCTTCCTGGGGGCCTCCTTCCCGGAGGGACGTGCCCTGAACACCTCACCAGGGAGGCGTCCGGGAGGCATCCTTACTAGGTGCCCGAGCCACCTCATCTGGCTCTTCTCAATGCGGAGGAGCAGCGGCTCTACTCTGAACCCCTCCCGGATGGCAGAGCTTCTCACCCTATCTCTAAGGGAGAGCCCAGCCACCCTGCGAAGGAAAATCATTTCGGCCGCTTGTACCCACGATCTCGTTCTTTCGGTCACTACCCAAAGCTCATGACCATAGAGGTAGGAGCGAAGACCAACCGGTAAATCGAGAGCTTCGCCTTTCGGCTCAGCTCTCTCTTCACCACAACGGACCAGTGCAGAGTCCGCATTACTGCAGACGCCGCACCGATCTACCTGTCAATCTCCCACTCCATTCTTCCCCGAGGTACTTGAACTCCTCCACTTGGGGGAGGATCCCCTCCCCGACCCGGAGAAGGCACTCCACCTTTTTCTGGCTGAGAACCATGGCCTCAGATTTGGAGGTGCTGATTCTCATCCCGGCCGCTTCACACTCGGTTGCGAAACTGGTCCAGCGAGAGCTGGAGGTCACGGACTGATGAAGCCAACAAAACCACATCATCTGCAAAGAGCAGAGACCCGATCTTGAGGCCACCAAACTGGACCTCCTCAACACCACGGCTGTGCCTAGAAATTCTGTCCATAAAAGTTATGAACAGAATCGGTGACAAAGGGCAGCCCTGGCAGAGTCCAACCTTCACCGGAAACGAGTTCGACTTACTACCGGCAATGCGGACCAAGCTCTGACACCGGTCATACAGGGAGCGGACGGCCCGTATCAGGGGTCCTGACACCCCATACTCCCGGAGAACCCTCCCACAGGACTCCCCGAGGCACACGGTCAAATGCCTTCTCCAGATCCACAAAACACATGTTGACTGGTTGGGCAAACTCCCACGCACCCTCGAGGACCCTGCTTAGAGCTGGTCCACAGTTCCACGTCCAGGACGAAAACCGCACTGCTCCTCCTGAATCCGAGGTTCGACTATCCGACGGACCCTTCTCTCCAGTACCCCCGAATAGACCTTTCCAGGGAGGCTGAGGAGTGTGATCCCCCTATAGTCGGAAAACACCCTCCGGTCCCCCTTCTTAAAAAGAGGGACCACCACCCCGGTCTGCCAATCCAGTGGTACCGCCCACGATGTCCACGCGACATTGCAGAGTCTTGTCAACCACGACAGCCCTACAACATCCAGAGCCCTAAGGAACTCCGGACGGATCTCATCCACTCCCGGGGCCCTGCCACCGAGGAGTTTCTCAACAACCTCGGCTACCTCAGTCCCGGAGATAATAGAACCCGCCTCCGATTCCCCAGGCCCTGCTTCCTCACTAGAAGGCGTGTCGGTGGGATTGAGGAGGTCTTCGAAGTATTCCTTCCACCGAACCACAACGTCCCGAGTCGAGGTCAGCAGCACACCATCCCCACTGTACACAGTGTTGACAATGCATCGCTTCCCCCTCCTCAGGCGCCAGATGGTGGTCCAGAACCTTTTCGAAGCCGTCCGAAAGTCGTTCTCCATGGCCTCCCCGAACTCTTCCCACGCCCGGATCTTTGCCTTGGCGACCGCCCCAGCCGCACTCCGCTTGGCCCGCCGGTACCTGTCTGCTGCCTCAGGAGTCCCACAGGCCAAAAAGGCCCGGTACGACTCCTTCTTCAGCTTGACGGCATCCCTCACCGCCGGTGTCCACCAGCGGGTTCGGGTGTTGCCGCTATGACAGGCACCGACCACCTTGCGGCCACAGCACCGGTCGGCCGCCTCAACAATGGAGGCACGGAACATGGTCCACTCGGACTCAATGTCCCCCACCTCCTCCGGGACATGGTTGAAGCTCTCCCGGAGGTGGGAGTTGAAGCTCCTTCTGACCGGAGACTCCGCCAGGCATTCCCAGCAGACCCTCACAATACTTTTGGGCCTGCCGGGTCTGTCCGGCATCCTCCCCCACCATCGGAGCCAACTCACCACCAGGTGGTGATCAGTTGACAGCTCCACCCCTCTCGTCACCCGAGTGTCCAGGACATGCGGCCGCAAATCCGAGGACACGACCACAAAGTCGATCATCGAACTGCGGCCCAAGGTGTCCTGGTGCCAAGTGCACATATGGACACCCTTATGCCTGAACATGGTGTTCGTTATGGACAATCTGTGATGAGCACAGAAGTCCAACAACAGAACACCACAGATCAGGGGGGCCATTCTTCCCGATCACGCCCCTCCAGGTCTCACTGTCACTGCTGACGTGAGCATTGAAGTCACCCAGGAGGACGAGGGAACCCCCAGAAGGAGCACTCTCTAGTACTCCCTCTAGGGACTCCAAAAAGGGTGGATACGCTGAAGTGCTGTTGGGGCCATAGGCACAAACAACAGTCAGGATCCGTCTCCCCACCCGAAGGCGGAGGGAGGCTACCCTCTCATTCAACGGCATAAACTCGAACGTACAGGCACCAAGCCGGGGGACGACAAGAATCGCCACCCCTGCCCGCCGCCTCTCCCCATCGGCAACTCCAGAGTGGAAGAGAGTCCAACCCCTCTCAAGAAGACTGGTTCCAGAGCCCTTGCTATGCGTCGAGGTGAAGCCGACTGTATCTAATCGGAACTTCTCAACCTTTCGCACCAGCTCCGGCTCCTTCCCCATCAGAGAGGTGACATTCCATGTCCCTAGAGCTAGCTTCTGCAGCCGGGGACCGGACCGCCAAGGTCCCCGCCTTCGGCTGCCACCCAACTCACACTGCACCCGACCCCTTTAGCCCCTCCTGCAGGTGGTGAGCCCACGGGAAGGGGGTCCCACGTCATCTCTTCGGGCTATGCCCGGCTGGGCCCCATGGGCAAAGGCCCGGCCACCAGGCGCTCGCCAGCGTGCCGCACCCCCAGGCCTGGCTCCAGGAGGGGGCCCCAGTGACCCTCGTTTAGGCAAGGGAGACTTGACACCAAATATTTGATTCATCATAAGGGGTATTGTGGGCTGCACTTTGTCTGGTCCCTCATCTAGGACCTGTTTTCCATGGGTGGCCCTACCAGGGGCATAAAGCCTCAGCCAACTGAGCTCCTAGGATCATAGGGACACGCAAACCCCTCCACCACGATAAGGTGGCAGCCTAGGAGGGGTCCTTGATTGTCTGGTGCGATTACATATTACTGTGGGGGCTTCATCAATGGTCCCTGCTGGGTCTTGGCTGTCCTTGGGATGGTTGATTTTTAGCTCTGTCCTGCCTTATGGAGGTTCTGTTTTGCTTTTTGCCTGCGGCCTGGACCAGCATGGTTTGCAGCATCCCAATCTCAGTACGTACTACACCAAGTTGGAGCAACAGACATATCCTCACACTTACATGTACACACACCATATTTATATACATATACACATACTCAGGGAGAGATTGTAGTTTGTGTATTGCAGGTTTATTGTTTGGCTTGTTATGCAAATGACAACTAACTGTATTCTGTCTGTCTGTTATGTATTCTGTTTATTATTTGTGCAAAAGGTAAACCCCATAAATAAGACAATAAATAATCAGGAATGCTTAAGAGATTTAAAGTTAAAGCACTCTGCCTTTTCCGTTTTGGTTGCGTTGCAGTTCTCTTTCACATTCATTCATGCTTTTTATTAATTTTTTTCAAATAGTCATTTGTAAAACCTCGAAACCTCTGCTGGATGACAACCTTATTTACCCTGACCTTGTTACCAGGGCAATAGTAAAGGAAAACTGAAAAAGTCATTAAGTGAGCATGAGGGCTTGAAGACGCACGTCTCAGTTGAAGCATGTCCTCCCTTTTGTGGTTCCTGCTCTGACTTTTCACCCCCAGATCCCCTCTTCTGATCCTTTTGTTGGAGAGAAATTGTCTAGATCTTTAGAACTAGCTAATTATGGAGTTTTAACAACGCGTTGGTTAAGGCCCCAAGTGCCCCGAGACATTCCAACAGCTGGGAGATTCATTATGTGTTAAACCTCTTTGCAGCTACAATACACAAGATATAATTTCAGTTTATGCATTCAGAAACAAACTAAACAATGTTTCAAACTAACACTATAAACAACTGTGTTCATAGTTTAAATTATATCATACAGATATAGTTTGGAGGCTGATACTGGAAAAGGGAAAACACTTTCGTTCTGACTTGATAACTGACTTGCCATTTGCTGACTTACCCCACATTTAGGCTTTGCTCCAAGGACAGATGAAGGTCCTGAGGTGGATGTTGTGTAAATGTGTGGATGATGACGATTTGGTGACACAGCTGCTAAATTAAACTCCTGCAGAGGAAATAAACGAAAACTATAATGCTGCCATTACATTGATGCTTCAGGTTTTCAATAATTCAGTATTTGAAAAATGAAAGAAAGGAAAAAGTGCTGAGAAGTTTTTTTTTTCCTAGCCAAAGCTATGATAAAATGTTTTAATGGTACTGGAAACTTAATTAAATATTACTAAAATTAATTGAGAGAACATGCAGGCGGGTACCCAAAATTGTGGATGGTGAAGGGTTGGACTGCTGTCCATGGATGAGGTGGCACTCAGGGCATCCTGAATTTCTTGGTCCAACTGGTCCAGTTTCATTAACAGCAACACCATTGAGTCCAGACGGGCATGCTCATGCTGAATCCAGGAAAAAACAGATGTTCAGTATAAATGCACTGACTACTACTACTACTACTACTAAGACTACAAAAAATAACAATACAAATAAGAATAATAACAATACATGCAAATTTAACAAGTACACTACTTTCACATAATTGTATCCCTACACTTTTTCTGTCATGTCTACACTTAATATGGACATATTGAGTTTCAAATTTTCTATTTTCAAACAACCAGAAAAGTTAACCATTTTCTGTTAACGCTCTTATTTGAATACGTCGCCCTCATGTGGTAAAACTCGAGTAAGACAATGTAAGTATCACATTCATTCTGTACCTGTCAGTCGATATATATTTTAATATCAGATAATGCAATTCAATATTGATGAATGAAAGAGATTCCATTGGTTGAATTCAACACTCTTTTATGGGGTATTTGCGATTTTATGTGCACACAGACGTGTGAGTATTATTCGCCACTGCCTCAGTATTCCTTTTTAGTCTGGGTGTGGCTAGTCTCTGCTGAAAGAAACCCTAACAAATTAAATTATCCAGCTGGTGTGCTGTTGTGTTTGTGAGACAGGCATCAAAAGATCTCTTTTGTATTATATGAGAGGGAAAATGCTTTTTCGAATTAAGTAATCTTAGGTGATAGTAATTTAGCTTGCTAGCAAATGTGATGTGTTATAAGGTGCGTGTGGGTGTGTGTGTGAGAGAGAGTGTTTGACAGACATGTGGATCCCAGATGGGAGAGATTCTACATCTTAACAAATAGGTTACAAACCCTTTGTGCTTTGTGAAAAATGTCTTGTGACCAAATTAGGTATTTCGATCATTTTTAAATTATTAAATTCAAATGTTATCATGTTTTTTACAGTTATGTTAGCCTGCCAAAATCATTTGCTGAGAAAGCAAATACATTGTTGATGGTCATGTCTCTTATGGAAATGCGGCACACACTGATGCATTTACAGGCATTCCAAACTCATGGCAGGGCATGCTGCAGTGTTCCATCCTTTGGCAAAGTGTCATAATGAAACATTGTATAGTGGTAAAACATGACATCTTCACGGCGCATCTCTTAATGAATAAAAGAATATGTCTCAGAATGGGGAAAAACAACAACCATACAACCAACAACAACAACAACCATAAGAAGGCAAAATATAAAACAGGCCCAGAACAACTTCAGGCACCTCAGTGAGGCGAAGTTTTTGATGAGGCATTTTTGTGGTTTTGTGTTCTCAGAAGGGTCATTTTCTTTCTTTCCCATCCTTTTTAGGTTTCTATCACATTCCTCTCAACATCCTGTTTTTTTTTTTTTTTTTTTGAGAAGGGAGATGGTTCCCACACTGTTTCAACTCTACTTCCCCTTTCTCCGCTCCTGTCTGCCAAACTGTTGCTTTTCCTGCTGGATAAATGCAGTGTCCAGACTGCACTGAAATACAGTAAATACAGATATACTCAGTTCAACATGGCTGTTTGGGATATAAAGGCAGAAAAAGAAATGGTTTATGACTTCGCCAGGTTGTCTGTTTCAAGACAAACAGCAGTGGTTAGTTTGATCTGGAAAAGTCAGGATAAACCTTAAACAAATGAACTGGTTAAATTATTAAAATAAATAAATCTTTCCATTGTGATAAACAAATGCAGTATTTCAATAGATTTTTTTAAGTTGTGAGACTAACTATGTAAGTCCTAACACTGACTGAACTGCTATTTTTAGAGCTCACCGTTTGTAGTAAGAGGGCCTCCAGTGCTTCTATGCAAACATGAAAATGTATGTCTGTACAATCTATAACCTGAAAGCTTTTCAGGGACACACAGGGACTGATTTTTAGTGTTCCCTATAAGCGCAAATGATCTGTCAACTAAATACATATAATGTTTGGAAAAATCATCTTAATGGATATCATCCTAACGCATGCATACTTTGGTGTAAATAATGGATTCGCTGTGATTTAAAAAGTCATCTTTTTAACTAACAGAGTATAAATATTGTTATCTCTTATGCTATTGCCTCCTTAAAATAGTGCCTCCTTAATTAAGTGCCTTTTTTTGGCACTTAATTGCATCCAAATGAAACATTTTTCCCATTACTTTATAAACTATGCAATATAGGTTTGGGCTCGGATAGATTATTACATGCTTTCACTATGTTCAATAATATTTTCAGAATTTTCTTGAGCTTTCCTGTATTCATAGCCACCATTCCCTCCACCATCCTTTTATAGGACCTCGTTTTGCTGCGAGCAGTTAAAAAAGAGAAAAAACATTTCACAGATCCCCCACTCATCTTCAAAGCACGTGAGAGTGAAGTCATTATTTTCCACTTTGATTGCTATTTGTAGGTTCCGTTTGCTTATTAAAGATCAGGTCAGACTCTTGAGGAGCCAAGCACAAAGTAAATTCAAAACAATACAAGTCATCATCTGAAATTCGTTCTCGTTGAAAATAGCCTTACCTTTTTAGTACGAACTTTAATCACATCCCTCTCTTTTTGAGCTCCAGCTTGATCCGCCATCTCAGAGCCAGGTGACTTGCTGAAGTCACAAACAGATGCTTCTTGGTTACTATGGAGACGCTGTGGCAAGAGCTCATCGCAGTCCTCTGCGGAGCATAGTGGCAGGTTTTGGGAGACTTTTTCAGTAGTTATGTAATTATCATCCACGTAGGGCTGTTGAACATCTGTGTTTGGGGTGAAGTTGGAGTTCTTACAGGCGTGTACCGGGGTGTCATGTAGCACACTGTGGCTAACTTCTGGGATGGTATCCAGTTTTAACCAGTTATTTTCAAACTGCGGAGCTACAATTTGATTTTCATGGCAAGCTAAAACATTGAACGCGGAGCGTCCACCCTCTTTGTCCCTTGCAGAGGTCACTGTTTCCAAATATGTCTCCTTGGCACCTCTTAAACAACCTGTGTCCACTTTTTTATTCGAACAATTATCAGATGATGCGTCTACCCCAAATCTGAGTTCCGCTCTTTCCTCATTTTGTTTTGTTTTGCAGCCATAGCAACTATGCTTACCTTCTTCTTCATTCTGTATGTTGCGTTCAAGTTCTACGTTTTCAGTTTGAGGCTCCGGATTTAATCCATCCAGGTTTCTGTTGGAATCTGAGCTGCGGCTTTGAATTCCGCGCACTTCCTCGACTAAAGTCATAACTGGTTCCATAGCTGTACTAACCTGTGTCGTCTCATCACCATTTTCCATTGTGCTTTCTGTCTGCTCTTGCTCACCAAATGGTGGAATTAGTCTTGCATCAGCTTGCTCAGAGGTGGAAATTTTCTCTCCCTCCGCATCTGGAAGGCCATTTGGAGATTCTATTCCAGCAGCAGAGGATTGGTTTAAAGTGATGTAAAAGGGTTCAGGAGGTCTTCTGTAACCCTCTGTGTGGTTCTCCATTGTTTTCTGCTGATCTGGATGCCTGCCAGGCTGGTCACCAGTCAGCAGAGGCTCGTTGTTTGAAGGGACAGAAATGCTTTGTTGCTCTTTGTGACTAATGTGTGAACATTTAAAGACGTTATAATCCTGGCCGATATTGTGGCCCTCTGTTGCAATTTCATCTTCCCCACTTGTAGTTCTCATCCTTACAATTTTACGAGCAACATTTTGAACACATAGCCCACTGTATTGGTTACAGTGAGGCCCTCCGTGACTCCTTAAGTTAGTGGTTTGGAGATGCTCTGATTCAGAGGCCCACTGGGGAATGTCAACATCCACCAAGTCATAAGGGCTGCGAGCTGACTCCTCCTCCAAATCCAGTGGAACGTTTACGTTGTTTTGCATAAGCTTAAACACTTTGGACTCATCGTTCGTAACAGTTGCTGCCACCTGAATGGTCTGAGAGAGCTCCTCTGCGGGCAGCTGGGGGCACCCTTCAGGCATGGAGGCACATCTTGTCCGCTGGCCTTGTTTGGAGGACCCTTCTCCCAGCCACGACCCCTCGACATCCACCCCATGACAGCACACCAGGTCCAGATCATCGTAGCTGTACTGTAATCCCGAAGCATGGGTCACATGCTCCTCCCAGCTTCTTTTCCTTATGGCCACTGGCATGGTAGACAGACTCTGTTATCCCATACAGATGTTTCTGTTGCCAGGTGAAAATAGAGGAGCTGACCTGAGGTAAAATTCACAAACAGACAAAGTTATTGGTAAGAAATATACTAAATTAGTGGGCAAATGACAAGCATGGTAAATATTTCATATTTTAAAACAAAGGAGAAGTGAAGTGAAATTCCACAGGGCCATAATCACACTATTTACGGTTTTCTCAAGCAATTTTGCACTGGACACACGTCAAGGTTATGTTATTAATGGCGTCACAAAACTCTCTTGCTTCACTTCGTTTTAGAAGTTCATGCTTGCATAAGGGGGTATTAGTTATAAAAATGTTTAAACATTAAGGGAACGCTTCATTCTAATGTTTTCCAATACATAATGTGGATGAACTCAAGTTATACAGAGCTTTTCTGCAATGTTATGAATGATTCAACAAGTGGAGACGTAAATATGACCTTTTAAAGGATAATTAAAATTTCTTATCAGTTAAAATCTGCTGTAATACTAAACATAAAATGTTTTCTGTTATGTTAAAAAAAGATTGTGAATTAATGTCAATATGGTGTGTCTAAGGCTAGCACATCTAATAGCTTTTAAGTATTAAAAACATATATGTATTTAGTTTATATATGTACAGCTTTTACCTTTAGTTTTCTGTTTAGTAGAACAGTTTGACACTGCTAAGTGCCATATTACCCCACTGGCAGGAACCTTCATCTAGTTATTATCAAATTATAGCAAGTTATCAAAAGAATATCCCAAGCAGTTGCTCCTCAGTACATATTCTTCTACTTAAAAAAAGCAAAAATTGACTTAATATTTCCTTTTTCAGATATTCCAAGATTGAGTAAGAGTTTCCTTAGTGTAGATACTGCAGTGGCTCTCCATTTTCAGCATAATCTAGTGCATAAAATGAAAACACCACATGTTAGTCCACCCAATGCCTTATAGATACTTTAAGTGAAATTAACTCTTCTATCATCGAAAGCAACGCATCCGAAAGTAAGAATCCGGCTCTCTCCAAGTGAGTTGACATGTAATTTAAATCTCTAAGAAGTCCTCAGTCCTAATTCACGTAAGCCATTTTCTGAAATCCAGTCAAAACCAGCATTGGGAATCTGTCAAAAACACAAAAAAAACCCCAAAGCCACGCAAAAAGTTCAGAAAAAGAGAAAAGTCCATTGATTACTTCCATCTTGATCACATTAAGGTTTTTGCTGACGCTGAACGCCGCAGAGTCGGGGTGGTGGAAGAGAGGCTGGGTTTTCTTTCCCCCACTCCACCCCTGCTTTTGTCACTTCTATGCTTTTTCCTCATCGGGTCTCCTCCCCGCTGGTTTTGACAGCGAGTCTGTGTCACATCACAGAAGACCCATTCCCAGTCTCACAAAGCAGCCAGCACACTGTAAGCATGTGTTCATTACATCCTCCTCCACTGTACCTTCTCGCCTTACTGTTTGGACTTTGTTTTTCTCAAAACAGACCTCTTCTTTCTCCTCGTCACACTCTCTGCATGCTGTGTCTCAGGTCGATAGCGGACAAAGCCGGACAAACCTGCCTCCAGCTGGTTTTGATTAGCAACAGACTTGGGCCAAAAGAGGTTGTGTTAGTGATGTCTTTCCGGAATTATATCTGCTTTAAATAAAGATAATCCACAAATTATAAAACAATTACAGTACAAAATATATATTAAGAAAGTTCTACTAAGCTGAAATGTGTTTCACAGTAAATCTAATGTAAAGCAAACAACTGTCAGTAATTCATTTCTCCACGACCAATTCCATACAGGCTATTTTCCTGTGTGGGAGCAAGCTAACTCTGACAAATGAAATACACAAGAACTAGAGTGAAGATCCCTCCTTCTTGTCCTGTGACCCATCCCTCTCTGGGAACACAGATGTTCATACTCAAGAAAAATTTCAGCAAGACCTCTCTGCAGCATGTCACATGTGCACTGCGGTTGTGCTGCGTATGAAATGCAGATCTTTTCGGGTCGCGGTAGCCTCCACGTGGATAGCTGATGATTGAAGTGCAGCGACCAGCACAAAGCATGACTCAGGCTTTCCACATTCAACATGGGCTTATAATTTAAAGAGCATTCCCATGCCAATTCTTGACCAGCACAACCCACAGACCCCAATGGGTCTACACAGTGTGATCTATCAGCAACACCGTGCAAACATATGCCTAATCAATAACATATGTGAGACGCCGCACCAATAACAAATGTCTCTGAATGTGTATTTGTGTGTTAGCTGCAAAAATTATGAACCTGTAAAAACGTATAATACATACATACATTCTGATGACTGTGTAAATATTTGCTTATAATATTACACACGTTATAAAGGTAAAGTCAACCAGATAAATATGAGTCAAATGACCTAAGCACCTTTATGATTGATTCAACATAAAGTGAGTAAATGTTTGAAAATGTATTCGACTTTCAGGCGTCATCGTTGCCTTATCACAGAAAACGTGCGACTATTTTCATAGGTATGGAGCATCATCGGTCACATGATGAAAAAGGGCTGCAGACGTGGTTAAGAAAGACCTATTCATGATTCACTCTGAATCCCCTGCTGTTCAGCCTCTTGGCTGCTTGCGTGGAGCAACCAAGGCCCAGAGGAAGTAGCCTCACATTCCTCAACGATATGGTTTATTATTGAGGGGGAAAAGAAATAGTCTAGTTTAAATCCTGGGCATTTAAAAGAACAGTGTATGTTCATATGGGATGCTTGGGGAAAAGTGTTCTCCTGTTCTTCATTTTGAGTTCCTGGAAACACAAAGGCTGCCTTGAGAGAATGATTGCTCCATTTTTACAACTACTTTAAATAATTATTTAACTGTACTTGTCTGGCAGTTACATAAATTGGAATGATGTGATGTTGCTTTTACTTCCACAAGAAAAAAACAAACAAACAAACAAAGAAGAAATGTTTAAATTAACTTCTAAAAATAACTCCACTGGACAACACAAAAAAGCATATAATACTTTTTTGTGGTTAGCAACTCACATGAAATGTCACATGAAATTAAAATTTAAACCCCGATTGGGATTAGTTTATATTTTCTTCAATTTGAAAAAGAAAATCTTGTTTATCAGTTGTACTTCTTCTTAATCATCTAGGGATTTTATCCTGTTCTACTCATGTGGGTTTACTTTAAATGCAAAGTCACTGTGGGAGAATCCAAGAGTGGCTTGGCAACCAATTGTTGTTTACAGTGTGACCATTAACCTTGGGAACAGGAAGTGCATATTATTAAAGCTAGATACTGCAATAACCCCCTGGAAAAATAAGCCTTTTAATTTTCTTGTGTGTATTTGTACATATTTAGTGCGTGCGTGCGCGCGTGTTTGTGCATGATTTGTGTCCCTAAATCTTAATAATAGACCAGCAGGTAGTTTTTGTTCTTTCATGCGCAAAACACATTTTACACATTTCAGCACAGTTCCTATTTGTTAGATGCAGTAATCAGTAACAAACACATCATATGTTCAAATGAAAACTCAAAATGAAGATTCTTTCAAAGTATGGAAGTGACTGTAGTAAGTGTTCATTTAAAAGGTTCAGTATTTGACATTCATGTTAAAAATAGGCATTTTTAATAAACCTGAATTTAAAAAAAAAATAATAATAATCTTGATGTAATATTTGCTATAGAGCATTTATAACAATGCACCACCATCTCTTACCCCACCATCACTCATAAAGGCAACACATACTCAGTCACCATCACGTGCTTGTGGCTCCACCTCTGGAGAACCAGTAGTAATCACATTTATGCACACTTGAGCACCTCTTTGCCCACTACACACCAAAGTGGCCCTTGTCCTCTCTTTGGCCACTAGTCCTTTTTGATCTTCTGGTCGGTGGTTTTTATATTGGTTTTTATTGGTGTCAGAATAACCAAGGCTGCGTCTTTTAAATGTGGGAAGAAACAACTGGAAGCCCACACTGAGAACATGCAGAGAAACCATTCTTGGTGTGAGGTGACAGCGTTAACCACTGCACCACCATGCTGTCCTTCAAGGTGTCATTGTCAAAGAAATTATGGTTCACCAGAAGCTGCCAATCAGGCAATGAGAAAACATTGCCTGATCATCATTTGGAGCTCCAAAGATGTTCAAATACGGCCATAAAGGATACCATGTTTCATCCATGATTAATAAAAATACAAATGCTTTCGTTTTTGTACATCCTGTGCAGGTTCACAAATTACCTAGCTGCACAATAATGTGGGAGGAGACAGCTGAAAAACCTCACTGACACATGGACAACATGTAAACTCTTTCAGAGGATTTTACCACTAAACCTGACCCTGTAACTTTCTTATTGTGAGGTCACAGTGTTAACCACTGCACCATGCTATTGATGCTGTAATGACCAAGGCTGCTATCCAAATATTGCCTGCAAGCTCATCTAGAGTGCTACAAACACCCTTTATTTTTGCGTCCATGGATGTCCACGGGAAAGCCGTAGATTATCAAGTATACACACCAGAGTTATGTTTTTCATGAGAAGCTAAGTTACAACTCAGCTTCTGACCACATGGTGGGAGTAATGCATCAGTCAGAGGATGCACATGTTTTAGGAAAAACTCTCCCAGGTGAAGATCAGCACCTTTCACAACTTGGCAGAGAAATTTGGCAGAGACTTGCACTGCTTAATTTTTGAGAGAAGCATAAGCTACTAGCAAGATCCACCAGTTAAACTGTGGTGGTCTAGAAAAGGTATTGGAGAGGGACTCATCACAGACCCTATAAAAAGAACAAATCCTGGCGGGCTGGCCTGCAGGACAGTCTCAGTCAAACTGCACTGTCACCTATATACTTGTCCAGATATCGTCATTCTTGTTACTGTCTGGAGGCCTTTGGGTCTTTTTATCTTTCCCCACCGCCAACCACTTCGACCACTTTGATCACTTTCAGCTTAGAACCATCACCTTGTAGACACACAAATTATCTTCATTCATTATATATACATATTATTATCTATACAGTCAAAATAAAATGAGTCAAAAATGCGTCATGAGGCAGTGTTTTAGTAGGTAATATGTTGTGAAACTGAAAATTGAGTCACTTCTGAGTGTTCATTGTTGTGGAAAAAACAAAAACAAAACATGCATTGTTAAAGATCTATTTGCCATTTTATAACAGTGTGTATCTCTGTAACTGAGAACAGATGTGCACATTATTTATCTTCTTGTCTTGTTTATGGACAATGCGTAAGATTGGACCAGATCTAGTGAAAGTTAGAACAGTGACGTGGTATGTCCCCCCACCAAGGATTCTGCTGAACATATGCTACGCTGGCATTGAGTGTTCCAGTAAATGTGTTGTCCTTAGACACTGTTGCCACAGCAGCTTCAAGAGGAAGTATTTGAGACCCAGAGTTGGGAGATGACTGACCCGGAGCGATTTCATCATTTGATACAACGGACTTGTAAACAGATTTGTTTCTGCTTCATGTTAGTTCAGTTTGCTGCCCCATATGTGAACTTCTATTGCTATCCCTGTTCTTTTATGTCTGCTGTTGATCCTTTTCTTTTAAGTCTCATACTGACAGAACAAAAAAGCCTAATGATATATTTAATAAATAAAAATATGCGTGTGTTTTTACA
Organism: Pao palembangensis; assembly: GCA_015343265.1. Lineage (NCBI taxonomy): Eukaryota > Metazoa > Chordata > Actinopteri > Tetraodontiformes > Tetraodontidae > Pao > Pao palembangensis. Next base: position 9,841,324 of record CM027089.1, on the reverse strand, counting down.
AAGAATATATTTAAGACCTAAAGCTGTGGGAATTGTGCTCTAGTTCTGGGTGTGGCGGATAACACTGATACAGCTTAATATTTACTTTCTCTTCCAGTCTTTTACATACTGACCTTTAGGTTCGAGAGGGTGCAAACTTTTCACTCAGTTGGCTCTGAGTTAAATGAAATCTGTTAAAATCTGCGCATATAGAAGATTTTTTTTTTTTTTTGTAATGCTGCAATACAAGCGGCAGAGGGAATAAAAATATATGTATATGTCTTATAACAGTGTGTGGAAGAGACATGCAGACCTGTTACCAGGGCCGCCCTTTGGCATTTTGGCGACATTGGCGGTTGACTATGGCGCCACCTGCTGGAAAGAGCGCACTCCACACCCAAAAAATGAAATAAAAAAACAAAAACAATCAGATTTTTTTTTTAAATGCCTGACGACTGGCGCCATTTCCTCGCCCTCTGTCTTAAAAATAAAACAATGTACAAAATTAGGAAAAATAAACAAAAATGAACAGATTTTTTAGCAGTTATCTCTTGATGATCCCATAGATGTCTTTCCAAAGAAGTCGAAAAGAGTTCAGGTTTCTATATTCGATAAATATTACTCAAAGCCTATCATAGAACTGTTGTCCTTTTTTTATTTTATGTATTTTTTTGCAAAGTATAATTACGCCTAGGGCACCAAGATGGCTATCACAATATCAATGAAAAGAAAAAAAATACGCTCACGGTTTTCTGTTAAGCGTTACTAACTTATTCCAGTAAAGGGCGCTAAATTCTACACTCCCAACCCCAAACACCACTGTGCTCCTTTCAGGCAAATTGTAACTTTTTAAGTTCCCGCTGTGCCTCTGCAAATTTGAAATGGAATTGTAAAGGCATTTAAAATAAAGTTACAATTTTTTTAATATAACTTACTTAATGCTACTTGCTCACGCCGTCATTTATATTTTACAAACTGCGACAAAGATGTATTCTATGAATTTATTATTTTTGATTGCCACTGAAGGCACCATAGGAAATTCGATTTCCTCCCGGAGACTTCCGCGTTTACCTGCTGCATAAGGGTGTGATTGTGACTAAATTTGATAAGGTGCGAAGCAAAGCTGCGCCTTAGTACCGTTGATATAAGTAGCCAGACGAGAACATGGAGAGTAAGTGACCTCAGAAAACGCCCAAACAAACTAACGTCAAGATCGCAAAAAGTTTTGTTTTCGACAAAGTAGTGAAGCGTGTTTTTCCAGGATGGGGTGTTGTAATAGCACAGAGGTAGGGAATGTATAATATGGTGTTTCAGATCTTTCGCAGTTGGGCTTTTGTTGGGCTGTTAAACGTCCAGTCTTCATATTATCGATTATTATTTACGCCCTGGCAGAGCAAACGCGATTGGAAACCGCTGGAGGACCGCCGTTGCACGGACATCCCATGGCTAATCATATTCATGTTGTTCTGCATTGGAATGGTATGTTTTCTCGCCAGTTTAATTCAAAGCACTGGCTTTGTATAAAAAAAAGAATAAAAAGATCACCCATTAATCAAAGTTACGTTTAAGGATTGGAAACCGTTAAGGGTCACTGTCATTAAGGGTCATTCTAGTATGCAATGAAAGATTACTGCAATGAAACCTTATTCCAAAATGGATTAAAATAACCTTTTTCCTTAACATTCTATGCACAATACCCTATAGTATCAAAGTGAAAATAGTTTGGGTTTTTTAATTTTTATTTATTTTTTTATTTATTATATTTTTTATTTAATTTTTTTTTTGCAACTTCAAACTAAGAAATCAAGTATTCAAAATTGAGCTTTCTTTGTTTAGGGGATTTTGCTAATTAATTAATTAGAGAAATTCCCTAAACAAAGAAAAAGCTAAATCTTTAGCCTTCAGAGTTTTATTGATTAATTATCACAGGTTAAATGAAACGACTGAATGCTGTTTAATGAGGACAGGCTAAACACCACCACAATAGTTTGTATTCAGATCACATCTTACATGTTTGAACTATATTTTTGTATTTCATCCTTTCTTCCAAGTTCCAAGTTTTTGTTTTTTTTTGTTTTGTTTTTTAATCTCTCTCCACTTAATAATCTCGCATGGACTCGATCAGCAATTTTCTTCCACACGATCTCTCTCTTTTGCCACTGCCACAAAAAAAATGTTTTTCTTGGAAATATGCGCATTTTCACTGTACGTGGTCATGAAATCTTCCATCTCCAACAGGGAGAAGTGTGACGATTAAGGTTTTTTTTTTTTTTCCAGTTTCCATAGTGAATCACGTTATCTGCATTCATTCTATTGATAAGGCTTTTTAGATCTCCGTTCTCGAGCGTAACCCGGGGTAACTATGACTCAGAGTTGATTAAACCAATTGTTAACTCGTGTTCTGAAACCGAAAACTCTGAGTTGCACATTTTAAAGTTTGGCTACCCTGAGTTTCGGTTCTGACCCCTAGTTTGGTAAACCCACTTTCTGAAACGGGCCCCAGGTTCCTTCAGCCAAGGCATGAAGGAATTGTCTGTAGACCTCTGAGACAGGATTGTCTGAGGAAGGGTACAAGAAACTTTTCTGCCACTTTGCAGGTCCCGATTTGCACAGTGGCCTCCATCATCTGTAACTAGAAGAAGTTTGGAAGCACAGTGACTGAGCTTAGTTTTGAACTTCATGTCAAATGAAGGACATATGTACGTGTGAATTATGTTTTTTTTATTTTTAATAAAGTTGCAAAAATTAAATAAAAGCTTTTTTTCACTTTGAGGTGTCATTATGAGGTGTTGTGTGCAGAATTTGTAAGGGGAAAAAAATGCATTTAATCCATTTTGGAATAAACCTGAAACATAAAATGTGGAAAAAACTGAACATTTGTGGTTACTGAAGTGTTCAACATTTGTTTTTGAAGATGTCTTTTAGTTTTATTTCCCTTGACAGGCATGTATTTGTGGCTATCCCATTGCTACGGGAGCTGCCTCCAGACTCGTCTCAGGATATGACAGTTATGGCAACACCTGTGGGCGGAATAACACAAAGATCGATGGGGTAACCCTCAGTGGACTGGACATGCGGCAAAACAAGTGAGTGTCACAAGAGACTTCTCAATTTATTTTAGTTTTGTATTTAAGTATTTCATGTACTTGTTATATACATAAAGTCTAAACTGTAGATTTAATAAAACTTGTTTAATTTCCCTTCCAAAAAAATTTTCGTCTCAGTTGGCTAAACAGATTTGTCATTCATTCTTTTATTCCAGTAATCTATGGGTAAATCTTACATGACATTCCCCCGTCTGTGGTGCAGTTCTCCATCAGCATGCAGCCCAGTTTTACTGAAACAATGGTCCATGCTTATTTGATGGGCCGACTTGACCATGGAGGCTTTGAATAAAATGGGATTTTGCTACAAAGGCGACTCTGTTTGGCGGAGTTGCAAATGTCACCATCTTCCAATTTCAGCCAAGACTGAAAAGGTCCAGCTCACGACGTGATAACCAAACATTAATGTCTTGTTTTAGGGAAAGTAGTTTGTCATTCATGTTTGACTTATAAGGCCACCTTTTCACTCATTTTTTTAATTTCCTTTCTTCTTTTATCTTCTTTAATTCTCCTGTCAGGTATGTTTTCTTTCTGGAACCCTGCAAACTTGACATAATTAATCGAAAGATCTCATCCATTGCCCTGTGCGTCTCCAAATGTCCTACAGCTGAGTTGAAGAATTACAATGAGTTGACTCAATTTGCTCTCATAAATGGTGAGAAATTGACATAACAAAAGTGATCCATTGCACTTTTATTACATTGCAAAATGTAATATATAAACTTCAGTCTAATTTTAGTGTCACTTAAGTATAGGGTACATAAATCAACATCAATATTTTTCTTTTAAGTTTAACATTTACCAGTGTAATAGTTTGTAATTTCATATTATTTGATCGTTTGATTAATTTTCAAATTTTCTTATTAAAAGTGAGGCTCTCCTTGACAGTTTTGGTTCATTTATTTCCACAATAGCCCGGTGTAAACTGTTTTGTTTCTTTGTTTTGCAGGATCTCGTCTCTGCTCTTACGATATTCCTCCAACAGCATACTCAAGCCACTCGGAGAGATTCGTTAAATGTCCTAAACTACCTGTCCCCCCAAGGTAATCGTCCCAAGAGTAGGACTCCAGATTACATTTGTCTCTGTAGTTATTGTGTTGTCTGTCTCATGATAATGTACAAAATGATTGGGACTTTCACGAGAGTAATTTCTATCCCTTTAAAAGATTTATTAAATGTTTTCTGAAGGAAATGTCCTTTATTTCTAAATCTAAGTGAGATATTCTGGTAAAAACTTTTCAACTTCATTGGTACAAATACATCTGGCCCTAGCTGTGGGTAAACAGTAGATGCTGTATGACTTTGCCTTCTGTTCAAAAAGCTGTCGTCGTTCAAAAGACCCTACTGTTGATCTTTTCCATGTTTGCAGTAACTCCATCTCGGTGTTTAATCGCTGTGTTCCCATGGATGTTACCTGCTATGCTGAATTTGCGCAAGGCTTGGTGACATTCATCAGTGACAACAACGTCTTTCGGCGGGTCATCGCTGGCGTGATGGCCAGCAAGGAGATTATTATGGGTCTCTGCTTGCTGGCTTTAGGTATGACGCACAGATTCATCTGGTTCACACTCGTATCTGTTTTCTGTGTACTCATTTGTACCTTTGTTTGCATGTTTGTTTGAAAGTGTATTTATGTTTTCCAGGGGAAAATTTCTCCTAGTTTTTATGCCCTGAGGAAAAACTGCACATGTAAACGTACTCATGTGAATTTGTCCTAAGAATAACAGGAAATGCCTTAGTGGTTTCCTGTTGTCCATTGACTGCAGACATTTACTCACCATAGCTCCTCCCAGCATAGTAATAGAACATTACACTGCATTATAGTCAGTGACAATCGAATAACAAATATATGAAATGCCAAATATATTAAAAAATATATAAAAATATCACACATTGTGACCTTTTAAAACAAAATGTTTTTTCTTTCAGTTCTGTCCTTGATCATGATGGTTGTTGTTCGTTACATCTCCAAAGTGCTGGTGTGGATTTTGACGATTCTGGTCAACATCGGCTCTATAGGTAACCCTCAAATGGAACGTTGTGTCTTACTTGATGTTTAGGTGTTTGCAAGCGGACTCTTTCTGCTGTGAAATTTTACAGGGGGAACTGGAGTTCTCTGGTGGCTTTATGTGGACCAAAAAAATGCACTCGATAACAACACTTTGTCGATATTTGGAAAAGAAGTGGTGGCTGATAATGTTAAGGCCCTGCTTGGGTGTGCAATAGCCGCAACAATATTCACGGTATGTCCAAATACAGGAGTATTGTCCTATATAGTGCGTACATAAACATATTTTGGCAGCGTCACTGAAGATTTTTGTGGATTTCGCTTTCACACCAGTTCATGGCATAACTTCAGTAAGTTTTGTCTCACCCTCCAGGTAATTCTCCTGATTATGATGTTCGTTTTGAGGAAGCGTGTGGCTCTCACCATTGCGTTGTTTCATGTGGCTGGGAAAGTGTTCATCAAACTTCCCCTGCTGGTTGTGCAGCCACTCTGGACCTTCATTTCTCTCATGCTCTTCTGGGCTTATTGGTTAATGGTGCTTCTCTTCCTGGGCGTTTCAGGTGAGTACTGAGGGCTACAGTATTTGTACTTCATATGAATTGTTTCCAAATTATTTTAAGAGTGTTTTATTCCAGGTAATTTCAGTTCAAATTATATCAGTGCGCGTATGTGTTCAGTATGGTAACAGCTCTGGAAAAAAAAAACCAACTGTCTATTTGATTGGACCCCCTGCTGGGCCTCCTTGACCAGCACTGTGGTGTTGTCAGACCAGTTAAGGTCTAAAGAGATGTAGAACTTGTGGAACCTGACAGACCGGACCTTCTCTACACATTTGCCGTTTATGTACAAGGGGGCGGGATTAGTGCTACTTGAAATCAAGGATTTCCCCCTGAGATCAAAATTTTTGGAGGGACTAAAGTAGTGAGAACACTCTTGAGGAAGGGTGGAGGCCAAACATCGAGCGCTGGGGTCAGCTGATTACAAAGTCCTTTTTTCAGGCGCAGGTGGGCGGTGGGAGCTCTGAGCTGGAGAACATAGAGACCAGAATGTTAATTGTATTAAAGGCAGAACTGAATTCAGTGAACAGCATTTGGGGTGGGGGCTGTGGGGTGGTAATAACTGAGGCTGGCTGTATGTGATAAATATTTAATGGAAACCAGGATAATTGTGGCAGATTTCAGGCGCTCTATGTCTGTAGATTGGAGAAAAAATAATGCTGCATCTGAATCTCTGGATTTCGGATCACAGCCTCTATAGCTACTAATACTCCTGTATGTGCTGCCACTCCTGCCAGGGGTTGAGGCTGGAGAGGCTGAGTCACGAGCCTGGAGAAGCATTCAAACTATGCTTGTCATCCGAGGTTTCTGGTTTGGGAATACTTGGCTGTATTTATCCACAGTAATGTTCCAAGTAAGTTCTCACAGTAGACAGTACAGTTGCCAGGTCTTCACGGTAGGAGGAGTTCCACTGAGTGTGTTCGAAGTAAGGGGAGAACCTTGTCGGGCCAGGTTGTAATGGCCTTCTTTGTGGGCTTTGCTGATTGAGGGGGTGTATGCTGTGATGATAAGCAGGAGAGATGGTTCAACTCTTTATGCGTGTTTGATGTTGTAATACACATGATTCAATATGTTCTCCTCTCAAGTTGGGTATCTGACATAATGGAACTTTTAGGGTGCAGAATGTTAGATTTCTATATAATACTAAGATAATGATAATAATAACAATAATCAGGGTGGGCCTGCTTGGGTCTGTTGTTGCCATTTAGCAGTCAAGAGGTGGGCAAACTAAGGCCCGGGGGCCACATGTGGCCCAATGAACCATTTAATTCGGCCTGTAGAGCCTTCACAATATTTTCTCCAAAAGCCAAATTAAGAGGGAAAAAGATTCAGACCCCCCCTTCATCTAACATGTTAACATGTCCTCACTAGAATGTGGGGTCAAACATCAAACATTGCGTTGATTATATGTGTAATTTCGGTACCCTCTCAAAAAGTACTGTATTGGATTTCACTAAGTTTCTGTAAAGTAAGGCCAAACTTGCTATGCAAGTTCATGTTTCCAGTTCAGCACAGACAAAGACTTGTTTTTTAATTGTAACCTGAATGTGGCACATCCAGTCAACTTCAGGTTAAGCGTGTTTTTAAAAATGATCTTTTGCCGAAAGATATGCAAATGTAAATTAACAACTGGAGTCAATGATTGACCTCTTGGAAAGAACAAGTCAGTCGTTATGCATCTGTTGTCAGAATTGCGATTCTGTCAGTGAAAATTTATGTGGTTGCATTTAAATAGTTTTTTTGTGAGGGAAAACATGTTTTAAACTGTTCACTTTTCTCGTTTGTCCACTCAGGGGAGCCTGTGAAGAACCCCTTGACAGGAGTGGTAGAATATGTAATGGAAGGGCCTCCTCAGTATCTGGTGTGGTACCATGCCGTGGGCCTCATCTGGATCACAGAATTCATTTTTGCCTTCCAGCAGATGATCATAGCTGGAGCTGTTGTTACCTACTATTTCACCAGGTGAATCCTAGTTCAAAGTGATCATTGCTGGCATCTTTATTACCACGCTTAGAAATTTGAGGTTACATCTATTTTCTCTGCTTGTGTCTGAAGGAATAAATCACAGCTGCCAGCTACTCCCATCCTCTCATCTGTAGCTCGTACCATCCGCTACCATCTAGGTACTTTGGCCAAAGGCTCCTTCATTATCACGCTTATTAAGATACCTCGACTCATCCTCACATACATCCACACCCAGCTCAAAGGAAAGGTGAGCTGTACAGAAATATGTATGTGTAACATAAAGTAGTTTATAACCTGTGTTTTTCTGTTTCTACCAGGAAAATGGCTGTGCTCGTTGTATGTTGAAAGGGTGCATCTGCTGTCTGTGGTGTCTTGAGAAGTGCCTTAAATACTTAAATCAAGTAAGTGAGATTCGGAGGACTAGAACGCCTGGGGACGTGATTCCAAGTGTTTACTGTGGGCATGTTCAATTCTGATGATTTCAGAATGCTTACACTGCAACAGCCATCAACAGCACCAGTTTTTGTACCTCTGCCCGTGACGCTTTCCTCATCCTGGTGGAAAATGCCTTGCGTGTGACCGCCATCAACACTGTGGGCGACTTTGTGCTCTTTTTGGCAAAGGTATTGCTAACTTGAGACTGTAAAACACTGCCCATAAACAAAAGACTCAAAATGCTATAAACTTGTACCTCAATATCTCAGGTGCTTGTAGTCTCTTGCACAGCTTTTGCTGGTGTCCTGGCTCTGAACTATCAGAAGGACTACACGGTGTGGGTCCTGCCTCTCCTCATCGTCTTACTGTTTGCCTATCTGGTGGCCCACTGCTTCCTGTCTGTCTTTGAAAACGTGGTCGACGTTCTCTTCCTGTGCTTCGCCGTGGACACAAAGTACAATGATGGCAGCCCTGGCCAGGAGTTCTACATGGACAAAGCCTTAATGGTGAGACAATTTACGCGAAGGAATAATTTTCTTTCTCATGTTTCTTGAAAGTGAACACCCACTTTGTTGTTACATGCAAAGTTTTGTACAGAATTCTAATAACTATAAATTAGCCAATAGCTAATTTTCTGTTAATCACAGTAAAATGACACATCTTAAACTCATCACACAAATCTTGGACAAACATTGGCCTTCATTTATCAGCTCTACATATGGCAGAAAACTGCGCATGACAATTTCCACACAAGGATCGGCATTTTTCAGTCTGGACGTGAGCGTACGATACGCTGAAATCTCATGTCAGGTCTGACATCGTGTACACAGGTTAGAGCCCGTGCGAATTTGTGGTGCAGCACAGCAAAAATCTAAAAATAATGATTAAACAAACCTCAAACTGGTCATTAATCACAGGTAGCCACATATTCCGCACAGATTAAAAAGTAAACGAATACTATAAAATTAAATAAATATACTTGTCTATTTTTATGGAAGCGTTTTGCATTCAGCTGAAAAAAATAACTCGTTTTTTTTCTGAGAAATTCATGTTTGGTTTGTTTTTCGGTGTAATTATCTCTTTTCTAATGATCTGATCTCACTTTTCTGACTTAATTTCTTTTTGTTTGTTTTTTTTTTTTTTTGTTTTGTTTTTTTTTTGGTTTTTTTTGAGTAATCTTGTCTGTTTTAAATAATAAATGAGGGTCGCTGTGTTTTCACGTGGACAACTTGCTGTCCCTTTATTCCATGAGAAGTAAGTAACCAGGGACCACTTTACCTATATTTTATGTTGTTCCGCACAAACAGTAAATCAGTCACAATTCGGCATTTCTGAAACGACACATTTGGTGACACATCTAAAATTAAAATTTTTACGAGTCATTTATTTTAAATATTAGAATTTTACACCGTGCAGTGCCTATAGCTACTGACTGATGTTTCCACATTTGTAAATATTCTATTCTTTGTTTGAAGATAAAACTTATTTCTTCTTCATTTCTCCACTTTCAGGAGTATGTAGAGAATAGTAAGAAAAACAGATATCTGGCAGGTAATGAACGGGACCATGAGATGAAGTCAATGTCCAAGTAGGGGGAAAATATGCTGTCTCTACACTGGTAAGTTATATGTACTGTTTTATGTCCAGCTTTACATGACATTGTATGTTATGTAGAGTATTTAATTAACTACAAAAGTTTTGTCTGTTTGCAGGTAACTGGAAGGATGTTTGTTTGGTCAAATACTGAGGCAAAAACTTTCAAAGCCATTAATAACACACCAAAGCTTTTGCTCCAAGTGAAAAAACAGTTTATTACAAAATTGTAAATTGCTTATAGTTTTACTAATAACTTTGTACATTTTACACTAATAATATAATAAAGTGTCATAGGTTTATAAAGTGTCATGGGTTTGTTTTTAACATATTAGGTTTATTGTTTTCTTTTCATCCATTACTCTATCTTGTGTTTATTTAACAAGTTAGCATGGTGTAGCGTTTTGGTTTTACTTTGATGTCTACAGTTTGGTCTAGTTTTAATGTTGGTAACTAACTCTCAGGGGTGTTTGTTTTATTGATCAAATGTTTTACTTCAAATAAAATACTTAAATTGTCTATTCCTGTGCCTATATCTTTTTATTGTTCATCATATATATATATATATATACACAATTATACACACACACCTGACGCAGTAAGTATCTTCAGCCACCAGATGGCGTCAAGAGCTTTCAGACCCATTACCAGGGCTGGCGCTGAACATCAAACATCAAACACGTAGTTATGAAGGTGTGTGCGTGTGTTTTGGATTTTTTTCCCCATCATTCTAACAGCGTCCTGTGGTTTGCATGGTAATAGTTTATGTTGTACCCTGCAGATTCATATTGCATGTATGTAATACGAATTTGCATGTATATGAATACATGCAAATGGCAACAGAGCACCTAGACACTGCTTGTGATATGTTGTTCTTGTTCCGTGACACATTTGCATGTGCCAGTTTCCTTCTATCAATTATTAGTATGGGTACGAGCTTAGTCAGTAGCATCTTAACCACACGAGGACAGGAGCTCGTGTTAAACGATGTTGCTGTTGCATACTGTCTTAACATATTTCATTACTAAAATTGGAAGGCAATCGGAGATCACAGACCTCTGCCAAGCAGGTCATTTCCCCACACATTGACATTTACCCAAAACTAATATTCCACTTAGAATACCTTCAATGATTTTGTCTGCATCTGTATATTCATCTGAAAGGATAGCTGAACCATGGCCTCAGATTTAGAGGCGCTGATTCTCATCCTGGCCACACTCAGTTGTGAACCGGTCCAGTGAGAGCTGGAGGTCACGGACTGATGAAGCCAACAGGACCACATCATCTGCAAAGAGCAGAGACCCGATCCTGAGGCCACCAAACCGGACCCCCTCAACACCACAGCTGCGCCTAGAAATTCTGTCCATAAAAGTTATGAACAGTATCGGTGACAAAGGGCAGCCCTGGCAGAGTCCAACCTTCACCGGAAACAAGTTCAACTTACTACCGGCGATGCGGACCAAGCTCTGACACCGGTCATACAGGGAGCGGAAGGCCTATATCAGGGGGCCCGACACCCCATACTCCCGGAGAACCCCCCACAGGGCTCCCGGAGGCACGCGGCCAATTGCCTTTTCCAGATCCACAAAACACATGTGGACTGGTTGGGCAAACTCCCACGCACCCTCAAGGACCCTGCTGAGGGTATAGAGCTGGTCCACAGTTTCACGTCCAGGACGAAAACCGCACTGCTCCTCCTGAATCCGAGGTTCAACTATCCGACGGACCCTTCTCTCCAGTACCCCCGAATAGACCTTGCCAGGGAGGCTGAGGAGTGTGATCCCCCTATAGTTGAAAAACACCCTCCGGTCCCCCTTCTTAAAAAGAGGGACCACCACCCCGGTCTGCCAATCCAGTGGTACCGCCCCCGATGTCCACGTGACGTTGCAGAGTCGTGTCAACCACGACAGCCCTACAACATCCAGAGCCCTAAGGAACTCCGGACGGATCTCATCCACCCCCGGGGCCCTGCCACCGAGGAGTTTCTCAACAACCTCGGCGACCTCATCCCCGGAGATAAGAGAAGCCGCCTCCGATTCCCCAGGCCCTGCTTCCTCACTGGAAGGCGTGTCGGTGGGATTGAGGAGGTCTTCGAAGTATTTCTTCCACCGATCCACAACGTCCCGAGTCGAGGTCAGCAGCACACCATCCCCACTGTACACAGTGTTGACAATGCACTGCTTCCCCCTCCTCAGGTGCCGGATGGTGGTCCAGAACCTTTTCGAAGCCGTCTGGAAGTCATTCTCCATGGCCTCCCCGAACTCTTCCCACGCCCGGATCTTTGCCTCGGCGACCGCCGCAGCCGCACTCCACTTGGCTCGCCGGTACCTGTCTGCTGCCTCAGGAGTCCCACAGGCCAAAAAGGCCCAGTACGACTCCTTTTTCAGCTTGACGGCATCTCTCACCACCGGTGTCCACCAGCGGGCTCGGGTGTTGCCGCCACGACAGGCACCGATCACCTTGCGGCCACAGCACCGGTCGGCCGCCTCAACAATGGAGGCACGGAACATGGTCCACTCGGACTCAATGTCCCCCACCTCCTCCGGTACATGGTTGAAGCTCTCCCGGAGGTGGGAGTTTTTATTGTTAGAGGATCTCCAACAAAACAGACTTGCTGAGATAATATCTGCCCTGGACAGTATAAACAGGTGGAGGAAAAGTATGTGGGAAAAACACACACATACATGTCACATTTACACATTGTGTTCCAGCAGCTTGCTTTTTGTAGATTATGTAAAGAATTTAGTCCTAACAGCAGCTACAAACTTTTTTTAGGTCAGTGGAAATGCTGTATTCTTGCACTATTTTACTCAGTGTGTTTGTTTGGCTCTGCTAGACAGTGTGTGTGTATGCATGCGTGCATGCATGCGTGCATGCATGTACATTATTGTTAATAAAATATTTAGCTGTTCTTCTGCATAATGCAGTAATATGCCTGCACACACAACATTGCCTCAAAACAAGCTGTTTCATTCTCACATCACCTGTTAACATTTAAATTATGAAGAACTTTTAACTTCTCTTTATACCAGTGATCCGGCTTCACAGGTGCAACGTTAGTCTTAAAATGTTATGGCCTAAACCACATCTTTGTTTCTTTGAAAAATAGGTAGAATGAAGCAGACATGAAACCACACATAGAGAACAGAAAGTGCATGCTTTCCCACTGTTCCCTCAGTAATATTCAGAATGGTACAGAGTCAAGCAATTGGTCAATATAGCTTTTATTTCAGCAAAGTATACATACACTGTAAAAAATGCTTTTGTGTCATTACCTCAAACCACTCAGAGCCGTGATGATAGTGTGTGATTGGCTGAGAGTGGCTACAGTGTCTGAGGTCTTGATTTGCATGCATGAAACAGCACGTTTAAAATGTTTTCCACCTCATATATGAAATAATGGTTCCAGGTTAGATCAAATAAGGACAAAAAAAAAGAAAAACAAAGAAAGAAATATCTACCAGGTTGCTACATGGCACTTTACAGGTGTTATAATGGATCTTCAATATACGTCTGTTTCAAAATTAGGCCCAATGGCATATCAATAATTGCAATGTAGCATAGCAGCTCAGCAAATCCCAAAATCTGCATCAGCAGTCACAGGGCTTACCAAGGATACAAATGTCTGGGATCAGTTCTTAACTATGACAGTTACACGCTATAAGAAGTCAGAGACGACTGGATACAACTCAAGCTTGTCAAGCAACGCAAAAGCAAAAAATGGTAACATGGTATTATTTTTGTCATCTTTATTCTGAATATAGATGGCTAAACAAAAAGGTCCTTGAGCCAGTGCATTAATATAGGAAGTTTTCAAATCCTGCAGAATCTATGCGTTATTTATATTTGTGTATACATATATTTGTGGCTCTCTACATCCTACCGCATTCTACCTTATATAACAACTCAAAAGATCTGAAATATGGCCTATTTACTGCAACACCCATCATAAGAGAGACCCAAGACACAAGCAACACCAGATCCCAAGCAGGATCTGGTATCTTGACAGTAAAGCCACTCTTGTGCAGTGTAAACACAAGCTTAAGCCAGCATGCTCCTCCTGCTATCCCACCATCTGTTCTCACCGGTTAAAGGCACACCTTCCCTTCAAACCCCCCCTCCCCCCCACTCCGCTTGACCACAGTGTCTTCAAAGAGCTGTGGCTTTACAACTGTACAAGAGATTCACTTTCTGTTGGGTTGTGTGGTCATATCAAACCCAAAGACTCACATCTGTTATGTCTGACACATCAGAATCCTTAAACTGACACTATAACATGAGCATGAAGTGCTGACTTCCATCTGAGTTGTTGAATTAAGGGGGAGTTAACCTTTTAATTTCATATGCAAGTGCAAAACATTGTTTTTTGTTGTTTTTTTTATTGTTTTTTTTACCCTAAAGCTTCAGCATCATGTATATTTTTAGCATGGCCTCAGGTTTTGAGGGTGAAAGTCGAATCATGTAGTATTGGGCACACTGATGCTAAAAACATCCGCGTTCATTAGATTAAAAATAATATTTCTTATTTGTTGCTGAACCAAGAGGATTGGACTTAATTTGCATCGCCACAAAAATATGCCAGCATGTCAGTTTGGATTCATATCAAACTCACACCATTTCCTTTTTTTCTTCCTTCCTAATGAGGCATGTCTAATGCTTATCTAATCAAAGGGAACCTAATGTTTTATCTACATTTATCATCAACATCCCACCAATACACAGGAACATGTGATAAGCCATCAAAGGGGCAGGAGAAGAGGAGGGGGAAGAGGACAATGATGAAGAAATGTAGAATCCAAAATATCTTTTAAACATTGCGCCGCAGGCATCAATGCGCCCAGGCATTGGGAGTGCTGCACAAGGACAGGACACACTAAAAGACACAGATTGTCCAATGAAGGGAGAGGTCTTTGCACGTGACAAGTACTGGATTGGCCGTCGGTTAGTCCATATGCAATATTCTCTGGTTGGAGTGCCATTCAACCAGTCATGTTAAACTCTTAGAGGAAGAGAAATCATAAACCGTTGCCAGTAAAGTGGTTCTTTTTTTTTCTTCCAATTTAACAAATGATACACAGAGAGTAGTCCATATGCCTCTAGTAGGATTATCTGCCTGGGGAGTCAACGTGCAGTTTGACCAAACAAACAGTTTTCTCTTTTGATTTCTTTTTAGTTTTTTGTTTTGTTTTTGGGTTTGTTTTTTTCCCTAAATTACGACAAGTATTCGTCATTGACGTCGTCGTCATCCTCGTCTTCGTCATCCTCGTTGTCCATAACCGCTTGGTCATTGAGGACAAAAGAATCTTCGTCATCTTCGGTGAACAGCGAGTCGCCACTGCCGAGGTCTCCAGAAGACTCCAAAATCGTACCTGAATAAAGACAAAGAACCCACATTAGGTTATTTACTCCCACCACCATGAAGTAAAAGTAAAAAGTGGTGATGCATTGTCAAACTTTATGTCAACAGAGTCCACAATCCTCTGGTTAGCATAACAATACAAAACAATCTACCCTGACAACATTATATTGACAACATGCTAAACAAACCTTTACTTTTGACATGACCACAATGTTTTGATCACTTTGTGACGTCAAAAATTCCTGCCTACCGCAGTTCGTCGGTCCATGGGTTCTTGAGCCAGCTATTTCGTTGCCATAGCGATCCACACACCAGCACTGGTTGCTGCTGCTGTGACACTGGTGGGACCTGTAGTATCCTTCCTCATCGCAGGAGGGCAAATACTGACCTACGATCCGAAACACACAGATGCATCCTGTGAATTAGTGCAGAGAAGAATTCCTTCCACCACCTCGTATTTCAACAGCGCCGGACAACTTATGGTGGCTACTGGCAAAATAAAACGTGTTTTTTCATAACTGTGTACCATGCGAAACAGAATTTAGAAGCCTGATTAAAAATTGTTTGTTTAAGAATTGTTGATTAATTCTAAACTACTGTAGAAATATTTAATTAAAAAGACTGCGAAGACTGCATGCACATATATAATTTATAGCTTACATAAAAGTCAGTTTTAAGAGAGCCTGCAGTGTACCATCAAGATTAGTGTTTGAATAGCACAGTTTGGTAACATCTGAATTGGATTCAATTCAATTTTATTTATATAGCACCTTTTACAAAAAAAAAATGTCTCTAGGTGCTTTACAGAGGCATAAACCCAGAGCCTGAACCCTGAGGTAACCACAGTGGCAAGGAAAAACTCCCTTTTAACAGGAAGAAACCTTGAGCAGGACCAGGCTTACAAGGAGGAAACGTCCTGCTGAAAGTCTGCTGGGTAAAGGAGGAAATGATGAGGGAGACAGAAAAGAGAGAATAAAGAGAGAGAGAGAGAGAGAGAGAGGGAACACAGATACAATCATAAGAACAGATACAATCATAGATTCATAGAAATACAAACATATCAGACATAATATATATAATACATATATACATAATACCGCATAGCAGGTTGTTATAAAGAGAGGAACGGTATAGGCAGGTTTTAATAAAAAAGGGAATAGCATAGGAAGGTGCTGACAGTGGACCCTGGGTTTGTCAGAGGCTGAGGTCCGTGCAGCATAAAGGTCTGGAGATGGAAGACCTGCAGAAAGAGAGAAAGAGAGAGAGAAGGGGAGAGAGACAGAACAGCAAGGAAGACTGGACACACTGATAATCCCAGTGAGAGGAAAAGAAAAGGAGGAGAGGAGGCGAGGGAGTAGAGATGGTGGTAGGTGTTGAGGAGGTGGGGAACTGCTCAGTGGATCATATTTGTGTCCCCAGCAACGTAGGCCTATAGCAGCATAGCTGTGCTAAAAATTGAAGAATAAAAGTTTGATGGCCCTATTCTACCTGTAACTGTGAGAACTGACTGTAATTAGATCTATCAACCCTACACACTTTGTTTGAGGCTAACTGTACGCTTTACTGAACAGAAAGGTTTTAAGTTTGATCTTAAAGGCAGACGTGGTGTCAGCCTCTCGGACCTAGGTTGGTAACTGGTTCCATAGTAAAGCTGCCTGATAGCTAAAGGCTCGTCCTCCCAGTCTACTTTGATGAATTCTAGGAACTACAAGTAAACCTGCACTCTGTGATCTGAGGGTTCTTTTAGGAATATATGGAACTATGAGATCCTGCAAGTATGATGGAGATAGTCCACTGAGAGCTTTATATGTTAAAAGGAGAATCTTGAAATCTATTATGGATTTCATTGGAAGCCAGTGAAGTGAAGCTAAAACTGGAGAGATATGGTCCCCTTTGCTGATTCCTGTCAGAATTCTGGCTGCAGTGTTCTGGATCAGCTGCAGGTTATTAATGGAATAATTTGAACATCCTGACAGTAATGAGTTGCAGTAGTCCAGTCTAGAGGTAACAAAAGCATGGACAACTTTTTCAGCATCACTCTGTGACAGGATGCTCCTGATCTTGGCAATATTACGGAGGTGAAAAAAGGTGGTCCTAGAAACCTGTTTAATATGAGGGAGAAATGACATGTCCTGGTCGAAGATAACTCCCAGGTTCCTTGCAGTCGTACTGGAAGACAAAGTAATGCCATCCAAAGAAAGAATGCTATCCGATAATCTAGTCCTCAGATGTTTAGCTCCAAGAACAATGACTTCAGTTTTGTCTGGATCTTTATGTTTGTGTCCATGGGCTTTTGCGTGCGTCTCACCAAGCAGTTTTTTCCCCGATTGTTTTTTGCTGATGCTGGACAGTTCTGCTTTACAAGGCGAATCTGAAAAAGGAGAAATGAGGGGACTCTGGTGAGTTCAGGTGGGTAAATGCTAAAAGTGAGACGGTTTTAAAGGGAATGGCTCTGTTTGTATTTATGTACTGTTTTTGCTTTTGTCATGCTGCTGTCTTCAATGCTGCAGTGGACTTTCTTTATAACCAACAGACTATTCTGAATCAATTTTAGCCACCAAACTTCAATGCAACTTAATGCACTGTACAGAGCAGAACTTTATTCTCTGTAACTATTCTGTACATGAACACAGAAAAGATAAATGATTTTTTTCTTTTTGTAAAAAGAACTAGAACAGTTACATGTAAAATTCTTGCTCATTTGAAAGGGAAATCTTTGCTTTGGTAAGGTCGTACCTGTGTACCTCTGGAAGCACGTGCACCATTCGGTACTGGTTATCACTTTATCGGCGTGTATGTCACACGATTTGAAGAATGTGTCAGAGCACGGCTCGTTCCTGTCAAGGTAGAGGCTCTTGATTTCTGACTGGTCCAGCTGGAGATCAAAATTGGTATCCAACCGAGAAAACATCCAACCCAGGGGCTCCTTGCAGAGAGGAGAAACCCCTACCTCGAACTCTGCCGGGGGGGAAAATGGTTAATACAGGACAGCGAATCAGTGAAACAGTACAGTGATAGGTATTTTCAATATCTCCAGTAGCATTGCATTGATTCTTTATTGCTGCTACTGGAGTTTTAGCTGCAATGAGCCGGGCAGCTGCAGGACTCTATCTCTAAGTGATTTCACCAGGCAGGAGATGTTAACGTCTGCATCCCATAGTTTTAGTGGCCTTGCTTTTGTTCCATAGGAGGAAGTGACGAAGTGGTCTTAGCTATACAGACCTTCTTGGCCAATTTTGAGTCCCCACTGCTCAAACCTCAAAGCATTAACATGATTGTTGTCATGACGGTGATGGAGCTTAGGAGATACCATCAGGTATTGACTCACTGTTCTTTTCTGGCTTCACTCTCTTTTGGTTGCCGTTTTCATGCAGCACTCTGAACCAATCTTTGAGGCGACTCACCACCTCCTTCAGGTCCAACTCACTGCAAACTAGGGAGCAGCAAAAACAAGTAGAAACCAGATCTCCAGGATGGAACTGCTTTATTTCATCGGTATGTCATAGATATGAATAAATACCCGTCTTCTCTGTGAAGCTCGTCTGAAGCTGAGCAGGACAAGGACACATGCCAGGGCACCTGACGGCAATCTTCTTTCCTGTGATGCATGCTTGGTAGTCCAATTTACACTGAGCCACAGAGACAGAGGACAGATAAGAATGATTAAATGGCCCTTGCATGCACTCTCTTTTCAGTCAGTGTGTGTACTGGTACCTTGGTGGAGTAACTGTGACCATCGGATCCACAGACAGGAGATGGGTGCACATCTGGACAAGGTTTGCACTTGGATCCTGGACTCTGGTACAGGCTGGGGTCTTTAAAACTACAACGGACATCGAAACCATTTAATTTTAAACACACACACACACCACCACCACCACCACAGGAATACTGCCAGCTGCAAGTACATGTATCTGATTAAAGGATTTGGTTTTATCCTTATTGTGAATTGTCTCCTTCATCCTTTATTCATTGCAAATATTTCTGGTGCATTACGCACCAGCAATGATTTCTTTTTCCCCTTATTCCAACATCAATTTCAACAATGACACAAGGATTAGGATTTATATGTGATTAATTTTATGACTTACATTGTGTGATGTCATTGAGTTAAGAATGGGAAAATGGGGTCATTTTGGTGTTACTGTCCTTGTCCAGTTTTCCAGAGGGGCACACAAGGATACCCACGCTTGCATAAAAACCACCTCCTGAACGAAACCAACCAATTGCCAAAGCATGGCGAGAGTGAATAAGAGGAGTTGGTTTTGTCGTTTATCACGCCGCATAGATAAGTGAGCTGGGACTGAAGCAGAACAGATTTGCTGCTGGCATCCTTACCTAACTCTTCTTTGGCTGACACAAGAGGCAGACTTATAATCCTCGGACACACACACCTTGTGGTGACCACATTTTATCTTACGACACGGGTCTTTGGCTGGATCCAAACCTTAAAAAATAATACACAAGAAGCTTTCATTTGTACCAATCACAGATCACAATCAATGGACGAAACCCATGAATATGAGCATAAAATTTTGTTATGGAGTTAAAGTGTTGACTAGTTCAAGTGTGCGTGTAAGAGTGTGTGTGTTTTGGGGAGGGTGTAATTGAACCTTCTGATAGTTACAGAGAAGGGGAAACGTGTCTGTATCCTGTACTCAAAGCCGAGTGTTAAGTATCCTTACAGCTAAAAACAGATGGAACTGCTTATAGAGGCTATTTCTGACCTTAAATCAGCCTGCTCTGTTTGCCATGATGCTTATATGTGCTCCTGCCCTAACTGATCCGGCATCAGATCTCACGGCAGAGGGCCGTCTTGCCCTTTCAAGATGATGCCCTCTCCAAGCGAATCTCAGTCAGAGTTTTGATCTTTGTCATTAAATAAGGTGGGTGACTGCCTGTCATTCTTCAGAGCAATGGTATGTGCCAGGCTGAAGCCTTCAGCTGATCTCAGAACAGTTTGTTAATGACCTCTGCTCCAAAAGAATGTTACAGTAATCCCTGAGCAGCTTTGGCAGATTATCCTACCTTCATCCTCCAACGCATCTAATGTTATTGTTTCCCTGACATCTCTATCTGTCTATGAGTGATCAACTGATCACTGATCGTCAGAGCATTTCACCTCATGGTGCAATAACTGTACAGATTTTGTGCAGACATCTCTCCCTTTTTAAAAACTTTTTTTTATCTCAATGTATTTTCTGGTAAAGAGGGATGAAATTAAAAAAAACATAGTTGTTTGGTGCAGTAACTACAAACATTAACAGGATATAACGTGAGAATGTGAAAAATCCTCCTAAGATTTGCTACAAAATAAAAATTTAAGCTGATTCTCATCCTTGCCGCCGATAAAGCTTGTTAATTTGAATGATAAGACAACATTTCCACCAGTAACATTCAGGGCACAGGCAAAGCAGAGAGAGCAGGATTTAAGGTGCATCTGAACTATAACAGATTTTTACTCCACCTTCTAGGCTCATCATATATATTCAGTACTTCTGGTAAAATTAGAATATCGTGTAAAAGTTGTTTTATTCAGGCAATCCAACATAAAAGGTGAAACCAATACATTTTATAGACTCATTACATGCAATGTGAGATATCTCAAGCATTTTTTGTTGTAATTTTGCTGATTATGATTTTTTTATTGATTTCAAGCAATATTCTAATTTTCTGAGTTTTTGAATTTGAGGTTTTGTACATTTCACCTTTAAAGTTGAGTTACAGAAATGCATGCACTTTTTCAGGATATTCTATTTTTCCGAGTAGTACTGTATATATGTTGAATGTGAGTAACCACATGTGTCCTCAGGATTGTGTAATGTTTTGTTTAACCGGTGACATTGCTCTTGCCAAAAACCTCGTAAACAGACAGAAGGCGAAGCATGTAGACATAAAGTACCACTTTATCCGATCTATTATCCGATCGAGGGGAGAGTAATTTTGGTTTATTGTCCTACTGATGATATGGTTGCTGATATAATGACTAAACCTGTAAACAAGTTTAAACTGAAGAAGTTTGAAACTTATTTTTGGAGTTTGAACTGTGTAAGACAAGAGTCCACATTCACTCTGTATTTTTGTTATTTCTTTAATTGTAAATTACACAATCTGTGAACAAGTGGGGGTGTTGAATGTGAGTAACCATGTGTGTCCTCAAGATTGTGTAATGTTTTGTTTAACCGGTGACATATAAATGTTTGGTCACTGTGGGGCGCTGTGGTCTAATATTGATGAGTTGATTTAAGTGAAGAAGACATCAACCAACTTCCTTTTCCTGTTTTGTAAATCAATGTGTCAGTATCCTAAATAAACACTCCATGCCCGACTAAGATAAAATCTCTATCCATCATATCTTTCCTGAACGCATTGTGCTGCGACAAATACAGACGAAGTAAAACTCAACAGGTTATGGGCCCAGGAGCCGTTCTGGAGAAAGTTTAAGTGATTATATCGTGTAAAGAGGCGACGAAAATTGCGTACTAACAGGCAGCTAAGCGCTAGCTATCATCATGGATCAAAGAGGTGCAAGTAGACAGCCTCACCTGGTGTTTGATGGGGATGAGAGAAAGTATGAGCTCTGGGAAACCAAAATGTTGGGACATCTTCATTTGTTGGGGCTAAGAAACACAATTCTGAGGGAACCAGCAACCAAGGGAGAAATAGCAGTAGATGAAGAAAAAAATGATGAAGCATGATGATCCAACTATTAGACGACAAGAGTCTCTCGTTAATTATGAGGGATGCACTCAACGATGGTAGAAAAGCTCTGAAAGTATTGAGAGAGTATTATGCTGGAAAAGGAAAACCCCGGGTGGTCAACCTGTACTTGACGCTTTCATCTTTACAAAAGGCGAGCGACGAAAGTATTATGGATTATATCATCAAAGCAGAGATCACCATTACAGCACTGTACAATGCGGCTCAGACGTTGGAAGATATGCTTGTGGCTATGGTCTTGAAAGGTCTGCCTGAAAGTTATAAGACATTCTCCCACTAATTACTAATCTAGATTATAATATAACATTCACCGACTTTAAGGCCAGGTTAAGAAGTTTTGAGGAAACAGAGAAGATGAGAGTAGCTGTTCATAGTGATGGCATGATGAAGATTCAGGGTGCAGTCGGGCAGCAACCCCAAGACAAACCCAAGATAAACCCACCAGAACGACGCCAACCACTGAAACGACGCCAACATGACACAGAAATAACATGCTTCAGATGTGGCACCAAGGGCCATCTAGCAAGAGGATGTCAACAGAAAGTTTGGTGCAGCCGTTGCAGAAGTGACACACACAAAGATGCCATGTGTAGTCGTAAAGACAAAGACAGACGAGACAAAGCATATAGAGTCGTACGAGAAAATGATGACAACAATGATAACACCAATTTTGCGTTTGGAGTGCGAGATGGAGACACCAACATCCAGAAGAGAGGGCTGATGGTGGACACGGGGGCCACTTCTCACATCATCAATGACGTGACCAACTTTATAGGCTTCGACAACACATTCCGACCAGAAAAGCACAGCATCGAGTTGGCAGATGGAACCCGCTGCACTGGGATCGTACAGAAGAGGGGCACTGCTGAAATTCTCCTGATCGACAGCAGAGGTCAGCGACGCAAGACGAGACAAGCCGAGAGACGCTTTATTCATACCATCATACCCCCAGAACATCTTCTCAGTGAAAGTGGCAAGGGGAACCACTGTAGTCTTCAAGAATGAGAAAGACCTTTTGATAGCCAGAGATAACAGGTTTGACATACATGTTTATGATAAGCTATATTATTTGCATACTGTTAGTGAGTCTAGTGATAAATGCCATGCATGTCATGACATACAGACTTGGCACGAGATATTAGGCCATTGCAACTATGATGATGTCTTAAAGTTGCAGAAAGTAGTTGATGGCATGAAAGTCAAGGGCAAAACATGTAAGCCAGAACAAGAATGTGAGGTCTGCATTCAGGGAAAATTCACCCAAATAAGAAAAACCCTGATGCCAGAGCCAAAGCTCCTTTACAGTTAGTGCACACAGATCTGGCAGATTCTGTAAACACAGTGTCATTAGGTAGTTACAGATATGCACAGTTATTCATTGATGATTACTCAGGTGCAATGTTTGTATATTTTCTGAAGAAGAAAAGTGACACACTAGTGCAAGCTACAGAAAAGTTCCTAGCAGATGTATCTCCAGACGGGGAGATACATCCGATCAGATAACGGGACAGAGTTTACATGCAACAAGTTTCAGACACTAATGAGAAAAAGTAGAATTTGACATGAGACGTCTTCTCCATATTCTCCCCACCAGAATGGTACTGCAGAGCGTGGATATCGTATTCGTTTTGAGATGGGTAGTGTGGGATTTTCATATTGCTTATGTACTGTATTACTCCATTGTTTAATATTGTTTGATGTGATGTACTGGTGAGGCCTGGAGTGAGTCGGTGCCTGGAGACTGGATGAAGAGAGGCAGGTCATTGTGGCCGTGGCCTTGGTCGAGGGATAACAGGATAGCAAACACAAGAGAGAAGATGGGCACCAGGTGGTACAGAGCAGATAAAGGAGGAAGTGGAAAGACAAAGTGTGGGAAACCAATCCAGACAATCAGCTACTATTTTCTGAGCTTATGAGGTAATGATTATGCATATGCAACTATTATGGGATGTCTGAAGTTCCTCCCATAGGGAGGAAACATGAAACCATGAAAAAGTGTATAAAAACAAGAATGTTTTCCTGCTTGTAGCCTTTCGACTGGTCAGCTGCCGGCGTGCATGCTGAGAGTTGTATTCGCCCAAAGCTTTGAATAAAACTTGGTCTCAAACCATCACTCGATTCTGCTATTTCTTCCACGCTTGGACACGCATCTCCGAAGAAAAGACAACAATTGGTGACCCCGACGTGATCCGCTCCAGAGGAGAGTGAGAAAGCGTGGACGTCGGCAATTGGAAGTGACCGCTGCTCAGTGACTTCATCCGTTTAGCGGCCGCAAGTTAAAGGTAAGGCACTACCTGTTTATCAAAAGTGCTCGGATGATAGTTGCTGTAGCAGTGTGAGTCAAAATTTTCTAAATTGTGAACATTTGCCGATTGAGCATAGTTAAGTGGAGAACGAGTGATTGTTTGACAAAACTGGTAGGCTCATAAAGAGGCCGATTCTTTTTGGTAGGCTCATAAAGAGGCCGATTCTTTCTGGTAGGCTCATAAAGAGGCCGATTCTTTTTGGTAGGCCATAAAGAGGCGTCGTTGTACCCAGTGATAACACAGGGGCGTATCGAGTTAGCGGGTGGAGAGATAGATTTTGCACCACAGAGGAGTGGCATGGAAGGCTGCCCTCTAGAGGAAAGAATGGCAGAGTTACAAATTGGCGATCAAACTAGAACAAGCATGTTGTCATCAAACAATCCTTTTAATTTACAGTCAAAAGATAATTCGGATGCTTATTGGACAAAGAGACAGGCACAGACAGGAGAAAAACGAGAGAGAAGCAGTGCAAGGTCTGAATGAGGAGAGTGAGGAGGAAATGCATTTTAGGAACAGAAAACAGGGAATGAGTGAAGCAGGTGGAGCAAGAATGAAGACTAGGTCACAGGCGAGTACAGGAGGACTTCAGATGCCGTTGGTAGCGACACCAGGTGGTCAACAGCAGTATAAACCATGGAAACTGAATGACTTAACAGGGTTGAGAACTGAGCCGCCTTGCCAGATGGAGCAGCTCCTTGGTTAAATGCTTTTCAAGCGCTAACTACGGGCATTGTTGTAGCAATGGGAGATGTCCGAGGCGCCGTGGCGGCCTGCGTGGGAACAATCAAATTGGCAGAAATTGAACAGTCGGCAGGGACAGGTAACGTGGTTGATGGTGCGCCGTTCACAGCACATGCAGGACCCTTTTGTGATGCATTGCGGATGCATTTTCCTGTTAGAGTGGCTGCATTAGCAGGATTCTCACAACCATGGCAGGACAATGGCACACACACACCAGAATCATGGTTACATATCGCCACACAGAAATGGGTACAGCTCACAGGAGAGTTGCCAGGGGATGGCACTCCCTCTATGATCATGCTGAAGGACAAACTGCTTAATAATGTCCCGCAACCAGTGAAAGTTCAAATGCTAGATAATCCCTTGTTGACAGGCGCAGCCTGGGCTCAGTGGTCACAGTGCCTTGTTGCTCTTTTGCAGAAACACCAGAACAAACAATCACAACAAGCGGTTGCAGCGGCCGCCGCGTCACAGACACTCACACAAATCCAACTGGAACAAATTAAAAAACAGATAAAGAATACAGAAACAGATCCCACCCTCCAAATGAGTGCCACAGGTGCATTAGTTACTCAACAACTTCAGCACAGAGAAAGACAAATTTCTGCAGGAAGGGGCAGAGGTGGAGGACCGCGAGGTCCACGCCATAAGGACAGGTGCAACTACTGCGGTAGACTAGGTCATTGGGCGAGAAAATGCCGATTCAGGTTCCCTAGCTACGGACCTGGAAGATATGGGGAGCAGCGACCACCACCACAGGGGGACCCACGTGTTCAGTCGATACCAGGTCCTCTACCAGGGGGCTCATCGACATATCCACCTCCTCCTCCACCAGGTGGCTTTGGGATGTACCCTTAGGGGCGCCCCACTGCACAGGAAGGGAAGACGGCCGAGCCCTTCTTGAAGATGAGAGTTGGTGGAAAAAACCTCTTCTTTCTTGTGGACACAGGAGCCACACATTCCTCTGTCAACGATCCAAGCTTGACACCGCTCTCCATGAATTCTGTGACAGTGTTGGGATTTGGAGGCCAGCCCACAAAGACTTATTTCACTGAACCTGTATCTGTGATGGTCGGGAACCAAACTCTTCGCCATCAGTTCCTGTATGGAGACAGCTGCCCAATCAATCTCCTGGGCAGGGACTTAATGTCCAAGTTGAGGACTACAGTCTCCCTTGACTCCCAAGGAACAACTGTACAGTTCAATGGAGATAATGTCATGAACTGCACTGACTCCAACTCTTCTTTTCAGCACCCGAAGCAGATGTGGCTGGGAACAGCTGCTCCAGGGGACATGCTCACTGCAAACATTTATTGGGGCATTGCTGTTTCGCCTGATCTCAATCCCCTGACTGACCTCTACCGCTGTTGGTTGCCCTTAATTAAGGAGGTGCGTGCTTACGCTCCATCACTAGACCCACTTCATGTTACTCTATTCTACGATCCAGAAGAAGATCTTACATATCAGACTTGGTTTGCTGACAATCTAGATGGCCAAAATTGGATTATCACCTGTCCAGGAATTATTGCAGGCCCACAGGGGGTGGCCGCCCCAGTTATATTTACCCCTGAGCAACAACAATATTACAAAATGGGCCCTTCTTCTGCACCACATGTCACATTGGCTGTTGCTGCCGGAGAGCAGGCTAAGGCGTTGGGTCCTATGATCAAAACCACAGATGAAATTACTGATTGGACAATGACCTCCTGTTATGGAGTGTACTCCTCTCAACAACACCCTCAATTTCTCTATTTTAGGGGACCTGTAGAATTGGCTGTTACCCTTCAGCATGAGCAGTTACAGAGACACCATGGAGCAGAAAACACCAATGACCCACAAGCAGAAGAAATGCTTAAAGCATTACCCGCCCACATGTGGGTGGCACATCAGGCTGATGTGGGACTCTTGAACATTCCTCCCATACAATTCCACATTAATCTTGAAAACCCTGTTAACATGAGACAATACCCCTTAAGTCCAGTTTCCCTTGAAGGGATACGGGACACCATTCAAGGTTTGTTGGCTGCAGGAGTGATTTATCCTACTCAATCAGCATGGAACACACCAATCCTCCCAGTACTAAAAGCAGATGGCCAAACTTATAGAATGGCACATGATCTCAGAGGGATCAATGCGGTCATTAAAGACCCAACTATGGCTGTTCCTAACCCAACTACTGCAATGGCCCACCTCACGCCAGAACATAAATGGTTTACTGTCATAGATTTAGCCAATGCCTTTTTCTGTCTACCATTAGCGAAACACCTTCAGCCTGTTTTTGCTTTTACATTTGAGGGACAACAGTATACTTACACCCGCATGCCACAAGGGTTTTCGCTTACTCCAGGTATTTTTAACACCGTCTTAAAAAACCTCTTGCAGACCTCCCCAACTTTGCCAGAGGGGGTCCTTCTGATCCAATATGTCGACGACCTTTTGCTGGCTGCCACTTCCCGTTCTGAATGCCTTTCGGCCTCCATCAACCTTCTCAAATTTTTAGGAAACATTGGGTTCCAAATTAAGCAGTCCAAATTGCAGTTGGTGCGCAAACGAGTCACTTTTTTGGGAAATTTGATCTCGGGCAGAGGGACAGAACTCACCACAGATCAACGTCAGGCCATTCTTACCCATAAAAAACCTGAAACAGTGAAAGAAATGATGGCCTTTTTGGGTCTTATTAATTTCTCTAGGCACTTTATCCCAGACTATGCTAGGCAAACTGAACCTTTGAGACAGATAATGAAAGAGGAGGGCTTAGGCAACCCACGAGCCATCCTCAAATGGACCCCGGCTGCTGAAGACAGCTTTCATTGCATTCGACTCACTCTGGCACATGCGGCTGCATTGGCCAAACCCAACTACAACCTTCCATTCTTTTTGGATGTTGCTGAGAAGGTGACGACCGCTTCGGCGTGCCTTTTTCAGCAACGACAGGGGGAGAGGAATGTATTAGGCTATTATAGCGTTATTTTGGATCCAGTTGAACTAAAAACTCCTCCCTGCACAAGATACGTGGCAGCATTGGCTAAATTAATTCAGAAGACTGAAATGGTTGTTCAAAAACATCAGTTGGTGGTAAACACGAGCCACGCAGTGGCAGCATTCATTGCATCGTCTGCATTTTCTATTACACCAGGACGAGAAAGGAAAACCTTAGAAATCTTAACACAACCACACATTACCTTCCAGAACACCAAAGTAAATATGGCAGAAGGGATGAGTGAGGAACAACAGGAACATGATTGTGTTGCAGAGACATGGATGGCAGTAAAGGTAAGACCAGACACAAACTCCACACCCCAGACAGGGAAAATAGATTTGTATATAGATGGAAGTTGCCACAAAACAGATCAAGGATTAAAAGCAGGGTTTGCGGTAGTACAAAGAGATGACAACAACACCTTCACAGTGGTAAAACAAGGAGAAGTAAGTCCACCATCCGCCCAAAGAGCTGAATTGGTGGCATTGCAAGAAGCATTGCAATATGCTGAAGGGAAGAATGTAAATATTTATACAGATTCTGCATTTTGTTACTTTGTTGTACATAGAGACTTGGGGGCATGGGAAAGGAACGGTTGGAAGACCGCCTCCAATGGGCCTCCAAGGCATGAAGATGTTGAAATTAATACAGCAACTTATATGGGGACCAAAAACATTAGCTGTAGTAAAAGTAGCGGCACACAGGAGTGATGGGACTGTACATAGTAAGGGGAATGCTGCAGCAGGTCAGGCTGCCAAAAGAGCAGCAGGACTTGAATTAGAGCACATAATGGTGCCCTGCACAGTAGAAGAAGAACAGTTAGCTGAAGTAACACCCTCCTCATTAGGGGACTGGGGGCACGCGCAAGCGCAAGCGCAAGCAACATTGAGAGAACAGGAAGAATGGACTCAGGCAGGAGCCGTGTGTGAGGAAATTAAAATCTCCGAAGATGGAGAAAAAATGCGTCTCTGGAGAGGTCCTAAAGGACAAGTCGTGGTACCCAAAAGTTTTCTCAAGATGATGTGTGAAGAGGCTCATGGACCGGCTCATGTGGGCATAGATGCCATGGCCAGGTTTTGTCAGAATTTCTGGCACCCACAATTGGCAACCATGATGCAAAATTTGAGGGATGGCTGTCCAATTTGCCTCCAATTTAATGTTAAACCAACTGTGAAGGGACCACCAGGCACCTTTCCACAAATGAGAGGACCAGGAGAAGAAGTCATCATTGACTTCACAGACATGGGAGACCGGGTAAGGGGTAAGAGATACCTATTGGTTATGGTAGACACTTATTCTGGATGGCCCGAGGCGTATCCTACCTCAAAGGAGGATGCGCTAGCAGTGCAAAAAGCACTAATCAATCATTATATTCCAGAACATGGGTTCCCAAAGAGAATTCGGTCAGACAACGGGAGCCACTTTAAGAACAAACATTTACAGGAGACTGAGAAATTGATGGGACTCAAACATGTATTTGGGACAGTGTACCACCCACAGTCCCAAGGGAAAGTAGAACGGATGAATGGAGTCCTTAAAACCAAATTGGCTAAAATAGTGAAAGACACAGGATTGACCTGGGTGGATGCTCTCCCATTGGCTTTGATGAGCATCAGACAGACAGTCAACAGAACAACAGGTTTCTCGCCTTTTGAACTACATCATGGGAGACCCTTTCCAAGACCTTGGGGAGCAGTGGGACCAATGACAACAGCAACGCCAAAGGTAATGTTTAAGACGCTTAACCATTTGGTGTCCAGTTTGTTTTTGCAGTCTCCAGCCTCAGCAGGAGAACGACCAAACCTGCTGCCTGAGACACATCTGTTGCTGAAGGTCTTCAAACGAAAGTGGTCTGAACCGCGTTGGACAGGACCACACCGTGTGACTGCAAGGACCAACACCGCAGTTCGCCTAGAAGGCAAAGGATCCACGTGGTTCCACTTGTCCCAGTGTGCAAAAGTGCCCTCGGCTGAGGACACCAAGGGGTCTGCGACGTCAGAAACCCCCAACGCGTAACAGGTGACGTGCTAGTAACCTCTCCCTGCAACGACTGAAGATGTCCAGATGGATGTCCCAAGATAGACCACCAGGAGTTAGGGAACTTCGGATGATGACGATCCGCCCTCAATTCAACCCAGAAGAGGAGGAAATGGAAGTTCAACCGACGTTGGAGATGGCTCTATCAACAGGGACAAGATGGGTTTTTCCAACCTGGTTGAAAGTATTGTAGTGTACCTTGTATTAGAGTACTCTGCATTAGGCTTATTTCACGCACCATCGAAAAAGGGGCTGGTTCCTGTCAATCTCCGGACGTTGTTATGCCTTTGCTTCCATCAGCTCCACCCCTTAATGACTTTGAAGATGATAATGATTTGCTTTAAGTTTTTGTGGCCTCCTTCAGAGGCCAACAGGGGGAAATGTGGGATTTTCATATTGCTTATGTACTGTATTACTCCATTGTTTAATATTGTTTGATGTGATGTACTGGTGAGGCCTGGAGTGAGTCGGTGCCTGGAGACTGGATGAAGAGAGGCAGGTCATTGTGGCCGTGGCCTTGGTCGAGGGATAACAGGATAGCAAACACAAGAGAGAAGATGGGCACCAGGTGGTACAGAGCAGATAAAGGAGGAAGTGGAAAGACAAAGTGTGGGAAACCAATCCAGACAATCAGCTACTATTTTCTGAGCTTATGAGGTAATGATTACGCATATGCAACTATTATGGGATGTCTGAAGTTCCTCCCATAGGGAGGAAACATGAAACCATGAAAAAGTGTATAAAAACAAGAATGTTTTCCTGCTTGTAGCCTTTCGACTGGTCAGCTGCCGGCGTGCATGCTGAGAGTTGTATTCGCCCAAAGCTTTGAATAAAACTTGGTCTCAAACCATCACTCGATTCTGCTATTTCTTCCACACTTGGACACGTATCTCCGAAGAAAAGACAACAGTAGATGCATGCTGGTTGAGAGCGGGCTATCAAAACAACTATGGAATTACACAGTACAAACAGCAGCAGTAGTACGTAACAGGTGTTTTAATAGACGTACAGGGCTGACACCCTATCAAGTGATGACAGCCAAGAAGGCTAATCTGTCAAAAATTCAAAAATTCGGGTCTGTATGCTACACATAGAAACAGGAAAAAGATAAACTGGATTCTAAGTGTGACCAAGGACGTTTTGTCGGTTATGATAAAAACAGTCCTGCGTATTTTGTATATCATCCAGATACAAACAAAGTGTTAAGACACAGGCTGGTGAAGTTTGTCACCAAAGCAGCTGCTGAGAAGCAGACACACACAGACATGTGAGGCTGGTTCAGAAGATGGTTTTGATAATTTGATCCAACCGAAGATTAGTGAGGCCAAGCAGGAAAATGTAGTGAGCCAAGAAAATGCTCAAGACTCAGGTTGATGCTCAAGACTCAGGTGATGCTCAAAACTCAGGTGGTAGTTCAGACTCAGTTGAGATACCTACTGATCATGAGCAGGAACAACAGAGAGATACAGAGCCAGAGTCAGTTATGATACCTACCGCTCATGAACAGGAACAAGAGAGAGACACAGGTGGTAGATTTGAGAGCAGGAGGTATCCATTTAGAGAAAGGAGGAGGCCGAGGTACTTGGATGACTACGCGTGTACTCGCAAAGACAGTGATGAAGTTCATTTTACAGTAGACTACTGTTACAGAGCTATTTGTGGTATTCCACAGACCTATGAGGAAGCTATGAGATCAGCTAACTGAAGAATAGAGAAAAGCCATGGACAAGGAGGTCCAGTCATTATTACCACGATTTGTTGCCAAGGGTTACAGCCAGATAATGGGAATAAACTATGGGGAAACGTTTTCGCCCACAGCAAACATGACGAGTGTGAGGGTGGTGTTACAAAAGAAGCAGCGTGAAGCTAGGTATACAGGCTTATAGTGATGCTGACTGGCCATCTGATGCCAGTGACAGGCGCAGTACCACAGGTTACTGTGAGAGTCTCAGTAAAGACAGCTCACTAGTTTCATGGAAAACTAAGAAACAACCAACAGTTGCACTCTCCACCTGCGAGACGGAGTATATAGGAGTAGCTTCAACCATACACGAGTGTCTATACCTGCAGAACCTGCTGGAGAATATAAATACGAATATACATAACATGAGGACAAACAGGGAACAATTGCTCTTGCCAAAAACCCCGTAAACAGACAGAGGGCGAAGCATGTAGACATAAAGTACCACTTTATCCGATCTACTGTAAGTGAGGGAAAAGTAACTTTGGTTTATTGTCCTACTGATGATATGGTTGCTGATATAATGACTAAACCTGTAAACAAGTTTAAACTGAAGAAGTTTGAAACTGTAATTTTTGGAGTTTGAACTGTTTAAGACAAGAGTCCACATTCACTCTGTATTTTTGTTATTTCTTTAATTGTGAATTACACAACCTGTGAACAAGTGGGGGTGTTGAATGTGATTAACCACGTGTGTCCTCAGGGTTGTGTAATGTTTTGTTTAACCGGTGACATATAAATGTTTGGTCACTGTGGGGCGCTGTGGTTTAATATTGATGAGTTGATTTAAGTGAAGAAGACATCAACCAACTTCCTTTTCCAGTTTTGTAAATGTGTCAGTATCCTAAATAAACACTCCATGCCCGACTAAGATAAAATCTCTATCTATCATATCTCTCCTGAAAGCATCGTGCTGCGACAAATACAGACGAAGTAAAACTCAACTATATATATATATATATATATATATATATATATATATATATATATATATATATATATATATATATATATATACACACACACACAATGATGTGAAATATATATATATATATATCTATATACATATAGATATATATATCTATCTATAGATATATATATCTATATACATATAGATATATATATCTATATATATATATAAAACAAGAAATTTAACAATATGTGAAGTCATGCACACTGTTTAATGCAAACTGATAAATTTAAGGCTCCTTGCACTTACCTTGATCAAATGGCTTGGAGGGGGTCCAGGTTCCAGGCTCCTGAAAAAAAAGGTTTAAAAAATAAACATAAACAATAAACCAAAGGGGAAAAAAAGTACTGAAAAATGACATACAATATATGACAGATACAGACCTCCACCTCCTTTACGAGAAAGCATGATAAGGAAATACAAAAGGAATGTTCATTTTGGTTAGTTTACAGTTATTTCTTGCATGTTATTATTTAGGTATATATATGTACAAAAATAAAACGTAGACTGGGCATTTTTTTTGTTGAGGCAATGCTTCCCTTTTACTGTAAAATAGCATAAATAAATGGCTTTTGTTCTCTATTGTTAATGGAGGCAATGTGATGCCATGTCACATGAGTTGCCCTTCATGACAAATTAGTTTGGAAATATGAAATGATTAAATGGCGAATTACTCCTTGTCTTCCCATCACAGAAAAGTTCGTAAACACATTGAACACGGCTTGTTTCCTGCTTTCTGGGGGCCTTATAATCGTATCACCCTGCTGTATATACGGTCCTAATCCACACCTAGGGCACATGTTTACTATACTTCACAATAATTATACTGTGTAAGTATTAACAACTGCTGAACAGTGGCGACAATAGCCTTAACTTTTTAGCAGTTTTATGTTTTAAGAAGGCTAATACAGAGGTATGTTGCACCCAAGGGGATCCTCGTATTGATGCCAGCAAAAAAAGGGACTATTATTTTCCCTACAATTCCAGGTAAGGACAAAATTGTACTATTTTGGCCATAGCTTTCTTACACTTACACTTTCACACCCTGAGAAAGGGGGAAAAAAAACATAAAACAAGGGGTGGAGACACTCATTATTTTTTTAGGAAAATGAAAACTATAGAAATCTAGCTGTGTTGTTATCCAGTCAAAATATGAGAAAATGAGTGTATTAGAACAAAAATGTCTTGTACATAAATTGATCTATCAGTTAAAGGACAACGTCTATCTATATTATAGCATGTTAAAACTGTGTTAACTATAAGGTCTGACAGTCTGCTCATCTAACAAAAGGTGCTATAACATTAAATGACATAATTGAGTAAGAGTTTATGAGCTGTTTTCTGTTTGTCAAGCATTTAGTGTGACAATTGAGACAGAGCTGTTAATAATGTCTCAGTTATAATGATAAACCTGGAGTTTGTATATCAATTATATAGCAAGCTAGTTATGCATTATTCAGTGAAGCGAAATGTGCTTTATATAAATATTTTATCCATGATAATGATGCGTGATACTAGGAATTTGATGACAAGTAAAATGAGATCACCGATTCCTTGTAGCAAATGTGACAATTGGCTGATATCACAGCCATACCCACAATCTACCGTATCAGCGTTTTACAGGATCAAACCACAGATGTTCTGATTAGCTGACATTTCTGCCAAAAACATTAATACTGTCTGTCTGCATGATTTGTACCAAAGAGCCAATAATGACAATGCTGAATGATAATTCTCAACACCGTTCAAGACTTTATGTGTGCTAATGGACTGAAACACACACATTCATCCACAAAAAATGTTCTTTTAACGCACAATCTTGCTATGTGTATTTTTAACATTTTAACGCAACATGCTGATTTTTCCTTTACAGTTATAACAGTCAGTTTACCCGTGCGCTCAAAGGCAAATAAACAAATGTGCATTTCCCTCTGTTGGTTTGCCCTGGTAATATGAAATCCGCATGTCCTACTCTCACCACTATTTGTTTCCAGATTTGCTTTTGTACCTTGCCTTATATCTTGAAGCCTCACTTTGAAGAGCAGAAATATGTGCATGTTTTCGCTACATCGGTCCGGCTTGTCTTGCTGAAGCTTGTCACATGCATGTGAGCAGAAAAGTGCACAAATACACACTGAGGTGCTTTCAAGTGGAAAAGGCCTCAAGCTCTGTACTTCCCCTACATCACTCACTCTCTACGCACAAGAACACACGATAACAGAGGTACAAATTGAAGACATGGTACAACATGCTCTCACGTGGGTCAGCTAAAGAAGAAATGAATTTAGTCCTGTTATTCAACTGAGGGTTGTACTCTTCTGTAGGCCCTTCTATTATCATTAAACAGAGCAGAATGTGTTAAAAAAAAAAAAAAGAAGTACTTTTTATATGTTAAGTAAATAAGTCTCCAGTCACCCTAACGGGATTTACTGAGATCGTATCTAGCGCACTTTGCAGGAGGCCCACTTATGCGTCGTGATGAAAGATGAAAGTGGCAGTGCATACTTGAAACGTCACACTTAAATCACAAAAAGGCAAAGTTTGGCACAGAATAATGTTTCAGATGATGGATGCCACCATCTGAGGAAAGAATGTTTAATGTTGAATGTACCACAGATGCACATTTTGAAACAACTACGATGAAAGATTCTCCCAATAGAGACATCCTGTCTCAGATAATCTGCCTTGACCCGCATATGAATATAAGTGACATCCCATTCCTAATCCATAGGGTTCAATATGACGTCCGTCCACCCTTTGCAGCTATAACAGCTTCAACTCTTCTGGGAAGGCTGTCCACAAGGTTTAGGAGTGTGTTTATGGGAAATTTTGACCATTCTTCCAGAAGCGCATTTGTGAGGTAAAACACTGATGTTGGACGAGAAGGCCTGGCTCTCAGTCTCCGCTCTAATTCATCCCAAAGGTGTTCTATCTGGTTGAGATCAGTTCTCTGTGCAGGCCAGTCAAGTTCATCTACACCATATTCTGTCATCCATGTCTTTATGGACCTTGCTTTGTGCACTGTTGCACAGTCATGTTGGAAGAGGAAGGGGCCAGCTCCAAACTGTACCCACAAAGTTGGGAGCATGGAATTGTCCAAAATGTCTTGGTATGCTGAAGCATTCAGAGTTCCTTTCACTGGAACTAAGGGGCCAAGCCCAGGTCGTGAAAAACAACCCCACACCATAATCCCCCCCTCCACCAAACTTTACACTTGGCACAATGCAGTCCCACAAGTATCATTTTCCTGGCAACAGCCAAACCCAGACTTGTCCATTGCCAGATGGAGAAGCGCGATTTGTCACTCCGGAGAACGCGTCTCCACTGTTCTAGAGTCCAGTGGTGGCGTGCTTTACACCACTGCATCCGACGCTTTGCATTGCACTCGGTGATGTATAGCTTGGATGCAGCTGCTCGGCCATGGAAACCCGTTCCATGAAGCTCTCTGCGCACTGTTCTTGAGCTAAACTGAAGGCCACATGAAGTTTGGAGGTCTGTAGGGATTGACTCTGCAGAAAGTTGGCGACTTCTTCGCACTATGCGCCTCAGCATCCGTTGACCCTGCTCCATCAGTTTACATGGCCTACCACTTCGTGGCTGAGTTTTTGTCGTCCCCAAACACTTCCACGTTCTTATAGTACAGCTGACAGCTGACTGTGGAATATTTAGGAGTGAGGAAATTTCACGACTGGATTTGTTGCACAGGTGGCATCCTATCACAGTCCCACGCTGGAATTCACTGAGCTCCTGAGAGCGACCCATTCTTTCACAAATATTTGTAAAAACAGTCTGCATGCCTAGGTGCTTGATTTCATACACCTGTGGCCATGGAAGTGATTGGAACACTTGATTCTGATTATTTGGATGGGTGAGCCAATACTTTTGGCAATATAGTCTATCTATCTATCTACCCTTGCCTATTAGTCTCTCCATGCACCTTAATTTGTATAATCCTGGTTAACAGTTGGGTCTAAACTGTATCACATGGTTCTGCCTGAGGTGAGCTGAATTAACATGCAACAGGCAAGGAAAGTGGAAAGAGAGTGAGAGAGAGAGCCTAGGGACGGTATTATTGACATTTTGCAGGCACATAACCACTGTGACATCAGTCTGTGTGGTAGATGCAGCAGTACAGGCTGCATTTCACCCTATAGAGTGAATCTGTATGTTTGGAGAAAAGTAACAGAAAGCAGCCTAATGGAATAACTTTCCCTCTACTGCAAATGTCAATGACTCTGTAAAGTGAGGCGAGTCACTTTGATGGTGCTTTGAAAAGCTTGAAAATCTGTCTGAAACAGGAGCCGTGACATACCTTGCTATGATTACAAATGCGCTACAAAGCAAATTTCAACCAGTGCCAGTTTTATTAATTATTGACATATTTCACATGATGCTGTAATCTCATTACTCACAATGTATTTTGGCATTCATTAAAAAGCTATATTGATTGCTTGTTACACACTTGCAAATATAGGACTACATTACAGAAATAATTGCAAGAAATTTGTGGACAGCTGTAGGTCAGCACGAGGATTTAGTAATGATATGTTACTTTTTAGTAAGAAAGTAGACAGGACCATGTTGGGAATGTGCTGGGGTCACAGGCTAAAGGTCACGGAACATAACATGAAAGTAAAAAATAAGACTACATTCGTTTCTATTTGAAAATAAAACAGTTAAAATGCAAGCACACTGTATGTGTACTTGTATTTGCAGTGTGTGTTTGTATGTGAGTTCAACTGCACGCTTGTACAGGTTAATGTTCATTCTTTTTTTAATCTGTAACCTACAGCTGATTTACCAGCACATACTGTACTAGCCTCTTAATGCACACTGCAAAGTCTTAATGAGGGTCTGCATCCTGTAATAGCAGGTAATAATAAAAACCTTTATTTCACCACACAACATCCACAAATATAATATTTTGTGTGAATGGGTGATGATTTTTGTAATCATATATTGCAATTAAAGAATTTTACTGGTACTTTGAGCACTTCAATGGAAGTACAATGTTGTTACCATACATCTAAGAAAATTGAGAGTTCTTTATATATTTAGGACATTACTCACATGGGCTGTAAGCCAGGGGAAAAAATATAACTTGGATTTGGATATGATCAGGTGAAATCACTGGTACAGAACACTCTGTGATTGTGTTTGCTAAATTTTTGGACAAAGCAGTTAACGGTGGAGGATGGGCTCTAGCGCTCCTCTAGTCTGTTCCTTTTAAAACCTCAAACACTGGTTGCTACCTAGCAAAGTTGCAGTCTCAGGAAGTGTGAAGAACAAGGGCCAATAAAATAACAAGGGGGATCGGTTGAAAGCAGGGGGCACCAGCAGACAGAAAGTCATAAAACGCGTTTGAGGATTCAGAGACATTTTTTCTGTTGCAGTCAATGATACCTTCACTGTCCACTGGAAAAGCCCATATAGGACACTTCCCCTGTGTATATTTGAAAGAGTCCACTAGCATTCTGGTGCAACATTGGTTAGTGCAGGGGGTGGGGGGGGCGACCACTGTCAGAAATGATAAACAGTTTGTGGACAAAGCCTCCAGCCCTGACAGTCTACAGCATTCCTCACTGTATAGAAGCATAAAATGTTAATGATGGTTGACAAAGCAAGGCTGATCAGAATCAGAAACACACACACACACATAAAAATTACTGTACATGGAAGAGAGAATCATCCCTTGCAAGAACTTTAGACTTGAAAGTGGACTAATTTGTAGCCTTTAAATATTATTAATAGGATTTTATATGACTGTTGTCATGCTAATGGTGCATTCAATTTAAACAAAAAG
Organism: Pao palembangensis; assembly: GCA_015343265.1. Lineage (NCBI taxonomy): Eukaryota > Metazoa > Chordata > Actinopteri > Tetraodontiformes > Tetraodontidae > Pao > Pao palembangensis. The sequence goes on along the minus strand of CM027089.1, from coordinate 9,803,026 downwards.
AAAGAACCTCTACCTGGTTTTATTATCTACTTTGTGGGTGATATGTCTTCTCAACACAAAGCTCACAGGCCTCAGAGCTGCAGACTCCCTTCCTCATTCAGCATGTAATTAGGCCCCACTCTGGGAATTTTGTGGTCTCCTAGCGATGTACATTTTTATCCCTCCGTTCAAAAAAAGACTTCTCCCTGTCGCCCAGAGCACAATCAGAAAAAACACCCTAGTGGCATTATTGTGTTTACTGAGGCAGGTGATAAACGTGTGACAAAAACCACAAAGAGCCCCATGACGCGTCCCTGAGACATGATGAGGAAACGAGGAGCGCATGATCCCGACCTAATGAAGGTGGGTAGGAACGGCTGAACTAACGAGGAGGGTGACGAGGTTAATAATAACCAGCCAAAAATGCAACTTACATCTCGGAATTTATCCCATCTTCCCGTGAGCCATTTATCGTCCAAGAAATTACCGTTGTCGGAGCGAGCGGAGACACGTCCGAAGGCGACGGCACACACGCACAGCAAGGCGACGCTCAGCATCTGAGGGAACACAACAACATCAACGCGGAGAAAGGACATCAAGATCAGCCTGGAGGACAGCGTATCCGTGAAAAACACCAGCACTGGCACTCCTCTTGGAGGCGCATGAGGGAGGAAAACTGCTGAAAATAGTGAGCTAGCGCTACCTTGTCGGAGGAACTGCACTTCAGACTGTATGTGCCCGCTGCCGTTCTCTGTCACTAGTAATAACAGTTCTCTCTCTCTCTCTCTCTCTCTCTCTCTCTCTCTCTCTCTCTCTCTCCGGAGGAGTCATCAAGGCTATATATGGGCCCTATATATGGCTACTCAAAGCCATATTTATTGCAGTAATGAATTTCTCACTACATACCTGCTCCAAACAGATATTCTGCTGTTCACTGAATTTATCTTGTGTCATTTTGAAATGTAGCTCAGCCTGCAGAAATGTATATTTGCTTCAGAAAGTCTTTTATCATAAATATTTAATCCTAATTTTATTAGTCCCTCCGATGCCTCCGAGCTGGATTTACATTGTTTTTCTATTTTCTGCGCGATTCCTTGTTACATGTTTAATTTGCTAACTACACTAGAGATAAGGAAACATTTGAGTGACATGGAAGAGTCAACTCAAGTCAGCTTTATTGTCAGATATGCTAAACATGCTCGACATACAGCATAGATGAAATGTTAGTCCTCTTGGACGGTGCAGCAAAGTAATAAATAAAACTATCTACTAACTAAACTAAATAAAAACTACCTTAACATGACATTGTTAAGATGGAATAGTGCAAATGAGCAGGGGTAAAGTGAAGTGTGCAGTTCCTGAGATTGGTGTGTGCGTGGGCAGAGTATGTGGCCCAGAGTCAGTGGTGGGGGCCAAAGTCAGTGGTGGTGGTTGGGGGGGGGGAGTTGGGGCAGAGCAGGGAGAGAGTTGAGCATCCTGACTGCCTGGTGGAAAAAACTGTCTTTGAGCCTTCTGATTTGGCCAGAGACTCTGCAGTCTCCTCCCCGACGGCAGCAGGCTGAGGAGACTGTGAGATGAGTGGGTGGGGTCACCTGCAATCCTGGTGGCTTTGCGGGTGAGGCGGGTGAGGCGGGTGTTGTAAATGTCCAGAAGGGAGGGAAGAGAGACACCAATGATCTTCTCAGCTGCTCTCACAGTGCGCTGCAGGGTCTTGCGGCAGGAAATGATGCAGGCGCCGTACCACATGGTGATGCAGCTGGTCAGGATGCTCTCAATGGTGCCTCTGTAAAAGGAGAACATGAGCCTGAACAAAAAAACAGTGCAAGGCTCTAGTTTGAAAATATTATCGTCTCCAAAGAGAGTCTGTCTAGTCAGTACAGGTCAGGATGTCATTATGCACAGTTGCTGTAGAAACCAACCTTGACCTCAATTTCCTATACATCATCTTCATATGAGGCTGTGTGTGTGTGTGTATTCAATTCAATTCAATTTTATTTATATAGCACCTTTTACAAAAAAGTTGTCTCTAGGTGCTTTACAGAGGTAGAAACCCAGAACCTGAACCCCCAGGTAAGCACAGTGGCAAGGAAAAACTCCCTTTTTACCAGAAGAAACCTTGAGCAGGACCAGGCTTACAAGGAGGAACCATCCTGCTGAAAGTCAGCTGGGTAAAGGAGGAATAGAAGAGGGAGACAGGACAGAGAGAATAAAGACAGAGAGAGGGAGAACAGATACAATCATAAGAACGATACAATCATAGAACCATAGAAATGCAAAGTAAAATCATAGAAATATAAACATATCAGACATAATCTATATAATACATATATACATAATACCGCATATGTCTGTGTAGATTCTCACTCACCCAGGTCATAGTTATCCAGAGTTAGATCTCTCTGCGTCAACTGGACTGAAAGGTTTCCTTGAAAATGTTTCGCCCTCTCCAGAGAGCTTCTTCAGTTCTAAGCTTGCTGGGGGCAGAGCTTGAAAATATAGCCCTGTGGACCATCGGCATGTTAATGACCCAGATGGTCACCTGAGAGTCGTTGGCAGGGTCATTGGCAGGGTCGTTCAAAGAGTGGAGGACTGCATTGTACGTGGATGATAGAAAGTGCCTTAGTCCACCACCTCTGTTTAAAGATGGTTTTTCCAACTTGACATGAATGGCTTCCTTGACACCCCTCTCAAACCAGCGATCTTCTCTGGCCAGCACACGTACTTGACTGTCCTCAAAGGAGTATCCGCTTTTTGAAAGAAAGTTCTTCAGTTCTAAGCTTGCTGGGGGCAATCTTAGAATTGAAGAAGCTCTCTGGAGAGAGGGCGAAACGTTTTCAAGGAAACCTTTCAGTCCAGTTGACACAGAGAGATCTAACTTTGGATAATACCGCATAGCAGGTTGTTATAAAAGAGGAACGGTATAGGCAGGTTTTAATAAAAAAGGGAATAGCATAGGAATGTGCTGACAGTGGACCCTGGGTTTGTCAGAGGCCGAGGTCTGTGCAGCATAAAGGTCTGGAGATGGAAGACCTGCAGAAAGAGAGAAAGAGAGAGAGAAGGGGGGAGAGAGACAGAACGGCAAGGAAGACTGGACACACTGATAATCCTGGTGAAAAGAAAGGGAGGAGAGGAGGTGAGGGAGTGGTTGGTGTTGAGGAAGTGGGGAACTGCTCAGTGGATCATGTTTAGGCCCCAGCAGAGTAGGCCTATAGCAGCATAGCTGTGCTAAAAATTGAAGAATAAAATTTTGATGGCCCTATTCTAGCTGTAGCTGTGAGAACTGACTGTAACTAATGTGTGTGTATGTGTGTGTGCGTGTGTGTGTGTGTGGGGGGGGGGATGGGGGCGTGGTGAGTTTGATATGATGTGGATATTTGAAAGTCTAATTAGAAATCTGAAGCATGCACCGTATTTGAATAATCAGTTCATAGTGAACGTGCCCCCCAACAAGTTGCTAAAAAGCCAGTAACATTTGTGCTCATTAGGGATTGTGCAGCACGTAAACAGGAAGTGGCATTTCGAGTTTGAAGAATGCCCCGTTCTGTCACAGGAAGTGCACATTATCTGATCATATGACAGATGTTTTGAAGGAGTTGGTGTGCAGAACTGTTGATAACATGGTCATGTTAGTTTTTGATATTTGTGCTGATGGAAGAGGTGTTTTGGTGCACATGTGTATCTGTGTGTGTGGGGGGTCTGTGTCTTCCAGCCCAGTGGGTTCATACATTATTCACTCACCAACATTAAAGATGTAGATGTGGTCAGGGGACACACACAGACACACAAAGTGCTCTCTCACACACACTCACACATTAATTTCCCATACGCATGCATGACCAGACACACAAAATCCTGCTGTTCTCTTATCAAACTTTGTGTGATTCTTTATCACATTGTTGATTTCCCTCCTTTATGGGGGTGGAGAAAAAAATCCACACAGTCGTGGAACTCTCGACGCATTCATCAGAGTGAAAAGATGAGCGGTGATTAAAGAGCAGAGTCGAATTGGATAAAATAAAATTAAAAGAACAACACACAGTAGGGGCTCATGTGTGCGTTTTGGGCAGCAGAAGCATGAAAAGAGCTGAGATTTCACAGCCCAGTGACTTTGTCATCGTGCACCTGCTAAGGGAAGAAATGAGGGTGAAAAAGTGAACAGAAGAAAAAAAGGACAGAATCCATTAAGATAGAATCAGGGTCACAGAACCAAATGAATTTATTTGGCAATTAGACATGATGCAAAGAAAAGAGCAATACAATGTTTTGCATCGTAGTAACTTTAGCGTTCAAATTGTGCCATATTGCCAGATGACAGTCACACCAGAATACAGATGACTGTTGGCATCTCCATCCAAAATCAGTGAGGTGTAATGCTGTAAAGCCTCACTGAAAGATCTATTCCCAATATCTCTGAGTTTCCTAAGTGTCTTTACTATCCACACACCTTCCAAGATGATTTCCCAGTATTCTCACTACTAAATGCTGCCAAATGCGCATATACCACATATACCTCTTAAATTTCAGAGTGATTATAATCTGTTTTTACTTTTTTAAAAAATGAAGTTATAACAGAACATGTTGGTACCTAAAGTATATTTAAATTTGAAAAGGGTTGTGAAACTGTCACTGTTTGCAAATGAAGTGGCCCAAACTGAAAAGAAATATTTCAGATCTTGGACAGTGATTTAAAGTGTCCTGAAAACTGTTCTGTACTGCTTTGGTTTCTGGTTTCGCTTTGTGTTCTTATTTATGTCCACTAGGGAGCGTGGCAGCCTAGGTCTTCGCTGGTGACGAGGCGCACCTGTGGCTGACTGGCAATCAAAGGTGAATAAGAGGCAGCTGCACCTGAGCACCAGCATTGGATTGTTTTGTCACCTGCAGAGTGGTACCAGACTTTCAAATACTGTGGTTTTGGCTGTTTCCTGGATTCTAGTGATGGTGAGATGAAGCCCCATGGGGCATTGAACCACTTCAGCCAATTGGTTCATGAAGCTTCATGTGCACATGATACCACCCAGAGGCCAAATGTAAAATCACATGCAACTGCATCTGAACCATAGATTGTGTGATCAACTGAATTTGTGTTCCTCTTGTTCATTGGAAGTAATGAAGAATCACACAAAATGTTTGACTATGTTATTCTCCATTACCTAAGATAAAATCTACAGAATGATCCACTTTTTTGTTTGATTTCTATCTATGCAGGCCTAAAGAAACACCATCATCATTTGAATCTTGCAAAATAGATTTGGTAATTTCAGTTTTACACAATGTCCATTGTAGAAGAGATCAGGACAATATTAGTGTGCAAATCAAACTAAATAAAAAAGGACAAAAAAAAGTTGCTGATCATATGAGAATGAGATTCACTTCAGAACACATTCAGTTTGAAATAACAATAACATTTCACATAACAGTTTTGTTAAGTTATGAGATAGCACATTGTAACGTAAGGTTAAACATAGATTAAGTTTTAACTGGAAACTATCAGACAGAAAATAAATAGTTTGCTTTCCTTCTTCATCCAGCTCTTTTTTTCTGGCAGCTAATTAAAATAGAATAAATACAGTGTTACTTGTCTTTATTTGCAGTGTTAACAAAAAGGAAAAATATTGTAAAAACTATTGTGACAATGTTAGCACTTACCTTGGCTGGAAGAAGCTCCACTTTCCTCCCTATTCTCATGCAAGGCACGGTAATGCCTTAGCATTGAAGAAGTATTGTTGTAACCCAACTCCTTGGAACACAACAAACACTTCACCTTTAAATAAAAAGAGGCAATTCATACAAGATTCTAGACAAGCAAACCATATGCATCAGTAACAATATTAGATTGAACTTACCTTGTTAGGGGATATTAAATCAAAGTGTTCCCACACAGGGGAAATCCTCCTCTTCCTGGCTGGCTCCATCTAATAATACTCTCCAAAACTACAACTGACCACACCTCTCCTACAACAACCCACATTTTGACAGGAGCCTGGGGGGGTTAAATAGCTGTCATGATTCGCGCCAAAATCTGAACCACTTCATGAAGCAAACAGTCAGCGCGTCTCCGTCAGGCTTCCCACGTCATCATTTCTGACTCCGCCCCCACATGAATCACGCCTCGGCTCACGCTTTGCGGAGGCCCCGCCCCCATTACTCGACCCACGCTTCGAAGCCTCGGCCCATCTCATAACATCACTACTGGATTCCTACTCATGTGAGTTTCTGTCCCTGGCTCCAGGATTGTCATGTTCCCTGTGAGGAAGCTGAGGTCTGGTTTACAGACACCCTGCAGTGCAGCTCCCCCCGCCCCCATAAGCTTTGGACTATTGAGTTTTTAGATGGACCTCGTTTTTCCATTTTCTGTTTTTCCCCTTTATACACCCAATAAAGGGTTTTTGTTCTCCGAGCACCTGCCTGTGTCTGCGTTTGGGTCCTAAAGAAACACGTTCTGTAACAAAAACACCAAAAACATGATGGCCATCCCACCACCCTAAGCTTAATCCTAGCCCATCCATCTATTATCTACTTTAGATAATAGATGGATGATTTAGCAGGTTCCCGGGCAGGCTGGAGCCTATCCCAGCTGTTTAGATACAGCCTGAACAAGTCCTCAGCTCATTGCAGGGCCAACGTACAAAGACAAACAACTATTCCAGAGAAATCCCTGGCTACCCGGGACCTTTTTTCCATGAGGTGACAGTGCTAGTAACTGCAACGCTGTAGTGCCAACCACTGCAGTACCGCATTCCTACTACTGATATTACTGCTGCTGCTGCAGTGGTGCTAACCACTGCAGCGCACAAATGCTGAGGTACACTGACAACCACTGTATTTATAGCCACTGCATCACCATACTGAGCTCCAGTCCCAACCATGAGGTGTAAATGTAGAAAATGTTGCATTAAATGGTTAAAACAAATCTATCTCCATGCTGTAAAAAACAAGAAAAATAAACCAAATCATATGGACTTATAAAATTCCAGATTTTGTATGGAACTTTGCTGTTTTGTTTGAAGACAACTCTTTTTTTTTTTTTTTTTGATGGAACAAAGATTTTCCATAATGTTGCACAAACACTAACCCTAATGATTTATGCGTAAAAGAGAGGTAGAGAGAGGGAGTGGGGCAAAACAAACATTTTGAGCACACAGTAGTTTTAACTAGAAGGTCAGTTTTGGTCTTTTGTTTTAGTCACAGGATGAGAAGTTAACAGAAGTGTAATGACAGAGAGGAAAACTGCAGACGAGAGATAAGAGACAAAGTGGCCTTTGTTGAGAGGGCCTGGGAGAGCATGAGAGAATGGGGGTGGATGCAGGATAAAAAATGTGAAAAATAAATGGATGTTCTCTCAGCTGGACTGCTGGATTTTCAGAAGTTGATCCTCTCTTTTCAGCGACCTCTACATCCTAAAAAAAGTAAAGGTTTAAGAAGTAGAGCTGAAGATTCAGAAATCTCAACCAATAGCGGCCACCGCAAACCTGAAACAATGAGGTTTGTTCTCCCTCTTGTGGTGAGTTTTAGATACTGCACTACACTACTGCATACAGCAAAATGATGTAGAGCTGCATCGGCTCAGAAACTCAGAAATAATCACTGGCAATCAAATTCTTCTCAAACATAACAGGAGGAAAAAGTAAACGAATACAACAAAAACAACAACGTATGTAGCAGAGAAAAGTTGACACACGGACCACGGAAGAACTTCAAGGACATCCAAACACAAAGACTGTAAAGATTTATAGTAGCCATGTATTATTAAAGTGACAGACAGCCTCTTCAGATAGAAAAATATCTAATATAAATATATAAGAGAAATATCTGGTATTTAGAGACGTAAATCAGTCTGAGGGTTACAATAGTCCAAACTGTAGGTTAAACACTTGGTTGACGTTTTTGCATTTTTATCATTTTTTTGTAAAGAAACAATATTTCTGATATTTGCAGGTTATAGCTCTCTATTCTTTGTCTATCTCCACTGTTGACTTCTAGGTCTGCTGCATACATCACTGTTTAACAATGTGCACGCATGGAGTTAAAGAGTTATAAAAATGTGACGTGACTCCAGGGAAGAAACTTAACGATTAACTTTGAGTCGAGTTGTGACACCGTAGATCTAAGATGGTCTAAGCTGGTGTTATCACAACACATTCAACGTAATATTTATGAAGGTTTAGTGAAAACAGAGGTCACCCTCGTCTGTAGTGCACTTTTTAAACCTGCCTAATTCTAGAGTTATAATTAGTGATGTATTTTTTTTTTTCTGAGCTAGAAGGAAAAAAAAATCCCCGGGTTGTTGTTACCTCCATGGATGTTTTTTCCCCCCATAATTCTCCTTTTAACTTTTAAACTAAGTAACAGTAAAAGTATTACAGTATTAATCTTTCCCTGCACTAATAAACATCACTGCATGCTGTTGTAAGCCGTAAAGCTTCAAAGATATTAATGAGTGATTTATTACTGTTAATTGTTGTTTTTCTATTTAGTTTAGTTCTATTTAGTTTATTTTAGTTTATAATGTATATATATTGTTAACTGTAGTTTAGTTCAGTTTAGTTTTAGTTCAGTTTAGTTTTAGTTTATGCTGTATGTCATGCTTGTATAGCATATCTGATAAATAAAAGACTTTGACTTGACTTTGATTACAAGAAACATATTTATTAGTAGTTTAGTTTAGTAATAATATTTAAAAATATTAGATAATTATGTAGTTTTCAACAGTATATGATTCTACTTCATTTTGATTTCTTCAATCACAGATAGTGAAATAGTACATCTACTATTAAAGAAGTTAAATTGTCTGTAAATTCCATGGGGGTTTTTAGACTTAATGTATGTCACTATCTTTTGATAAGAGACAGTGTCATTGTAGGTGGTCCTGTCAATTGTAAAATGTGCACTTCGACATACATAAACAGACACACTAAACATTCACTTTTTTAACATGGTCGAAATACAAAATTATCAATTAGAATCAAATCTGCTCGTTTTCAAAAATCTAGACTACTCCAATTGTAGGACTACTGCTTGTCCAGTAGATGGGAGATCAGATTACTTTGCTAAGGGAGACGTGCGTCAAAAGTCAGTGCAATTCCTGCAAAAAAAAAAAAAAAAAAGTAGGTTATTATGGGTCCTTACATTTATTATTCACCTGAATTCTTTACAGCTGGTACAAAATACATTTATTTTTACCATTTGAAAAAAACAAACAAAAAAACAAAAACAAAGCCTACATCAGATGGTTTTCCTTTATCATTGCTTTATTGCTCACGGTTTGCACAATTCAAATAAATTATCTACACAAATTTCGCCTTTCTTTGTCTTGCTGCCCGTCTCCCCACACTTTTTCTTTATCTTACACGCACACTCAAACAGACACACACACAGGAGAGTTCTGTCATAGATTAGATGTCCCAGCACAATTAAGTATTGATATGGAGCTCAGGTAGCACACCTGATATCTGCGTTGGAGGGTTAGGAAGAAAGAAAGGGAAGATGGGTGAGAAGTGGGGGGAGGCTGAGAATTACTTAGGACGCATATGGGAGAAAGGAGAAACTGGAAATCACAGAGACGAAAACGCAAATAAATTATCAAATGTGTAAAATACAGCCCAGACGGATGACAAACATGGGCGCAGCTGAGGGCGGAAGGTGATGAGTAAATGGACATATTGAAGAATAATCTGCACCAATCGCGGTCCATTTCTCCAGTCAAATTACTCTGCATTCCCTTTTGTTCGTGTGTTTGCACCTTTGTGTGTATACCACGCAGACAGATACGTAATTGTCAGTGATATCATAACAAACACACCCCTTTGATTCTTCCTTGTTCTCTTTCCTTCCGGATTGGTACTCTTGAATGGCGAGCTCAATTCCCAGCCTCGACAAATGACTTTGCCAAAGTATAAATATATTTTCAGGATCATTCGAACTAAAAAAAAAAAGAAAGACCAAATTATTCAGAAACACGGCATTACTGTTATAATACGCTTATTTGCTTAATTCGTATTACCTGTTTTGGTGTAAATTTTAATAATAATTTAGTTCATTATAATAAGCCGTCAATTAAACCAGCATGCCTTAATAGAGTATACTGTTTATCACTCGAAAGTCAGCTTTTGGTATAATCCAAATTTAATCGGCATTTAGTTTTACAAATGTGTGCACACATAAAGGGTGTTGCTAGCTTCAGCATAGTTGAATTCAACCGTAAAAAAGTCGAACCACCTGTACGTGCTGACACTCCACCCTTACTTTCCTGCCAAATACCGTTGGTCCTCCCCTTTACATCTCCTACCCATCAGACCCGCCTTTCATAATCCCGTCTGCCGCTTTAAATATTCCTATGCCACTCTTCGACAGCCGGGGCTTCTTTATACAGCCATTCTCGCCCCCCTCACCCCCCCCTTTTTTTTTTAAATAAACGTGTTGTATCTCCCCCGCGCCTTAATACCCCACTTCTGTTCGGATTACAGTCGCGTCGCTACATTTTCTCTTGAACACATCTCAAGGTAAGGCTAACGCAAAAGCCAGCTAAGTCATAACGCAACGTAGTGACTTTACAAACTTAAATTAACGCCAGTGTTTCTCTTAATTTGTTTAGAGTGACTTCATGTTGAAGTTGGCAAAAGGTGGCTGGTTTTAGGCGTTTTTTCCCATGTGCGTTCTCACATTTTAAAATGAAGTAATAGTCGAGTCTCTCTGAAACAGGTGTAGCGAGGTTTCTGTGATGAGTTCACGTCCTTTGAGAAATATCCGAGAAATGTTACTATGAGTACTTTCGGTGTGTTTTTTTGTTTTGTTGTTGTTTTTTTTGCTTGTTTGTTTTTTTCTGTTTTGTTTTGTACTTGAGACACTACATTCGTGTTGTATTTTCTTGTTTGACAGCCCTACAGTTTGCAGCCATTGCACATATTTTCAGTTTCATTTAAAGGTGAATGGTCTGTAGTTTACAACTCTTTTATGTATAAAATTAACCAAACGACAAAACAATTGTAAATAGAGTTTCTGTGAATTTTCACACAAAAATGTTAAATCAGTTACTTATTTTGCAAACCCGTTATGCCACATATAGCCCCAAATGGGATTAAAAAGTCAAAGACAATTTGACCTTTAATATGTTGTTCTAAAGCTCCCTCCCCCACCAACACCAGGGCCTTCTTCACATTTTTCACGTGCAAAATGATTTTTTTAAAGCCATCTTGCCACATATTCTAGCAAAAAAGAAAAAAAAGACTTCTCACAAATATTTAAAAAAGTGTTTGAATATTAAAATGTAATAACTTTTAGCCAGCCTATTGAGGAATTATAGTTTGATTGTGGTTGAAAAATAGGAATTATTGTTGTAACTTTGATTCAGTCATAGTCTGAGTATATGAGAAACACCTTAAAGTGTGTTTTGAGTGAATTTTATTTCCATTAATTTAAATTTAATTTCACTCTTGCACTTGCACTTTAGACATTTGTGTCACCACTATTTATTTGCATTGGTGAACTATGTTGTTGTAATTGAAAATTCTGTTAAACCTCTTGCAGTCTTCCTTATTCCTGCAGCACTTGGAACACAAGGCTGGTTAGACCAGTTATTTCATTTAACCAGTGTTGATTATATCAGAATGTCTTCAGTAATATGAAGTTATGACAAAGATCTGTGGTAAAGGTACTGACTGTAGGAGTTTTAAAGGAAAGGAGAAAAAAACAGGGCAAAGAGAAGGGTAACTTATAAATGTTTTAAAAAAGTTGGCCTATAGCCGAATTGACAGCATTGTTTGATAGAACAAATGTTGTTTTTCATCCCCCCATACCTGAGTATGTTTAAATGGAGGATCTATCTCCAATCATCTTTGGAGTGCTGTTTAAGTGTAAAGATATATAGCCATCCTGGAGAGAGAAAATGAAATATTTTTAAGGAAACATTCCTCGTGTAAGAAGAAAGTGTTATTTTTAAAGTACATAGAAAGAGCTTCTCTTATTCTCTTAAGAATGATAAGCTAGTTAGCTCTTTCTCCCATGCAGGGACTGTGGTATCAGAAATAAGTTCTGGTTTCTATATTTCTGTTTATATCAGCAAAAATGTTTGTAAGACCTTTTTGCTGTATATAAAAGGAAGAATATGGGTAATCAGGCTCTATTTGAAATATATGAGGAAACCAGATGTCGTGAACTGACCTTTTTTTGACTTGTCTTAACCTTGTTTGACTTGGAGGCAGCGTGGATTAACTAACAAACTGTTGGTGTAGATGGCAGTACTAGAGGGGAATAGTTACTGAATAATTTGTCAATTTTCATTATACTGAAAACTGCTCCACAGTTCCGTAAACCATGTCAAATGTTGTCAATTTTAAAATCTATAATTGATTTAAAATGAAAACACTAGTGACGTGAATATTTTATTGGCTTGGTGATATCTTTTGTTATTTATTTTGAGTTATGGTACATATTTTCTACTTCTGTGCCATTTTAACACCAATTTACCAACTCATCATTATGTGCTCCTTAATTCCCCTAATCCTGATGAATTTATTTTGCTCAAAATTGCCTCACTCTGTTCATGGAAATCAGACACTATTTTCAATCATTTAATTAGGTGGGTCACAATCCCTAGCAGACTGGGGCTGGTTTCTCTAGCGGGTATCAACAATTTGAGGCAAAAGATGGTACTGTTTCTCCAGGGCATTACTTTAAAAAAGCCACACAAAGTCACTGTCTCCAGTTTAGTGGAGAGTGTTTATTTAGATTATTTATTTTTGTCCTGATGCCATATGTGGTTAACAGGTGCAATAATGGGCCAAGCGACTTGATATGGGGCATCAGTGGAATCAAGGACAATAAAATCCAGCCCAACACATACATACAAAATCAGATACACTCCCTCATCTATGTCGTCAGGCATTCTCAATTTCCACTGGAATGGCATTGCTAAATACAGATTAGAACCTTTAAGTCTGATTACTCACTATGTGAACCTGTGTGTGTGGAGTGGGACGTATATGTAGGTACAAAATTTGAATTTGTTGCATTTTACCGATTTATTAAGAGGGATTTGCTTTAGAATTAAAATTAGATTTGTTATGGCTTAAAAATCTACAAAAACCCTTTCTGTAGATCTGTGTCTCACTTTGTGACATGAATTTGCAGTCTCACTCTAGTACATTTCCTGAGGTGTCTCAGCCTGTGGAGGAGAACAAACGTGAGTAGCTGTTGATTTTGAAATTCTACTTAATTGATGGGTTTACATGAAGTGGTTTATCCTGTTGATCATTACTGCACACAAGTAGGAGACGGAGTGTAGGCAGAGCACAAGCCACAACTTTGTGTCATAATAACCATCTTTGTGTCTGGGTTTCTGAATAGAGGAGTTGAGAATGACGTTAGCGCTGCCCGCGTCATCTCGGTGTAGACTGAGGTAGGGAGAACTGAAGAGTTTAAATTTTAGGGAAGAATGTATATGTTAATCAGTAAACTACTGATAACGTCTAAACAATGAGATTACTGCTGCTGAAAAGATTTACAATCTGCTTCTGGCTACGTACTGCGTGTGCTGTCCACCATTAAACGAGCACTTAAAACCTGTTGAGTGCGTTCTGCCACTTTAAATGCAGTCTGCCTGAAATACTGTGCTTTGTTCTTTATAATTAAATGAATGATTCCACGAGGCAGAGAAAATTCCTCCATTTTTTGTAATCAACGTTCTCAAATTACTCGAGGAATCGTTTCACCCCTAATCACAACAATGGTTTTTACCGTGCCTTTCTGCATATGCATATTAATATGAATGAATAATAACCTAAAACAAAATGATGGCAGCGTTTTTGTTCATCAGTATTATCTCACATCCTTACTCATTACATCACAGAATGGCACCATGGTGGTGTTTTTCCAGAGTTATTTAGCAGTTACAAGTCCTGAATTATAAGAGGCAATTACCTCAAAGCCGTCGTCATGCCAAACTGAAGATATATCTATATTTGTTTTAAATGCAATTTTATTGTGCATTTAAAACTGGGAACTCTCTTCACTGCGGTAACATTGCTCCTTTTTTCTGTAATTTCAGCTATGCTCCATTGCTTGTCACCGCTGCTCTTCCTTGGCCTCCTCACATGGAGTCTCAGTGAAGTATGGACCGCTAAAATAATCGTGGTCCCACCCATCATGTTTGAATCGCATCTCTATATCTTCAAAACGCTGGCAACTGCACTGCACAAGGAGGGCCATGAGACGCAACTTCTAATTTCAGAGGGCCGTGAGGTGCCCATCTCCCCTCATTACCACCTACAGCGCTATCCGGGGATCTTTAACAGCACCACAGCTGACAACTTCCTGCAGTCCAAAGTCAGCAATATCTTCTCAGGCCGCCTGACATTTTTGGAATTGTTTGACATTCTTGACCACTACTCTCAGAACTGTGATGTTGTTGTGGGCAACATCGAGGTAATGACCCGACTCAAGGAAGCCAAGTTTGACCTGCTGCTTGTGGACCCAAATGAAATGTGTGGTTTTGTAATCGCTCACATCCTAGGTGTGCAATATGCTGTGTTTAGCACTGGCCTGTGGTACCCCGCAGAGGTTGGTGCCCCAGCTCCACTTTCATACGTGCCTGAATTCAACTCATTGCTGACAGATCACATGACTCTGCTCGAAAGGATCACCAACACTGTGGTGTATCTGGCACAGCGCTTTGGCGTCCAGTATATCGCATTGCCCAAATACGACAGGATTATGAAGAAGCATGGGGTGAAGCCTCAAGTGGCCATGTCTGACCTGGTGCAAGGCAGTCGGCTATGGATGCTGTGCACTGACATGGCTCTGGAGTTTCCTCGGCCCACCTTGCCACATGTGGTGTACATAGGAGGCATCCTCACCAAACCTCCGAACCCACTTCCACAGGTCAGTACTGACATTCTTGATATAATTGAGATACTACATCCATATAAAACATTTTCTGTTAAATAAAATAAGCAGTGAGTACACAGTTAAAATGCACAATAAACGTGTTTGTCCAGTCCATAAAATTGAACTAACCAGCACATAACAATGTTGCTCAGATCAAATTTGGGTACATGATTTGTCATATGATCATATAATGATATTGTGATATCCTTAGACATTTAAAAAAAAAAAAAAATACTTCACCACAGTGATGCCAAAAGTCATGTTATCTTGTGTCACTCTCATTCTGGAAAACGCTTTTCCTTTGGCATAACAGATGCCAAACATCACTTTTCTGGACATGTATGGTAAAATCCACCTGCAGAAAATACGCACGTGTAGCAAACAACAATAATGTAATAATTCAGATAATACCTACCTGTAACGTCGTCATTTTAGCAGTTAATGTAATATAAATTTTGAGTCAGCGAAGTTATAACTAGCTAATATCATAATGTCTTGTTTGTTATTGGCAAAATATTCTTACATTATTTTCTGCCACAAACAAAGCCTATCATTAATATTATAATTATTAATATCTCTGAACGGTCTGACTCTCCAGTCTCGGTTTATTTTATTATCACATTGCACTCAAAGCAATGCTGTATGACTGTTGCTGGTGCAAAGACAAGTTTAGGTTGAATGGATGCAGTAAATGCCGAGCCGAAAGGCGATTGGCGAGGAAGCTTATCGAGCGGGCGAACGACCTGAACACAGGCCGTCGGCATCCACTGTGGGGGAGTTTGCAATGCCACTCCAGCCAATAGGGAGCATTGTGTCGGGTGGAGGGAGTTAGAATGGAATTGGAGGGAGAAGAAGGCCATTGTTCAGGGCAGAGCTCAGGGGACACTGGGACTCTGTTATGGGGTCACTGAGGCGTCGTTGTAGGGACAGTAGGGCTCAGTGTGTCTCTGAGGTTGTTCAGTGCCAGGACCAGTTTTAACCACTGCAGCTGGACCATTGGACACACACGGACACACACACACACTATTGCTGCAGCAATATACAGTGCAGCTATACCAACAGGATACTGTTAAAAATACAACGTAGAACAAAAAGACCATGAACTGGAAGCACGTAATGATGATTTTCCTAAAAGAGAGTATATTTATTTGAAAACTGATATGTCTGTTTTTACCTCTCCAGCTTTAACAATGGTATTTTGTGATAGACATTCACTTTATTGGTTTATTATAAGTTGGATTTATGATCTTTAAGTTAAACTGTACTCATGGCTGTAATTCATTACCAAGAATAATCAACATTATTGTCATCGTAACTGACACACACGAGGTGTGTATTTATCGACAAACTAGAAGCTGTGCGTATCAGTATCCCAACTGTCTATTTTGAAGTCAAGTAATTTACAGAGAAAATATTTTCCAGGATATGTTTTCACTTCATAATTGTGCTGTTGCATTTCATAAATTGTAACTGTACTTTTGATAACCCTTTGAAATGTAACATTGAATGTAAAGCTGATTTAGAGCACAATTTTAATTAGAATTGATCCTAAAACGTAGTATGAAATGTCTGGCTTTAAAGGATCCCATAATATACATGAATTAATTTACAATTAATTAAAAAAATTAAAAAGTCAGTTATGCCACATGAGTTTTGTAATGTATGTTTTTATACAGATTAAAAACTTCTTTTTAAGTGTCTGTGTCTCTCATATTCTCACAGGTTTTTGAAGCGTGGGTGAATGACACAGCGGAGCATGGATTTGTGGTTGTGTCATTTGGAGCTGGGGTCAAGTACCTTTCCCAGGACATCACTCAAAAACTGGCAGGAGCCCTTGCCAGGTTGCCCCAGCGTGTTGTGTGGAGGTAAACTAACTGTGATCTGTGCCAACGGCTTTCATTGTGACCAATATGAGCAGCATTTTCTCTCCTCCTGGTCCTCCCCTTGTCTCCTGAATGTCTTGAAGGTTAGATGACTGATATTTGATTTTCCATTTAGTTGCACTTCAGGAAGATAAGAACACTCACTTCTCCATTGACACAGTGATTAACAGATCCAAATCGTCTTCCTCCCACAACAATTAATTGACATTGCATCAATATGCACAAATAAGCAGTGTTAGTGAAGTAGATGAGAAAACGTGTGACCCCTGGTTTCTCCATTCTTCTGAATGGGTCTTTAAATCTGTTAATTAATGTTTATCTAGAAGCCTGGGAGTTATCAACCACATTCAGTCTTCATTGTTTATGCTACATAATTTAAATTGGTGTCCTTAATCAATTACTGTCAGTGAAGCATCCGTATTGCCAACAGTCCTCAAGAGATATTAAAATGCACTTGGTGTAGTGTATTTATAATGGTAACCGCACCGCTCACAAGTTGGCGGCAATGTATGCTCATGAGATCTTCTATACGCGTATGGTATAGCTGGGTTAATATTTGAACATGGTGCCTATGTACAGAGGGGCCATTGTCTTTACAAAGGTTGGTCACTTATACAAATTGTGTAGTTTGAACACTGACATCATTTGAGTCACCATCAGGTGTAAATACTGTTTTCCCTTGTAATGTAATCATAGATGTTATTTTGAGCAGTTGTTTTTATATCAGTGTTATGGAAGCATTGTGGCTTGGGTTCTGTGTAATTATAGAAGATCTTTAATTCCAGATCGTCATTTTTAAATCCTATCTCTTTGATTTTGTTTTTTTTTCATTCACAGCTCAAGATAAGTTTGTCAGCAAGCATTTACTGAATTTTTAGAATTGTGCTTTTCCTCCAAATGTATGGATGAGTGCATTTGCTTTTTTGTCTTATGTTTCTTGAATTTAACACAGGACAAAGTACCTTGTAAGAAAGTGAGTTATTAAGTCTAAAGTTACCTGTTATATGGCACATTAGTCACTTCACTAGGGAATGGTTTGGGAAGTTCAAGGGTTTAAGATAAAAGTGGTGATAAGGATGCAGTCTCCTAGAGAGTGTTTTTCCCCTAGAAAACAAAGATAATGTGAATCACTCTTGTAATGTTTAGGCCTTATGGACACCTTTATCTCTTTGATTTTGTTTTTTCATTTATTTAGAAATAAATTTTGTGTTTTTAATAGTTAAAACTCTGGGAGCGAACACAGTGTTTTGTTAAGTACACCAGGGCAAATATATCTGCTTCTTGTGAGGAAGCAGGTATATTTGTAACTGATGTCGAAGCGATGTACATTAAATTTATAGAATATATTCACTGGCATAACCTGTAATCATCTCTTCAAATAACTGTGTCTTGTGTTGTCATTTAACAGGTATTTTTAAGGTTGGCACTGACTGCAAACAGGAAAGCTCATGTTAAGCTTTCATGAGAGTTTTGGAACATTTCACAGTGCATGTCAATGCACGTCAGTGGCCAAGTGAAACGAGTGTGAGAAAGTATCAGGTTGTGTCTAGTGAGCAGCTTATTCTGCCTGCCTGGAGCACCACCACCTGGTGCCAAGAAGGCTGCCTTCGCATTGTTGTCTGTAGCAGTGTCACACAGCATTCCACTCTCATATGGTGATGCTTTTGGTGATATCAAGTAAAACATTAAAAGTTTTAGGTTTTAGACACTGACGCATGCAAATCGACTTCTCTTTTATCCAGCATCGACTGATAATCTGACTCTCCACGGCCCTTCCAAACCAAAAGGATGAAAAAGGAAAGAGCTGAAGAGAGACAAAGCCAGATGAATCATGTCACTGAAAATGAATGTAGGCTTTGACTGGCAAGACAGTGAATTGGGGCCTTGTTAGAAAGAGGGACAGACGGAGAGACAGAGATTGAAAGGGCTCCTGCAGATGATAGATTGACACACAAGGCAACACTTACAAAAGGATCGAAAGTTTCTAAGTCAACAAGTGAACTCCTTCTACCAATTTAAACATACACCATCAATATTATCATAATAATAAATAATGAAAGAAACCTGTAAGTAGCACTGTTGCTTCAACAACACTACACCACACGTCATGTGCAGCCCTTCACAAACTTCAATGCAGTCTGTCACAATTTATGTACTGTATATCCAACAAATATTCACACACAAAAATGTATCCCTGTTAGATTATTCCATTTTTAAGAAGTTTGCTCTGCTTTCTATTGCATGTTTTTCTTTCTTCTTTGATGCAATAAACATTGGCCATTTTCACTTTCACATTTCTCTTTTCTTGTTTTTTTCAAATGTGTAAAGCTCCAGGTAGGCAATATCTACCGCTAGGGAGAACTGCATAGGCAAATATATCTGTACGTTTTTAAAGAGAGGTCCAAAGTTAACGTCTCAGTGCAGCTATGACACTGAATTTCTAAACTGGTTTAACCTCTCACTAGGGCGGTTTGGAGCTAAGCATGAAGCACCTAGGATGAGAATAAGCACCTCCAAATCTGAGACCCTGCTCCTCAGCTGGAGAATAGTGGAGCGCAGGATCAGTGTAGCATGAGCAGTGATGCAGACTTTAATTGGTCTGGCAAAGATTTCGATTTACGACCCAATCTACATTCCAACCCTCATCTATGGTCACCAGCTGTGGGAAATGGCCAAAAGAACGAGATCATGGATACAAGACCTTTTCTGATTTTTTTTTTTCTTTCAAGGTTCTCTGGAGTTCCACCCAATAACCTTGGGAAAAACATCAAACTTGTTGACTGGATGCCTCAGAATGATTTATTAGGTGAGTAATTTGAAATTGTTCCTGACACTCTAGTTCCCTTTAGGTTTAATAATTGTTTTTGTATTGCATTAATGTCAAAATCTGAGATGGTTGGTTTGGGTCCTAGGCAAGGTTGTTGTGGTGCATTAGGATTTGCTGGACATTCATACTCTTCCTCAGCATCTGCTGGCAGCAACATACAGCATTTTTAATTAGTTTAATCAGTTTGCCTTCAGCCCAAATAGTTGCAGGTGAAATGTAGTGGCCCTCCATTACAACAAAACTCGTGCACAGTAAGTAGGTTTAAGGGGGATTTGCAAAATTTTAATGTACAGTGGTCCCTTGTTTATCGCGGGGGTTATGTTCTGAAAACCCCCCGCGAAAAATTAAATCTGCGAAATATTGACCTTTTAATTTTTCACTATTCAAAATACATGTTACGGCCTCATAATCCCTCCTCGCAGTCTTTATAAACCTTTCCCAATCTGTGTGGCGGCAGGTCCCGAAGGCGCTTAACATGGGGCTTGAAATAAATCCTTTTTGAACAAAAAAATTGCCGAAACACTTTACCATGGAGCAGCACTACTGTAATAGCGTAATACTGTACTACTACTGTAATAGATTAAGAATTGCTATGAAAACTACAGTTTAAGAATGCAGGCTACTAAGTAGACTGAAGGCTATAATACACTGGGTGCGGCGCGACTCCGACACGGCCATGCAGCTGATTGTGCTTTGCCGGACGGCAGAAACAGAGCGAAAGCCACGGCTGCAACACGAATGCATTTAGTGTATTTTTGAGGTGATACTGGATCAGATTCCTTGGGCAATCAAGACACAAAGCACAGCGCTTTGATGTTTACTGACCCAATCAGGATACAAAACACAGTGGGCTGATTCATACAGTAGAATTTGGACATTGCATCATAGACATACATTTTAGATATGCAGTTACTTTATACAAAAAAAAAAAAAAAAAAATCTGCGAGACTGCAGAAGGTGAACCGCAATATGGCGAGGGACCACTGACAAAAGCAGAGTGGCTAATAAGAACTACAGATTAAAGTTTCTTAAAGACCGTTTTAAATCACAATAAATGTTTAGTTTATGATTTCACCATTTTGGACTGCCTCCAGCAGGTCAATATTATTTTAGTATTTGTCTGGATTATCTGAATTTAAATAAATCTCAAATCAAGACTTGGATTATGAAATCGGGATTTGTAGAAAAACCTGTTACTGCCCTGGTATGCAGTTCCCCTGCATACCAGGGCGTAAGGCAAGTTGAGACCTGTGTTGCCACACCTGCATTGAAAAAATAAGCAGACTACTAATTAGAATAGAAGTACTTTTATTCATCCCAGACATTCCAGCAGCATCGTCAGCATTATCATAATATATTTACAATACAATAATGTGCAATATGAGAATGTGCAAGCAGAAGTAGAAATAAACAACATATGCAATGTGCAATAACTAAGTATATGACAATGTGCCACATGAAAGTACTAATAGAGCCTATCACAGCACAAAGGGCTGTGAGTCTCAGTCAGACAGAGGTGTTGAACAGGGTTATTGCACTGGGCAGGAAAGATTTCCTGTATCTGTCTTTTGTGGCAGCGGAGCTGGAGTAATTAGTAATTACTCCTCTAAAAGTTTTGTTACTTTACTGATTACCTGATTTTAAAGTAACTAATTTAGAGTAAAAGTAACTATTAATTGCATTCAGCAGTTGTCAGCAACAACCCTTGCTGACTCAACTTAAAAATGACAACCAGTTTTTCCAGCACTCACTTTATTGGTTTCTCTCAGTTAGTAAATGAACCGACGCACTGTCATAATCACACTCTGGATCTGGTTCTCCTGTATGGTTTAGAAACTGAGAACCTGGTAGTTGTTCCCCAAAACCCCCTCCTCTCAGACCACTCACTTATAGCCTTTGACTTCACTCTAGCAGACCAAGCAGCACATGACAGGAAGGTTTACTACAGCAGGTGTCTCTCTGAAGATACCTGAGACAGATTTGTAGCTGAAATTGCAGCACTGCTCCCTCTAGCGCCTCCTACTAGTGCAACAGATCATTCTGATCTAAATGTTACTTCTTCAGATATTGACTGCTTTGTCAATGACACTGCAGCCACACTGTGTATAGTTTTAGATTTGGTTGCCCCACTGAAGAAGAGGTTCACACACCATAGCAGACTGGCTCCGTGGTATAACACACATATCCGAACCCTTAAGCAGGTATCAAGACGGATGGAGAGGAAGTGGTATGTAGCCAGATCAGCCGATTCCCAATGCGCCTGGAAAGACAGCTTATTAACATATAAGAAGGCCCTCCGTAAAGCCAGAACAGCTTACTATACTTCATTAATAGATGTAAACAAGAATAACCCGCGTTTTCTGTTTAACACCATAGCCAGGTTGACAAAGAGTCACGGCTCGGTTGAGCCTTCTATTCCTGCAGCTCTTAGCAGCTCTTAGCAGTGAGTTTCTTCACCAATAAAATCACTAACATTAGAGAAAAGATCGATCAAGGTCGCTCCATGACAACTGATGAGCTGCCCTTGTTAGCAACCCCGTCTAGTCCTGATCCACCTCTGGACAGCTTCCTGCCCATAGACCTCCCTGAGCTGACCTCCAGCATTAATGGATCTAAACCAACCACATGTCTCCTGGACCCCATCCCAACTAAGCTTTTCAAGGATGTCTTTCCTCTGATTGGGGCATCAGTATTAGATTAGATCAATTTATCTTTGACCACAGGTTATGTACCTCAGGCGTTTAAAACTGCTGTTATCAGACCTTTACTTAAAAAACCTTCACTTGATTTTCATTGCTATGCCGACGATACGCAGCTGTATTTATCCATGAAATCTGATGAAACAGAGCCGTTAGCCAGACTCCAGGCGTGTCTCAAAGACATAAAAAACTGGATGACCTCCAATTTCCTTCTTTTAAACTCAGACAAAACTGAAGTCATTGTTCTTGGAGCTAAACATCTGAGGACTAGATTATCGGATAGCATTCTCTCTTTGGATGGCATTACTTTGTCCTCCAGTACAGCTGCAAGGAACCTGGGAGTTATCTTTGACCAGGACATGTCATTTCTCCCTCATATTAAACAGGTTTCTAGGACCGCCTTCTTTCACCTCCGTAATATTGCCAAGATCAGGAGCATCCTGTCACAGAGTGATGCTGAAAAACTCGTCCATTCTTTTGTTACCTCTAGACTGGACTACTGCAACTCATTACTGTCAGGATGTCCAAATTATTCCATTAAAAACCTGCAGCTGATCCAGAACACTGCAGCCAGAGTTCTGACAGGAACAAGCTCCAGGGAGCGTTTTAGGTTCTCTTCACTGGCTTCCAGTGAAATTTAGAATAGACTTTAAGATTCTTTTCTTCTCTCTGTCGTGATCGTGTTAGCTGCTAGGAGAGTGCGGGGCGTTTTGTAGGCTCTTTTTTTCGCGTTTAGGTTTTTATTTTGGTCACGATCTGTTGGCGGTGGGTTATATTGGTGGTGGTGTTTACTTTGGTGTAGTTTGGTTGAAGTTGGTGGGTGTTCTGTGCCCTTTTTGGCGATCGTTTTTGTCTGCCGGGAGTGCTGCTCAGGAGCCGGCATGGCGGCTGTCGACCTCTTCAGGCTGTCGCGGAAGCACGGCGTCAAGGTGGGCGCCGGCTCCGTAGAGGAGGTGGCGCTGGCCGCGGGCCAGATCGTCGGCCACGGTGCCATTAGATCTGCTGCCCGCATGAACAGGGCGGTGGTGGTGTTTTTGGACAACGCGAACAAGCTGGTGGAGACAGGGATCAGCGTCAGCGGCTTGTTTGTGCCGGTGCTGCCGCTGACGCGACCCGCAACGCGGGTCACGTTGTCGAACGTGCCGCCGTTCATCCGCAATGAGCTTCTAATTGAAAACCTTTCTCGTCATGGCAAAGTGGTCTCTCCGATTACGAACGTTCTGGCCGGGTGTAAATCACCGTTACTGAAACACGTTGTGTCTCATCGTAGACGAGTGTTAATGATCCTGAATAATCCGGCGGAGGAGTTTGACTATCGCTTCACGGTGCGGGTGGATGGCTTTGACTACCAGCTGTTTGCCACCTCCGCCGTGCTGAAGTGTTTTGGCTGTGGGGAGGAGGGGCACCTCGTCAGGGCTTGCCCGTACCGCCCTGTTTCGGCGGGGGTTGCCACGGCGTCTGGGGCAGCGGCTGGGGGGCCCGCCCCGGCGGCTTGCCCGCGGGCGCCCGTTCCCACGCAGCGCGTGGGGGCGGGGTGCGAGGGGCACGGTGGTGGGGAGATGGTAGGCACGGGGGCAGCTGAGGTGGTGGGTGGTGCCGGTGAGGTGGTGGGTGCCGCCTGTGAGGTGGCGGGTAGCGCGGGTGAGGCGGTGGGGGGTGGCACAGGTGAGGCGGTGGGTGGCGCCGGTGGGGCCGCAGGTGAGGTGGTGGGTGACGCCAGTGGGGTGGTGGGTGCCGCCTGTGAGGTGGCGGGTAGCGCGGGTGAGGCGGTGGGGTGTGACCCGGGTGCGGCGGTGGGTGGCGCCGGTGAGGCCGCAGGTGAGGTGGTGGGTGACGCCAGTGGGGTGGTGGGTGATGCGGGCGTAGTGGTGGGTGGCGAGAGTGCGGGGGTGGCCGCGGGTGACACAGGCGAGGTGGCGGGGGGCGCAGGCAGGGTGGTGAGTGGTGCAGGCGGGGTGGCAGGTGGGGTGGGTCCGCCAGAAGCCGCCGCTGTGGACGGTGACAGTGACGCAGAAGCATCCATGTCTGACTGCAGCGACGAGTCCAGTGTCGCCACTGCTAGTCAGGAGAGCACGTACTACCCAGACACCATGTTCCAGATGTTCCTTCAGCACACTAAAGGCATGAAAAGCGTAGACGTGGGAACGGTTTTCCGAGACAAACATCTGTTCCTCCGTTCGGGGAGACAGGTTGTGAGACATGTCTCCCCGAACGGAGGAACAGATGTTTGTCCGTTCGGGGAGACAGGTTGTGAGACATGGAGCCACGTTTGTGTTGACCCCTCAGGAGATTTTTAGACTGAAGAAACTGTTGACCAGGGTTAGGAAGGAGCTTGCTTTTTAACCCACTATGGCGTCTTTTAGAGTGGGGACGTTGAACGTCAATGGCGCCAGGGCGGCAGAGAAGAGGGCTCTGGTGTTTGACACAGCACGAAGGAAACATGTGGATGTCTTTTTTTTACAAGAAACTCATAGCGATGACCGGAATGCATCTGACTGGGACAGGGAGTGGGAGGGGCGGGTGGTCCTGAGCCACCTTGGCGCTGCTCAGGGTGGGGTGGCTCTCCTGTTCTCCAGGTCCTTCACTCCTGCCTCAGTGGAGGTGGAGCATGTGGTGCAGGGGAGGTGTCTTTTAGTGAAGGCACTTTTTGACAAACACACTCTGGTTTTTGTGAATGTTTATGCTCCGACCACCGGTGCAGAGAGGAAGAGCTTTTTAGAGACGGTCAGCACCAAGCTGACCTGCTGCGGCTCGGAGGCTTTCTTAATCTTGGGGGGGGATTTTAACTGTACGCAGGATGACTTAGTAGACCGCAACCATGCAGAGCCTCATCCAGGATCCCAGCACGCTCTGGGGCAGCTGGTCCGCTCCCGTGGCCTCGTGGATGTGTGGAGGAGGATGCACGCAGACTGCCGTCAGTATACCTGGTCCCGTGTGGGTCAGGACAGGGTTTCTATGGCCAGGCTTGACCGGTTTTACTGTTTCAAGCACCATTTTAATGCTCTTAAGAGCTGCAGCATCACGCCAGCCGGTTTTACTGACCATTCGTTGGTTTTATGTCATATTTACATCCAGAATGTTTTACCGAAGAGCGCTTACTGGCATTTTAATTCTGCTCTGACCTCTGACGGAGGTTTTAGGGAGGCTCTGGTCCACTTTTGGACTCGGTTTAGGCTCAGGAAACCCGATTTTACGTGTCTTAGGCAGTGGTGGGACCATGGGAAGACAGAAATCAAGCTCCTGTGCCAGCAGTTTACTCTCAATGTCACACGCGACGCCTGCAGATCTATTGCAGAGTTGGAGAGCGAGATCGTGGACTTGGAGACACTGAGTGCGTCCACGACCAATCAGGGGTACATTGAAGGCCTCAAGTCCAAAAGACTAGCTTTGAGGGACCTGCTGGGAACCAAGGTGCAGGGTGCACTGGTCCGGTCACGGGTCCAGAACATCGCGGAGATGGATGCCCCTTCTAGCTTCTTCTTCGGCCTGGAGAAGCGATACGGTCAGAGGAAACTTATTCACTCGCTGCTTTCTGACACGGGGCAGGAGCTGACTGAGCCTGGCCAGCTCCGGCAGCGTGCTACTGCTTTTTATTCTTCCCTGTTCTCAAGTGAGTACGTGGAGAGGGAGGAGCTGTTTGAGGAGTTCTGTGGCGGGCTTCCTCAGGTCTCGGAGGCGACGAATGACCGGCTGGACGGGCCGCTTTCGGTGCCGGAGCTGCACGCCGCCCTGCAGAAGATGCAGGGTCGGCGGGCTCCTGGCGTCGACGGCCTTACGGTTGAGTTCTATAAAGCCTTCTGGGACGTTTTAGCACCTGACCTCTTAGCTGTTTTCAATGAGAGTCTGGCCTCAGGTTCTCTGCCTCTGTCCTGCCGCAGGGCCGTCGTAGCCCTCCTGCCGAAGAAGGGCAGCCTGCAGGACATGAGGAACTGGCGCCCCGTGTCCCTCCTCTGCACCGACTATAAGATCTTGTCCAAGGTGTTGGCTACCAGGCTGGGGGGGGCGATGGAGGAGGTCATCCACCGTGACCAGACCTACTGCGTGCCTGGCCGGTCCATGGTGGACAACATCCACCTGATTCGGGATGTTTGGAAGGTCTCCAACCTTTTGGGCCTCGGCTCTGGTCTGATTTCACTGGATCAGGAAAAGGCCTTTGACCGTGTTGAGCACCGCTTCCTGTGGAAGACCATGGAGAAGTTTGGGTTCCGCATGGGCTTTGTTGCCAAGATCCGGGCGTTGTACGGAGGCATTGAGTCTATTCTGAAGTTTAACGGCAGTCTGTGTGCTCCCTTCAGGGCGTGTAGAGGTGTAAGACAGGGCTGTGCCCTGTCCGGGATGCTCTATGCGCTCTCCCTCGAGCCCCTCCTCTGTAAGATCCGCTCCAGCATTGCTGGTTTGGCTTTTCCTGGTTTTCATAAGAACATTGTTGTATCCGCCTACGCTGACGATGTCGTTGTGATGGTCCAGAATCAAAGAGACGTGGACATTTTATCTGCTTTAACAGACTCTTTTAATGTCCTGTCTTCTGCGAGGGTGAACTGGAGAAAGAGTGAGGCCCTCGCTGTCGGTCAGTTGTGTGGCGATCCCCCGGTCCTGCCCCAGAATCTGTGCTGGAAGAGGGACAGTTTTAAATACCTGGGAGTCTTCCTGGGGGATGAAGGCACAGAGAAGAGGAATTGGGGGGACGTCCTGGCCAGAATAGAGGGAAAGTTGCAGAAGTGGAGATGGTTGCTCCCCCAGATGTCCTACAGGGGGCGGCCTCTTTGTTGTGGCATCGGCTGGCATGTCTGGAGCCGCCGCCGGGGCTGCTGGATCAGATCCAGGCGAAACTGGTGGACTTCTTCTGGGACAACAGACACTGGGTTCCGCAGGGGGTTTTGTCTTTGCCGAGGGGGAAGGGGGGGCAGGGCCTCGTCCACCTTGCCAGCAGGGCTGCCACTTTCAGGTTACAATTTGTCCAGAGGTTTTTGATGGGTCCGGTGGATCTGGTGTGGAGGGAGCTGGCCGGCTGTGTGTTCAGACGTGCGGGTGGCCTGGGCCTGGATGCTGCTCTGTTTCTACTAGACTCTAAATTTCTAAATTTAAATGGGGTGCCTCCTTTTTATCAGGGTGTTCTCAGGTCGTGGGCCCTGTTTAAGGGCAGTTCAAGGAAAAGCTCGACCTCTCTGTTCTGGCTTTTGAATGAACCCGTCGTTTACGGTGCCAGACTGGACATTTCCTGCGAGGCCATGTCGGGTTTGGAACCGGTGCTGCTTCGCTCCAGGACTTTCCAACTGAAGCAGGTGGTCGACGCAGCTGGGCCGGCGCTGGCGGATGCCGGGGCGCTGGGGTCGCTGCTGGGGGTCCGGTCCACCAGGATGCTGCAGAGGACTCTGGCGCTGTGGAGGCGGAGGCTGACTGCTGGAGAGAGGATTCTCCTGGCTGCGTACGGCAGAGGGACTGAGCCCAACCCGGAGGACCCTTTTCCGGATCTACATCTGACTCCTCAGCTTGGCGACGCCTCCGGCCCGCTGCTGGAGAACGCCCGAGAACTGGACCTCCGCACGGGCGACAAAAAGACCATGTACTTCAGCTGCGTGAGAGTGCTCTGCAGGAGACGCCTGAGCAACAGGCCGCCATCTGTGTGGAGCAGCAGGCTGGGTGGAGCCCAGGTGATGCCGTGCTGGAGGGTCCTCTACAAACCCCCGATCCAGAAGAGGACTGCTGACCTCCAATGGAGGATTCTACATGGTGCCGTTGCTTGTAACTCTGTGGTGTGTGTTTTTAACCCCGCTGTGTCGGACGCCTGCCCGTTCTGTGGTCGCCCTGAGACGGTTTTTCATTTGTTCAGCGAGTGTGAGAGACTCACGGGTTTCCTCGCTCTTCTAGCAGATGTGTTTGCCTCGTTTGATGTCCCCTTTGATGAGAAGGTGTTCATTTATGGTGCTGGGTACAGGAGAACAGGTCAGAAGAAGTGGCAGCTCCTCAACTTTGTTTCTGGCGCGGCTAAACTGGCCATCTATGTGTCGCGGAGGAACAGGGTTGGGGGGCGTGCAGGTCAGGATGCAGCCTCAGTGTGGCGCTGCAATGTCAGGTGTAGGCTGAGGCTCGAGTTCAGTTTTTATAGACTGTCACATGACCTGCAAGCTTTTATTGATACCTGGTGTTGTCAGGATGTTTTGTGCTCTGTTGCTGATGACAGTTTGCAATTTTCCAATGTTTTAAGTGACTGACTGATGTGTTTATTGTGATCTGTGAATAAAGTTGTTTGGTAAAACCTCAAACCTCTAACATATAAAGCTCTCAATGGACTATCTCCATCATACCTGCAGGATCTCATAGTTCCGTATATTCCTAAAAGAACACTTAGATCACAGAGTGCAGGTTTACTTGTAGTTCCTAGAATTCATCAAAGTAGACTGGGAGGATGAGCTTTTAGCTATCGGGCAGCTTTACTGTGGAACCAGTTACCAACCTGGTCCGAGAGGCAGACACCACGTCTGCCTTTAAGATCAAACTTAAAACCTTTCTGTTCAGTAAAGCATACAGCTAGCCTCAAACAAAGTGTGTAGGGTTGATAGATCTAGTTACAGTCAGTTTTCACAGTTACAGGTAGAATAGGCTCATCAAACTCTTATTCTTCAATTTTTAGCACAGCTATGCTGCTATAGGCCTACGCTGCTGGGGACAAACACATGATCCACTGAGCAGCTCCCCACTTCCTCAACACCAACCACTCCCTCACGTCCTCTCCTCCTTTTCTTCTTTCTCCTTTTTTTTTCACTGGGATTATCTGGGTCCAGTCTTTCTTGCCGTTCTGTGTCTCTCTCCCCCTTCTCTCTCTCTCTCTCACTCTCTCTCTCTCTCTCTCTCTCTCTCTCTCTCTGCGCAGGTCTTCCGTCTCCAGGCCTTCGTGCTGCGCGGACCTCAGCCGCTGGCAAACTCAGGGTCCACTGTCAGCACCTGCCTATGCTGTTCCCTTTAAACCTGCCTATACTGTTCATCTCTTTATAACAACCTGCTATGCTGTATTATGTGTATATATATTATGTCTGATATGTTTGTATTTCTATGATTGTATTTTGTTTGTATTTCTTTGGTTTTATGATTGTATCTGTTCTCCCTCTCTCTTTCTCTTTATTCTCTCTGTCCTGTCTCCCTCTTTTATTCCTCCTTTACCCAGCCAACTTTCAGCAGGATGGTTCCTCCTTGTAAGCCTGGTCCTGCTCAAGGTTTCTTCCTGTTAAAAGGGAGTTTTTCCTTGCCACTGTGCTTACCTGGGGGTTCAGGCTCTGGGTTTCTACCTCTGTAAAGCACCTAGAGACAATTTTATTGTAAAAGGTGCTATATAAATAAAATTGAATTGAATTGAATTGAATTGGAAATGCATTGGAAGAAGCGTCAACAATGTATCTCTTTACATTTTAAGTTGAACTTAAAGACTATTTTTTTAATAAAAAAATCAAATAATGGCATTAATGATGGTGGTAATTTTGCTAATGATGGTATGAAATGAGGGCGGCATTCCTCCACAACATACTGTCCGACCTCTTCAGTTCTTCCATGGGTTTTGGATTTGCACAGCCACCGAAGTCCATCTTTTGTTGTTTGGCTGTGGGACCTCCTGCATGCGTTGCTGGTGCTGCTTTCTACTTCACACACTCCACAAGTTTTACTGTGCTATGCTGCAACTCCAGATGTTTTTTTTTTTTTATTTGACATGGAGGTTTTGGAGGTATATAAAATTTTGTTATGTTGTTTTTGTTATGTTTGTTATGTTGTCATGTACAACATGAACTCTGATATTGTTGTCTTTAGTGGAAACAAACTCAAAATAGTGATTGTATTTCCAGCTAGAGACAGACATTTCTGCCCTGCCGCTTCTTTACACGTGAGTTGTCCGCGTGCTAAAAATGTGACGTAGCGCATACGTGATGTCACTCCGAGAAATACAAGAAGAAAGAAATTTACATCTTTTTACAATGGAAAAGGACTTATAAATAATAACACACGGTGACTCGGATACATAACTTTAATCTGACTACTGGTTTGGAAAAAGTAATGTGTTAGATTACTGGTTACTGGAGAAAAGTAGTCATATTAGAGTAACGCGTTACTAGGTAATGCATTACCGTCATCACTGATTGAGACCAGCAATGACTGCATTATTAAAGGTTGTATCAACGATTTTTCAGGACAGTAAAAATCTTTGGTCACCTGCTGTATATAAAACCACAATTCCAACCAATCAGAGGGCATGATTGGGGTTCTGCACCAGTTATGTTTCAAGTTGCTGAAGGGGAGGGGTGGGACGGCACTGTTCCCATAGTGATGTCATATTGCTGATAGAACCTTGATACACCTTAAAGCACAAAAGTAAAAAGACATGTCCATTCTGTCACTACTGGAAATGTCAGATTTCGGTTGATAGGTTCGGGCCTAGTTAGTATTTGGATGGGAGACCCCTCTCTGGGAATACCAGGTCCCGTAAGCTGTTGAGTTGTAGTGTTTGCTAAAATTATATTTATGTTGTTGTTACGATCCTAAACCCCCTGGTTACTATACATTGAACACCAAAATACTGTGGCTCTGAAGCAGTGTCTTATATAAATGGCTATATTCCTAAATCCTGATTAGTTATTCTGCCAATGTAAGCATAAAAATGATCATGTAAACACAGGTTTTCATTTAAGGTCCTAAAAATTTATGTTTACACATTTTTAAGTTTATTTAGTATTTTAGTTTATAAGATGCTATTTTTGCTGGACAGACAATATTTATGTACTACAATATTATGGGTTGTGAATGTGTAAGTAGTTCCAGTGTGTGTGTTAGGAATGTTCAAATGAACTTGAATTCTAGCTAGCAGTGTAAAACTAATGGGATGTTTAAAAGTAACATAATCATATGGCTCTTTCTTGCTTATCCTTGCAATTCTCTGCTTTTCATTTATTCTTATTAAAATGTGATAGCCAAGCAGAAAATATATGTTGCTAGAGTACTGTGTGACTTTGACAACTTTTTAAAAAATAATTTCATTGTATAAAGATAAGCAAATCTGCATCATATCTTAAAAAAAGGTTAACTGTGGAAAACAATTGTACGCCACCTGCATGTTAAAACATAACGGTGGGTACAAAGCTGTTAGTGGGATGCAAATAAGATAACCAAACTAGTACCGCTGGTTTGTAAGCTTGAATTTCCATTTTTCTTTGTACTGAACATTAAAAGTTATGTTAAGAGATGCTAATTACATGTGGATAACTGTGCAGGTTTTTAGCACAGTGTTTAAGTAATTCATAATAAAAGAGAAATGGACAAAACACTTGTAAGTAAGTTGTAAGTAACAACTCTTGGCCATTTTTTTTCTTAAGGTCATGCCAACACAAGGGCCTTCCTGAGTCATGGCGGCCTGAACAGCATCTATGAGGCCATGTACCACGGCGTGCCAGTGGTCGGCGTTCCTCTGTTTGGGGACCACTACGACACCATGACTCGAGTGGCAGCCAAAGGGATGGGCATCATGCTGCACTGGAAATACATGAGTGAAGATGACCTCTACACAGCCCTGACCAGTGTCATCACAGATAAGAGGTATGCTGTGTGTCGACATTTCATTCACGTTATTGTTTATCAGTGCCATCTACCGGCTCATTCTCAAATGACAACTCTGCAACTGCATGTTAAATGATATACAGGTATCATGGCCTTTTCTTTTAAATATTTAAAAATACCCAAACTGAACTGATCTATTTATATTAAATGGTCCAGAGTAAATAAAATTCAAATTTTGAGATTATTTTTTAAATTATTGAAGTAATCCAATTAATTAATTATTAGTTTATTAGTTTTAAGGATTGATGAAGTTGGATATATTTTTAAAATTTAAATTTCCAGTAACTAAAGCCCTCCATACACAGGTACCGCCAGCAAGCTCAACTTCTCTCCAATATTCACAAAGACCAGCCAGGCCACCCTGTGACCAGAGCTGTGTACTGGATCAACTACATCCTCCGACACAACGGTGCCAGCCACCTGCGCTCAGCTGTGTACGAGGTATCTCCATACCAGTACCTCCTGCTGGATGTGATCCTTACCATAGGTGCTGTCCTGGCTCTGGTCGCCTTTTCCCTGAGGCAGATGTTTCGATTGTTGTGCGGTAGGTTCAGAGATCAGAGTGATGCCACCAGAGATGGTAGCGTCGTGTCCAATGGTCATTGCCACAGCGAGAGCATGACCAATGGGAAGTACAAAGGCAATGGCTTGTTGAAAAATGAAAAGAAAATAAATTAATCTTTTTTTTTTTTTTTTACCCCTATAATGGCCAAGAGGCATGAGGAAGCAGTTGTCTCAAGGACTTTGCTGAAGGATTGTTTCTCTGGCATCGTCAAGCTCTTTAGGGGAAACCGCTTCTTCTTCTTCTTCTTCTTCTTCTTCTTCACTGAGAGGCAACTGCAACTCAGAGCAAGTGAAACCATGTTAAATGGTGCATCTTTCAAGGATTAAGAAAGCACACAAAGTCTGGCCGTGAGTGTGCACTGAGGCAACCTTTAATGAAACTCTCCAACAGCAGTTTGAGCAATACCTTACCACAAAGTAGAATGAATGAAACGCAACAAAAACATCCTGAAGTACCCCGATCTTCTTCACGTTTGTCTTCACTTCTAGATGTTATTTGTTGCCTTTCTGTCTCTGCCCTTTGGGAAAATGAAGAAATGGGGAACTCCTGATCACTGACCTCATGTCCTCTGGAAAACAAACAAAAAAAACATTCAATAAAAAAGTTAATTTAATTAAGTAAAAGTTAATTAATAAAAAGTTGTTTTTTTTTTACTGCAGAATCTGCTTCTACAGTTGTCTACTAAAACTGTAAATAGAGGACAAATCTATTTATTACTGTAAAATGGATTTAAAATGTGTAGCTTTTTAAATGTAAACTGATTTAAAATTTCTGATTTCGTTGGTTTGTATCAGTGGTGTGAAAGCAGGTTGATAGTTTTACACTCCTTTATCTTAGGTATCATTATAATACTTGCTTAAGGTTAGACCTACTTTAATGACTGTTTTTTTTTTTTTTGTTTTTTTTTTTCAAGCTTGAACGTTAAACATTTTCCACATCTCTCCTGTCTAGTATAGTTGTGCCAACCTGCGAGTGTAGGGTAGCTACAAAGTGTATCGCTCTCTGTTTTGTCTGTGTTCAACTGAACTGTCACCGGCCTACCAGTGTGAGAATGCTTTCACCTCTAACAAAAGCTAATACTTTTAAACAGCTGATTAACTGATGTAAAAACTTTGAGTTAGGACTTCTTTTAGGACGACAAAATACATGATCAAGAGCACCTAAAGGATGCAGTATATGACACTGGTCAGCCATCTTGTAAGTGTACAAACGTCCAAGTATTGACAGTCCTGTTCCTACTGTGGCCTTCTGTGATGTAGATATCTGTATAGTTCATCTTTCTTAAGCACATGTACTTGATGATTCTGTTCCACAAGTATCAGACACAACGTAAGGATGAAATATAGGCACATTATAGCCCTCTGAGACAAGTCATTGTGTCATCTAACTATGTGTATAAAGTATTGATGTCCTTCTTTTCCTGTTGTCACTTCACTCCAAATCTTTATATTATTGTGTTGAGCACTGTGTCTGGTAAATCTTGATGTGGGTGAAGGTTATGGCGAAGATTACTCAGGTGTGGACCTCAAAGGTGAACCTGATGTCTTTTTTTACCAAATAATAATAATAATAGCGATACTAGTCTCTACAGCGAAGTTCTCTTTACTTGAATTCACCAGTGAGAGATCAAAGTGTGCTGTGGCCTGAAAAAGATTCTAAGCAGTGTATGGTTTCGGAATCATACTGATGCACATTTCACATGGGGTTTGTTCATTGTTGTTGTTAGTTGGCATTCTAGCAAAGATGGCGACC
The DNA here is from genome assembly GCA_015343265.1 of Pao palembangensis. Taxonomy (NCBI): domain Eukaryota; kingdom Metazoa; phylum Chordata; class Actinopteri; order Tetraodontiformes; family Tetraodontidae; genus Pao; species Pao palembangensis. The sequence continues at coordinate 9,768,847 of CM027089.1, read as the reverse complement.
ATTCTTGCATGCTCTGATACTTTAAAAAAAAAAAAAAAAAATGATGTAAATGAGAGTACCAAGTGTGTATCTGTTTGATACATTAACATTTATAATGATACTTGAGAAAAAGTTTCAGGATTCCTTGCTCCGTGAGCTACACCTGCGCAGGCCAGTCTAGGTTGTTAAAAACAGATTAATTTATGTTAAATATTTATGTATAAACGGAAGGGCTGCAGGTGCTGAACTAGCTATGAACGGGGTCTGGAGATTTATTGTTTTTTTTCCCCAGTATTAATGTTGTAATAGCCCACACCGTTATATGTCAATCCTTTTTTATTCTCCCTTGAAACCTAACAGTCTGGTTCTCCTCTCTGTTCCTGTAATGTTTCTATTTCCTCATGGTCTAAGACTTCCTATGTTCAGTCACCAGACAGGCATTGTTCACTTTGCCTGTATTCCTGTTTTCATCAAATGTGTTTTAATTGTGATTCAAAATCCTCAAATTAATGGGTTCCTTAATTGTAAACAATGTAGGCTACTAATGCTGAATAAAAATTACATTTTGTTTGCAGAGATGAGTGTAGCGTCTTCTGTTTTTTTTTTTTTTTTTTTTTTTTTGTTTTTTTTTTTTAGATCAAAGGGAAGCAAAAACGAGACGGCTGATCAGTCAACATTTTGCTCCTCCTCATAGGTCTCACGATGTAGGGGGCAGCGTATGGTACCTGGATTGCTTGCAGAGGGGATGTTTAGGCTTTCTATGAGGAATTGTTACCAAGCAGTGTGAGGGTTTCAAATGGTGGAATCATCTCAAACAGCCAACAGCACAAACGGTTGCACACAAGTCGGGTGGAGAGATGAAGGGGCGGGGGGAGCGTATCTAACACTGCTACTCATGCTGAGTAAGACAGGGGAAATGGAACACCCCATCTGGAACCATGCTTCACTCACTGGCCCTGTTAATTATTCAAACTGCCTTCAGGGGCCTGCAGACCTCACACACATTCAACAACATCTGCAGGTATGTTTAATTTACATTCCCTGAGCTGCTTTCTTTTGTAGCTGTTTGTGGCCAAATTGGGAAGAGTTCTGTTAACTGAGAGGGGAAGAAAAGAGAAATGGAAGGCAAGCCTCTGCTGATGAGGAATCTGATATCACTGATGGCAGTATCGCTCATGACACCCCTCCTCGGGCCCTGGGATTGCCTACCTTTACTCTCATAGGACAATTGTAAAGACCCCTCAGTTCTGTGAAATAATGGTCAATGTAATTAGGTCTTTTTGGAAAGAATTTGTCAAAAAATACAAACCAACATCAATTAATTAAAAATATATACAGGCCTATTTCTCTCAAATATTGTTCACAAATCTGTCTAAATCTGAAGTCACTACTTCTATGCCGAGATAATCATCAACTTCACTGGCGTGCCCACATGAAAAGGTAATTCTAAAGTTACAATTCTAAGTAACATTCAACAGCTGTATTTTAAAGTAGTTTTCTTAGATCAGTTTATATCATATACACAAGCATACCAAGATTTATGCTCCAATGAAATCATATTTCTTGGCAGCTTGCTTAAGAGGATTGAAAGTCAACCCCAGAATAAACAGATCTTGACCCCAGATGTAATGTGTGAGGAGTGTTATTCTTTTTACATTTGTTAAACAGTGTTAAACTTGAAAACATTTCATTTTCACATTTCATTTATCTTTTTAATGACAGCAAAGGGTCAAATGTGCCAAATCTGTTAAAACTGGACAAAAATCCAAATAATGAAAGCCAGCACATCTTTTGTACGTGAGTATTGTTCCCCAAAAAGGCAGTGAATGGATTCAAGAAGGGATTTCTTTGGTCCTCTTTAAATGATTGTCTTTCATAGTTTTTTCTGTCTTTCATTGAAAATAACTTACAGGTTACACCTATGTCCAGTAGGTGGAGGTAGAATTCCATAATCAAGCGCTGCCACCTGAGGTACACTTTTTCAGTCTAATCATTATGCCGTTGGTAGCTAAGCTAACCTTTTTAACAGCTTTACCTTAATTGACCTTTAACTCACTACTTTATACGAAGTGAGTATTCCTGTAGTTCAATATGGTCATCTATAAGTTTTATTTAATCTCACCTCAGTGTATAACAGATGTGACTGGAAACCATTAATCAAAAAGATATTCCATTGGTGATGCTGTATGATGGTGCATGCATCCACATTTGCATTTGGTGGAAAACCTCATATCAATTATTTGGACAACAGTTGCAACATTAAGAGGACAACACGAGACCTTTTCGAAAATCATGACTTGATTTTGAATCACAGAACTTTTCTACTGATTTGAATGGATTGTTGAATTCAACAGTTGAAATATCTGTCCAAACTGATGGATTTACATCCCTAGTGCGTGTGTGTGTGTGTGTGTGTGTGTGTGTGTCTGTGTGTCCCACAGTGGAGACAGACAAAACCCTGTCACTGTTTGAGCATGGCGATAACAGAAGCTTGCCAGGAAGGGAGAGAATGACAGCTTTTATATCAATCATGCGCTCTTAAATCTTTATGTGTGTGTGTGTGAGAAAGCGAGAGAGAGAGAGAGAGAGAGATGATTCAAATGTTAGAAGGGGGAATCAAAAATAAATCAATGTCATGTTGTCCTTATATCAACAGCTGCTGTCAGTGCAGGCCTGGATCCTGCGGTCATTTTAAAAGGCAATGGATTACACGTGATCACAAACACGTGCAAATTTGGTTTGCTGGCACACACAAGGAGACAGATTTTGTATGTTTCCTTGTTTAAGGAAACATACAAAATCTTAATCCCCCCCCCAATATATTTGGCCATAACCCACATGAATTCATTCAACAAGCCTCATTTTCTCCAAGTTGATTTTGTGCTCTGTTGCTGATGACAATTTGCAATTTTCCAATGTTTTAATTGACTGACTTATGTGTTTATTGTGTTTGTTGTGATCTGTGAATAAAGTTGTTCGGTAAAACCTCAACCTCTCCAAGTTGATACAGCACATCTATGAGTTATTGAGAAATCAGTCCATGCTTTTAATTTTCAACCAGATATTTAATTATGTTAGCAAATAAGAGTTGTGGCACTATGGGGTCACAGCAGAGAAGTAATGTGATAAATAAACAAAAAGTAAGCACTAAATAAACATAAAGTCAATGACATGCTTGATTCCATACAAAAAAATATTTTTTACTGAATTATAAAACCTTTTAAAAGCTGCAAACACATCTTATATGAACCTGTTGCCCAGCAGCAGAACAGAGACAGACCATGTGATGACAGATGGAAAGTGGAGAGGAATTTGACAATAGTAAAATAGAAACGCACTCTTGAATTCAGTAATTCATCTGATGTTATCGATTCGGTCATTATTTTTCATCAGTGTCACCTTCTTACTCTTGGTTTTGCCATTTCAGTCTGTTCTCCCCACTACTAAAGGAAAATAATTGTGCTGTGCTCCTCTCACTATCTTTCACATGATTCTTCTGTTTTCTTTCTTTCTTTATTTTTCTTTTAAGTACGTTTAAACAGCTAAGTATTATGTGCTTTATCGTGAGTTTACAAGGCTCTGCCCCTCCCCTGTGTTCTATGGGGTGGGTAATCAAAAGCTGATTTTGCTGTTTCAAAAATTGAAAGAGACAATAACATTGGCAGAGACTACAATGTCTAACAATGTGTTTAAGCCGTAGTGTTATTTTATTTTTTATGTTATTATTTTTTTTTATTGCCAGTGATCCTGTCAATGCCTTTTTTAAGCCATGCACTTTGATATAGCTTCTGTTCCTGAAGGCCTGAGGAACCCGTGTTACCCCACATCTCAAATCTCAGACATCTATGCTGTCTAACGTAATTTATATTCAAGTCTGGGTTAAGGCAGAGGGCTAATATGCTTTGCTCTCTTGTTCTGCTGCACCTGACATGCTCGTGCATTTGTGTGCAGAGACATCTGCACAGGAACGCACCTCCATTGAGTCAGTCAGCGAGCTCTCCATCATTGCCAGTGGTCACCCGGTGCTCTTTGGATGGTTGCACGTTGATGGATGAGTCTCCCTTGAGCAGCTCTGTTAAAGCACCTCTCTATCAGGCTGCAACCGCATGGGTCCCTCACATTTGATTAGATCCCGGTGGAAGCCAGTGTCTCCTTGTCATCGCTCATACAGCAAAGGTGGGAGATGCAACAGAGGCGGCCATCGGGGCGCAGAGGTTGACATGCTGAGGAAGCCATTTTGGCGTGAGGAGAGGATATCATATAAAACTTGGTCTCGCATGGCCAGTGTTGCACTTGGCCGGAAAAGAGTATGACGTCTCTTCAAAAAACTTAGTATGTCTTTGATTCTCGCTCTTTCCCCTATTCTCTTCTCCTCCTCCTTTAGTGTCTCCACGTTGGTGACTCTTGTACAAGAGTCTTGCTCCTTTTATTTTCTCTCTCATTTACATATAAGTGGTTCAACTGCTGTTTCTCTCACCGGTTCTGGTCGGTGAAACCCGATGACATTGAAACCAGTGAGCAGTGGAGACATTTTGCCAGTTCCTGTGTTGGAGATTCTGCTATGTTTTGTTTGCAGGCACTTTTGTCTGCAGCTGCATTCAGCTCTTCAAAAGAGATGGGACAATTTTGTCCTTTTTTTTCGCTTAAGTTCTGTGTCTTTAATGTCATTTAGACTCTTTTTGCAGCACAAGGAAGAATTGCGCTGACTGCTGACATAATCAGGGAAATGGGGGCCAAGATATAGCCACCAATATGAAGTGGACAGTGAATACCAAGAATTTAAACATAGCAAATTAAAGTGCTACTCGGTCCCTGCAATCTTTAGTGTGACGGCTTTTAAACCACACAACAACGTAGTGTGGTTTAAAAACCATTAAAAACAACAAGCCATAACCTTTCCAGTAAATTGCTTTGGAAAAAACTTTAAATAAATACTTTACCATACTTTAACCAAACAGCAATTTCAGCATGAAATCTTTGTGGCTGCCCCCAGTGAGGAGTCCAGAGACAGCAAGTCTCAACAGAAAGTTGGGAAGTTTAAATATAAAGACTAATTTCCTCTTAATCAGCACCAGCCTGAATGTTAAATAACTGTTGTGGAAAGTGATTTGAGGGTGCTGGTAAGGGTGGGTTGGCGGAAGGGTGGTAAAGGTGAGAGGCGTCTATATATCCTCCTGCAGAAGGTCCTCCTGCGTCGGCATGGTTAGCTACTGCAACCGCGCCCTTTGTTGTTTTTAGGAGTTCCGCTGGCCATTAATGATTTAGTCTTACAGGCAGGACAGAAATATGACTGCATATGACTGAAATATTGATGGGGTAACATTAATAATTAAAAACCTGATTTCTGGAATAAAGATGCAGTTGACCTACTGTAGTCAGAGTTGAAGTACAACAATCCCAATGTGCATTTGTGGAATGGGTGCTGGTCATCAAGTCTTCACAGCAAATAATTATGTTAGTTTAGCTAGTTATATTTTTCTGAGCCTGCGGCATTTTTTTTTTTTTTTATCTGCTGCCTATGCATGAATAAGACACCACTGTGATCAGGTGGTTCTTAAACAAGCACATGACACACAGACTGTTAAAAGACAAATAACAAAGACAAATAACAAAGTCAATTTGGCACAAACAAGCAGGGGTTTTTTAAAAACGTATCTTGGCATATTGTTGGATAAAGCAAATTGTAAATGTATAAATAGCATATTAAGGTGATTTATACTGAATACATACGCAAGTTCTGTCCATAAAAAATAAATAATGATGTACTTTCTACATATTCTAATTAAAAGTATTTCTTTCTCATAATGAAACTGTCTGAAAAAATAAAGTTCATTATAAAGAAAGATTATTATTATTATTATTATTATTATTATTGTTATGATGGTCAGGTCACATGTCTCAGGCAATCATGGCTTAACTCCTCCTTATTCACCTCTCACAAATTAGTGGAGCATTGGATGAATTTCTCTTACCCTTTTATCTCAACATAACCCTCTTCACATGGACCGAGTATTTTTGCCTTTCACTCGGATGTGACAGATCTGATACTGGAGACGAGCTTGACTTATGCTAATGACTCATAACTTATGAAGCGGGGAGGAACAAAATGTTTTAGACAGCAGAGAAGAGTGGTCATGGCCAGACAAAGCCTAAACTAAGTTTTACATTCATCCTTCACATGGGTCAAGAGGACATGGATGCAGGGACAGGGGTAAATAGATAGTATCACTCCCCTCCAGGGATAGCAGGAGACAGGAGAGATAGAAAGGTAAGAGCTGGGGAAAAGGAGAGATGGATGGATCAAGATAGGAGGAGGAGGAGGAGATAGACTGCAAGGTAAAGAGAGGAAGTCAAGAAATAGATCGGGACACAAAAAAGGTGTTTTGGCTAATATATAAGCTGGGGCACCTTTGGAAATGGGAGTTGTTTACTTTTATGAACAAATATGGAAGAAAATATTCTTTTTGCAAAAAAGGGGTTGTTATGACTCTCCTCTGTTGTGTTCCACAGGGTGCATACCTGGGTTTAGATGGCAGGTGTAGATGAAGCAGATGTAAAGCCAGAGATTAGCCATGACCATCTTCCTGTAAGTAAAAGTATTCAAAAGGAACAATTTGGGAAGGGAAATTTGCAATGATTACAAAATTAAATACATGTACACCCAGACTACACACAAGACTGCCAAGACTATAGTTAATTAGTTTCATCCATCCATCTTCTACCGCTTATCCGGGGTCTAGTCGCGGGGGCAGCAGCCTAAGCAGGGAAGCCCAGACTTCCTTCTCCCCAACCACTTCATCCAGCTCTTCCGGGGGGATCCCGAGGCATTCCCAGGCCAGCCGAGAGACATAGACTCTTCTCAACGCGGAAGAGCAGCGGCTCTACTCCGAGCTCCTCCCGGATGGCAGAGCTTCTCACCCTATCTCTAAGGGAGAGCCCAGCCACCCTACGGAGGAAACTCATTTCGGCCGCTTGTACCCGTGATCTTGTTCTTTCGGTCACTACCCAAAGCTCATGACCATAGGTGAGGGTAGGAATGAAGATCGACCGGTAAATCGAGAGCTTCGCCTTTCGACTCAGCTCCCTCTTCGCCACAATGGAATGGTGCAGAGTTCGCATTACTGCAGACGCCGCACCCATCCGCCTGTCGATGTCCCGCTCCATTCCTCCCCCACTCGTGAACAAGACCACGAGATACTTGAACTCCTCCACTTGGGGCAGGATCTCCTCCCCGACCCAGAGAAGGCACTTCACCTTTTTCTGGCTGAGAACCATGGCCTCAGATTTGGAGGAGCTGATTCTCATCCTGGCTGCTTCACATTCGGCTGCGAACCGATCCAGCGAGAGCTGGAGGTCACGGACTGATGAACCCAACAGGACCACTTCATCTGCAAAGTGCAGAGACCCGATCTTGAGGCCACCAAACTGGACCCCCTCAACACCACGGCTGTGCCTAGAAATTCTGTCCATAAATGTTATGAACAGAATTGGTGACAAAGAGCAGCCCTGGTGTAGTCCAACCCTCACCAGACACCAGTTTGACTTACTACCGGCAATGCGGATCAAGCTCTGACACCGGTCATACAGGGAGCGGATGGCCGGTATCAGGGGGCCCGACACCCCATACTCCCGGAGAACCCCCCACAGTTCTCCCCGAGGTACACGGTCGAATGCGTTCTCCAAATCCACAAAACACATGTGGACTGGTTGGGCAAACTCCCAAGCACCCTCAAGGACCCTGCTGAGGGTATAGAGCTGGTCCACAGTTCCACGTCCAGGATGAAAACCCCACCGTTCCTGCTGAATCCAAGGTTCGACTATCCGGCGGACCCTCCTCTCCAATACCCCCAAATAGACCTTGCCAGGGAGGCTGAGGAGTGTGATCTCCCTGTAGTTGAAACACACCCTCCGGTCCCCCTTCTTAAAAAGAGGGACCACCACCTCGGTCTGCCAATCTAGTGGTACCGCCCCCGATGTCCACGCGACATTACAGAGTCGTGTCAACCACGACAGCCCTACAACATCCAGAGCCCTAAGAAACTCCGGGTGGATCTCATCCACCCCCGGGGCCCTGCCACCGAGGAGTTTCTTAACAACCTCGGCAACCTCATCCCCGGAGATAAGAGAACCCGCCCCCGAGTCCCCAGGCCCTGCCTCCTCAGTGGAAGGTGTGTCAGTGGGATTAAGGAGGTCTTCGAAATATTCCCTCCACAACATCGACAACATCAACAGTCATCCCGAGTCGAGCGAATCTGACGACACGACCACAAAGTCGATCATTGAACTGCGGCCTAAGGTGTCCTGGTGCCAAGTGCACATATGGACGCCCTTATGCCTGAACATGGTGTTTATTATGGACAATCTGTGACGAGCACAGAAGTCCAACAACAGAACACTGCTCGGTTTCAGATCGTGGGGGCCATTTTTCCCGATCATGACAGTCAGGATCCGTCCCCCCATCTGAAGGCGGAGGGAGGCTACCCTCTCGCTCACCGTCTTAAACTCCGACGTACAGACACCAAGTCGGGGGTGACAAGAATCGCCACCCCTACCTGCCGCCTCTTCCCAACTCCAGAGTGGAAGAGAGTCCAACCCCTCTCGAGGAGGCTGGTTCCAGAGCCCTTGCTATGTGTCGAGGTGAGGCCGACTATATCTAATTGGAACTTCTCAACCTCCCGCACCAGCTCAGGTTCCTTCCCCATCAGAGAGGTGACGTTCCATGTCCCTAGAGCTAGCTTCTGCAGTCGGGGATCAGACTGCCAAGGTCCCTGCCTTTGGCCGCCACCCAAATCACACTGCATCTGACCCCTCTGACCCCTCCTGCAGGTAGTGAGCCCACGGGAAAGGGGTCCCATGTTATCTCTTCGGGTTGTGCCCAGCCGGGCCCCATGGGCAAAGGCCCGGACGCCAGGTGCTTGCCAGCGTGCCCCACCCCCAGGCCTGGCTCCAGGAGGGGGCCCTGGTGACCCGCGTCTGGGCAAGGGAAAGTCGGGACCAATTATTTTATTCATCATAAGGGATTTGTGGGCTGCACTTTGTCTGGTCCCTCACCTAGGACCTATTTGCCATGGATGGCCCTACCAGGGGCATAAAGTCCCAGACAACTAAGCTCCTAGGATCATTGGGACACGCAAACCCCTCCACCATGATACGGTGGCAGTCCAGGAGAGGTAATTGGTTTCAGATTCACAAAACAAGTTGTATGGTGTATCCCACTCATCTATCCACTTTGTATTCCTGTATAGCAGCTCAGTGCATGACGCTGTGTTTGTATGATGTGTGTTTGTGTGTGTGGATGTGTGTGTGTGTGTCTGTGTCTCGAGGGGGTCGTGATTATGACCACCTACAGAATTACAGGACTGGAAGCTGAGGACTGGAAGCTTTTAGGCAAAGTAGTTGTCTCTTTAACAATAGAGTTGTCATAACCAGCCAACTGGGAGGAGATCTAAAGCGAGATGCAGGAGCACCAATCAATAGGAGAGGGAGGACTGGTGTCAAACCGCAAATAAACAAACAAGCCGTTATTCTAAGATATGCAAACACAAGTTAAGACAAACACAAAGGCACATTCTCGCTACTAATGTGAACAGCTGTATGCAGACCAGGAACCGGGTCCTTCCCTATGTACCCTTTCAAAATGTTCAAAACGCACATGCGAGCGCCAGCTCATGAGTGTCAGCCTGGCATTTCTGATAAATGCGGGTGTATACGATATGTATTTTTCCTTGGAAAGCAAAGGATGGTGAAAATACAATAAAAGTGGGTGCACACCAAAGTGTAGTTGGTGTAAACACTATTACTATATTGATCAAACCCTCATATCTGTTAGCAGTTCGTTGGCCCAGAGGCATAAATTCATGTACGAGTGTGTTAAAGTGATCTGTGCTTCATCTGCTGCGTATGCAAGTGGATATGTGCACTTTATCTTTCTCCATCAGCAATTTGTGTGTGTGTGTGTGTGTGTGTGTGTTGCAGTTTGTTCTGAGTAGCGCCGGTGACAGACCATGGATGGAGGAGGAGGAGGAGGAATGCCATTGATTTTTAGCCCAGACATGCTAGAGAAAGATCAGTTTGGGTGGGACCATGATTGCCTCCCTCTCTCCCTCCGCTCGCTCCTCATACCTAGTTTCGGGTAGCATACTATACAAGAAGTATTCATTTATTCATCCGTCTCTCACTCTTAAGGCTGAAGTAGAGCATGGTGGGTTATTGTAATGGTTTATTTTTGGAAAATAGCATGATTGCGAGACAATGAATATGATTTTACAGTTTTTACCTCGACCTGGAATCCGTTTCACCTTTAGTGCATTTACCATGTTGTCTTAATATATTTTGAGCCATATGCTTGAGTTTGTGTGCATTTAAACAATAACAGCACCTGTTGTTTTAAGATTTACTAGTGCAATAGAAGGTTTTAGATTCATACAAACAGGACCATAAAAAAAAATACATTCAATAGCATGCAATGAAGATACACACATGCGAGTATTTTCTTTTTTTTTTTCATTTTCAGAAGACAGAAACATAACATAAAACATGCCCTGTTTACTTTGCCAATCTTAATCCAGACTGCTAAGTATGACAGGACTAACAGTCTGCACATCTGTCAGTCAGTGCTTGCCAACTCGTCAGCTTTCACTCTCAGGCCTGCTGGAATGAAATAGACGGTGACACAGACGCAATCTGTGTTTCTCAATGTGAACACCGAAACAGATAAATGATTAGTTGAAACAGAAGAAAGAAATTCTGAGGTGGGATGAGGTGGGATTGGGATTAAAACCGTGGCAATTTGTTACAGCATTTTACTGGATCTGTGTGTGTGTGTGTGTGTGTGTGTGTGTGTGTGTATGTGTAGTTGGCTGGTTTTCTCATTATGGGATTAAAGAGCATCTGGTTCAGTGCTCTCACTCAACCCCGCCACTCAAAGTCACAGGGGAAAAAATACACTGTTTTATAATGGTGAAAATGCATCTATGTATCGATCTGCACCATGTGTATGTGTGTGATAGCACTTGGTGCATGTATGTCAACCGGGGGGACTGATATGGATTGAGTGGAGGAGAACAAGAGAACAGAAATTAAAGAGGTGTCTGTGTCACACAAATTGGGATTTTTGCTGTGTGCACAGTGTGTAAAACTCTAGAACTCTAGAATTGAATCTATTTCTGGTTCTATAATAAAACGAGTACTGCAAAGGATTTAGCTGGATCTGTCAGCAAGTACAGATTCAACAGAGAGTAGACGGGAGGTGATGCAGAGGCGGAGGGAGCGCATGTGGCAGCGGCATGGATGCGGGATAATTCAAACTATGAATGTCATACTGTCATACTACCCTACTGTCGGAAAATGACAAAATTTTTGGCAGAGCTTTATTAGCCACCTGCTAATCAACAATTATAAGGTTTGTAATTACTTATTATTCTACCATTCCTCACTTAAAGACACTAATGGTGTAGCATGAGCAGTTTTTTAATAATCTGAAAAGTAAATCCTACATACAGTACACAGACATGCATTTGTATTGTATAATACTCTTGGCGTAGTAATGTCAGACAACTTGAATTCAAACTTTACTTACTACGTTTCAAAGTCAAAAACAAACGACAAATAAATCAGCTTCCCTCACATATGCCACCACTAGTTTTTTTCCACTAATTATCTTGTTTTTTTATTATTATTAACCATAACGTGCAGGAAAAAAATATAAAGACAAAGAATGAATCCATGCCTTAGTTTTATAAATTGTGATTTCACTTGTGGAATACAGCGATGATAAATTAGCGTGATTGTGCTATTGTTGACAGCGGTGCTGGGCTAATAAGACTCTATGTCAGTGTATCTACATGTTCATGTGTGTTTATTGCCTGTGCTGCTATTAATCAGAACCTATCACTTGTGCCTAATGGAGATACATTATCAAGCAGAGGAACATTTATTTATCCCCAGAGAATGCTTATTTCAATGTGTGTGTATGTATGTGAGCGAGAGAGAAACTTGCGGTATAAATGCCCGCAATAACTGCTTGATTTTATGGTAGGGAGTTTTTCAGAAGACGCAGTATCAAGCACATTCATTTCTTAGCCTCTCACTTCCTCTTTTTGATGATGTGTGTGTGTTGTGAGAGAGCAGTTAAACTATACGTGTTCCATGTTTATTACTGGAATAAAATAAAATACCTGTATAAGCTTCTACTATGACATGAGGTAAAAAGTTTGCTAGCAACTCCATCACGTGACTTAGATGTACCAGTTATACCAGTCTACTCCCGGTAAACATCAGATATAAAATCTAATTTCTACCTCAAAAAACTTCTGCAGCTCTGCAGGGCACTTATTGGCATCTTTGTGTCTTGGAAATGTTTACAGGTGCATTCAACCAAACAGAAGATATAACAAAATTAGTGCCATCTGTAGTTTGTATTCTCTTGTGGTAATTCTGAGTTTTAGTGGAAGTAATGTAAAAACGCAAATGCAAGTAACGCATAATCCCATCCCGGCACAGTCATACAAGGACATGCACGCTTGTGTAAAGCCATTTTATTATCATTGTCACTCAAAACGGGTCAGAGCTTTTCACCGACTTCAAAGTCTCTTTAACACACTCATGGAGATCAAAAACCCTTTATATGAATATTCCTTGACCTGTGTGTTAGTAATGGCATTAATTTGAGATTACACATTGTAATAACTCCGTTTTACGCTTGTCAGAAGTCAGAATGGTCTCTGCGTCTAAGCAAACACTTCAGAATATGAAATACATAAATGCTTTTGGGTTTGTTGTTTATCTGTATGTTTCCAATCACAGTCCCCTCATCATGCTCTACCAGAAGCGCCAAAATAAAGGAAAGGGTAATGAAATGTTTTCCAATGTTATTGGAGTGCTAATAGCATTTGAAGGTCATCTGAAGCCACAGCTACATTATTTTGTCATGAAGGGAACAAAATAAATGAAACACCTTAAATAACAGCCTCTGTTCTTATTGGTGCATTTTCTTCTTTCCTGAGTTGATTGGCAACTGTCTTCTGGATGGCCGGGTTTTCTGATGACCTTTAAAATACAGTATGTGTGCGTGTGTGGGCAGAGCGTACACTTACGTGCATGTCGTTACCTCTGTGCCCTGATGCAGCCTGAGCTCTCTTTGTGTTCTGCCATGTTATCATACTTTCTTCTGTTCCTCTCATTGATTACCTGTCATGAGTCTGAACAGCAGAATTTTGTTTCACCACGTTAGTAGAGAGTGAGAATTTTAAGTTTTCAAACTCTAGGATCTGCCATCATATCATGTCTTCTTGCTCATACTTCTCTGGATGGCTTGCTATTTTTTTTGGGGTGGGGGGGCATGAAGGTCGTTGACCTTCATACCCTCCTTCATACATTTGACCCTCCTTCATACATACCTCGACATGTGCATACATGACAAAATGTTTCCTGAAACCCAGTACAAGCCCTAAACATTTATGAATGACTTTTTCTAAATCCTGATAAGAAAATTACCATTAGTGTTATTACCATCAGTGTGTGAAATGTGAATGCATGCACTTGTAATGTCTGAGTGTTGACCGGAAAAAGCCCCTTATAATAACATTTACAATTACATCTAGGATAGAAACCAGCAGAAGGTTAAGTATGAAGGTCACCAGTGTTGACAAAGAGAAGATATCCATCACGCAAAACAATACATTTCCAGAGACACCGCTGCTATTTGTTTTTATTTCTCTGCAAAAGAAGACAAAAAAAAGACACTTTCTGCAGGTAAGCTTTTAGCTTGCTTCAGGCCAACATGACACATCCTCTCCAGACATTTCGACAAGAACATAAAGTGCTAAAGTAAACAACCTGACTGGGTGATTTCTCTGCTTACTTAGTGGCAGAAGCAAACCGTTTTATGCTTCTAAATACAGCTTCATGCCAATTTCATAAGAATAGATGTGAAAATAATTTCACTGTGATTTATGTGAACCACATGGCATGAAAAGAAAATCCTGAGTTTTGAAAAAAATTAATAAAAGCAAAGAACAAAACTTTTTATTAAATATAGTAAAGATCATTCCAGCGTTTCTTGTGCAATTATCAGTGAGTCTATTTACTTTCATTCGCTATCCAATAGTATAATTATGTGTGGTTCTAAATCCATATTTAATCTATGCTGTTTTATTCTCATGTCCTTTATGGTAGTCTTCCACAGCAGGCCTATTAACAAAAACTGCATAGCCTACAATATGTATATGTGCATATGTTAAGATTTAATACATATGAATTTGAACTGGACAGATAATACAATATAAATGGCATATGACAGCATGAAGTTCAGTTAGCAAGTCAGTGAAGGACTGCAAATTCTTATTGTCCGACAAGAGACTATGGTGTCAGGGGTTTAGATAAGTAAATATTTACCTAGAAATAACACAGATTATCATCATTCTGGTGTTACTCTTTGTGACTTTTTAAAATCCTAGAAGCCTGTAACATTTATTTTGAATCTTTTATCCTCTGCATGCAAGTGGAGCAGTCTTTTTTCTTTCCCAGTTCTTAACTTAATCCACATTCCCCCTGTGCTGTCATCACCCTTCCTTCATTTTCCTTTTTTTTGGAGGGGGGGCATCTTTCTCTTGTTCTGCACTCATCACCTCCCGTCTCTGCTGCCTGTAACACCTCTTGTCATTATGGATATCTCCTGCTATGACATGGCGAAGCTTGTTCTATTTCTATCTCCTCTCAGACAAGTGTTAGATGTACACCAACTGTTTGTGTGCATGCGTGTGTGTGTGAGGGACAGACAGTCAGGGACATGTGCAACATGTGTATTCGTTGCACACCTCCATACTAGCTTCGTTTGACATTTAATTGTACCAGCGTTAAAATGACAACAGTAACAACATAAATAACATAAATAACAACACTTTATACTCAAATAAATATAAAAGTACTACATTAAAATTTTTGTCACATACAAAAATTTGTTTTTATTTTACGGCGAACAAAGCACAGTCCTGGAACACTATTAAGCAACCAGTCCCCATACGAGAAACACCCAATTATTTGTTTGCACTCTGCCCACAGCACTGATCATCAAATGGTATATCCTTCCTCTAATTTTTCTCACTAATACTTAATGTGACACAAGTGCCAAGCTTAGACAGTCAAAAAACACATTTTGGAATTATTCGAGCCATCTGCTGACTCCACGGTAGGTGCAAAACTCCAGATAAAAATAATGCTGCAGTTGTTACGAGCACCAGTTTGCAGCCTGCAAGGCTTGTTTGCTTGTTCCTCCATCCGCCCACCGTCCAAGAGTCGAGTTGTTAATGCTTCCGGTTACTCCCAGCACATAGGATAACATGTTCACTCTGAGTTCACACTCTGCTCCCTTCACATGGCTTCATAGCCAGGTTTGAGTTCATTTCTCAACATTTATTTATTAACTAAATAATAGTCAAATACTAATCTTGATATTGATTATAACAGCATGAACAACAATGTCAATATCATACTTCCTTCACTAAGTCCCACATTGCACGTACATCAATCTGTGAACTTTGTCAACCCTCAATCTGCTAGAATAACCAATCCATTGTGCCACTCCACCACATGATTCAGCCCATCTGTCCTACTTTACTAACCAATCCATTTACTCTCTTTGTCCCGCTAGAATGAGTGCACAGTCTTTCCAGTGACATTTAATCCCTGTATCCCGCCATAACCAGGAAACGTATTCACTATATAGAGAATCCTCTATCTGCTATCACCACTACAATTAAACAATGTTGGGAATTAAAGTGCAAAATGTATTACTTATAATTGAATAAATAATGACTCATTTAAAATGGATTTTTGCAATAAATAAAGTTTTTCTTCTAAGAAAAACTTTAAATTTCAGCGTTCCAGAGCTTTAGTCTAAAATATCAACAAAGTTATGGTATGATTTCTTTAAGAGGCGTGCGCTGTTGCAATATTGGAGGAGCACAGATAGAAGTGATTAATTTGCTTTGCGCAACAACATGCAGCAGAAAGCACCATCTTGATTAGAAAGTAAATCTGAAATTCTCCCTCGAACCTTGCAGTCAGACCCAGACCTGCTAAAGTAAAGGTTATTCTACTCAGGATTTATCATATGTCATAAACTGGCCAGTGACAAATAATGTACGGGGAAAAACAGGACTTTTAAAGCAATTTACAGATAGCCCAATAGTTCCTGTGGGCATCAGTGGAAACAGAGGAAAAAAGGCAGATTTATTGGACCCTATCAGAAACAACAAGTGCTGATGTATTACACATGTAATAGACATGGAAATATTGAATAAAATCTGCATTAAAGCACTTTTTTTACATTTAACGGGCTTTTGCATGTTTATACAATTTATACAATTCAAGTTTATACGCAATCATGAAAGTTCCTTCTGGACTTCCCTCTGGTTCAGGGACCTACATTTCTACCACAATGTTTGATCATTTAACAAGCTAATCTGAAGAAATGTTGTCGTCCTCATGTTTTTGTTTTTTTGTATCGGTGTCATATTCCTTCTGACAGACTGTTCTTTGTTTCATTTTGATCTGCAGTGTTATTAGCTGACAATGAGAGGTTCAAAGCATATAAGCAAGAATTAATGAAACAGCGGTACAGGAATCAAAAGGATCTGTTGGAACAGCCGTCTAATATAAGTAGGGACAAGTTCCTGTCAAGGTTTTCAAAAGGTCCTAATGTTGTGGCAATACAATGATTAGACGTCCTAACAATGATTATAACCCTAACCACAGAATTATAATTATAATGTTGTCACAGATATTTAAAGAACGGCCCCAATGTCAAAAATGATGTGCATTTATCTGTTGTGTCAGTGGCACGAGGCCTATTTTACTTTATTTTATTACTTTGCTCTTCTCTGTGCGTGTTCAAATAGTCATCTCCCAGAAGTGCATATGTGTGTGTCTGTGTGTGTGAGAGAGAAAAAGAGAGAGAGAGAGAGCAGGAGCCAGCACAGATTGCATGTCACTGGTAGCTACCGTATAGCGCGGGTTTTCTTTTTGACCTCTCTTGTAACCTTCCCTCTAGGTCAAACTTTCCAATCAGAGGATAAGCCTATTTCGAAGAACCTCCCTCTGGGAGCCTGAGAAATTCAATCAGATAAGAGTTCATCTCAGATCAGAATAAACAGGGGAAGTGGATAAAGAAGACACGCAGCCATCAAATACATAAAGGCAGAAAAAATACTGACTGCTAATAATTCTACGCAGAGAGAAACCGCCAAAACTATCATAATTCAAATAACGATAACTTTTCAGTCTTTAAATACACTCTGTGTGAGAGATTTTCAGATGAGAATGATATTGTTTTTTTCTTAGTGTAGCAGAACCTCTGTGTTCTAAGAAAATCTTCTAAGAAAAGAAAAAAGCAAGTCCAATGAGATGAGAGAAACTAACAAAAGCAGACCACGACTATAAGTCCATGGGAACATGTCCAAGGTGCCATTGTTAGAACAGTGCTTTTTATGCTGCATTTGCCCCAAGACAATATTTATCCTTTTTTTCCTCCATCATTATGCTCTATATGCGGGCGGATTGCTTACAGAGAGTTGGAGTGGGGCCGAAAGTGTGTGTATGCGCACCTCATGGTGCAGTTCTCACCACTCTCACAATCATCCGGCCATTTCTCCTCCTCACACTGTCAATATTGGTTTGGAGTTAAAGAAATGATTGAATTCCCCCCTTTTCCATGACACATGTACAGGAATGCGAGTGCTTCTGAACGTTTAACCCGGATGCTAAAAAGTTTCATTTGCATCCATCTTTGAGGTCACCAGGAGCAACTGTGATATAGACGACATCACCTTTTTTTTGAGGGTGTGATGATTATGCAGTGTACAATCTGCCCGAGCGATTGCATTTGTGCGCTTCACCACACGAGCGAACACACTGCTGAGGGCTTTTGCCGCTAACGTAACGTCGCTTCCTTCAGACTCATCTCAGGACGACGTGGGTGAAGTTGAAAAATTTCTTGTTCAGATGTTTCCAGATTGATATATATGTATTTGGGGAAGAAAGTCTGGCAGCCATGCGGAGAGTCAGGTGTGCATTTGCATGCCCGTGTTTTTCTGCATCACTGTCAAAATGCCAAATAAGTTATCCACACCTCCTTGTCTGCTGCTCTGGCATCACACACACACATGCACACATGCTTTATTAATATAAAACTGGAAATATTGCAATGCAGTGCACGAATAAAATATAAAATATGGTCTTTTGTGTGTTTGCATGTTCGCTCTTATGAGTGTACTGTTTACATTAATACTTTTTACATTTCCTCTCCATTGGCTCCAAACTGTCCTCTGGCAAAAATGTAGATTTTCACCTTTTGTGACACACATTCACTCACTTCGCTGTACTGACTGCTGTTTCACTTACATTAGAGAGCCCAAGGCAGTTGAGTGGGTTGAGATTCCAAACATCATCTCTGGCTACTTTGGACAGTGATACAATGAATTAATTAGAAGTACAAAATAAAATGTTTTTTATTTCCTTGACAATAGCCCCCGAAAACAGTTCTTTGAAAGCCACAGAAAATCCCAGCCTGAGAAAAATAATTGCGTTAGCATATGAAAGAAATGTAGTATAAAATATTAAATGTGCAAACTTTTGAATCAGTGTTTTTTATAAGTGTGGTTATCGAATAACAGTGTGTATGTGTGCATGTCATATCAATAATTTTCTATGCCATAAATTCACAGTACAGTATATAGTTTATATATATTGAATAGTACATAATATAAGAGAACCAAACTGTCCCTCAATAAACCAAGGAAGGATCGTCTCGTTGCAGATGCTTATGTAGAGAAGTGAGTTTAACATTTGCTTCTTGTATAATTATTACCTCTCTCTGTTCTTTCACGTAAGTACACCATTGCGCTCTTTCTCTCCGGTGCACAGCTGCTTCTGAGTTAGCTTGCTGTGTGGGGCAGTCTGTCATTTCTAACTTGTAGGCAGAAAGGTCAAAGACTGAGGGACAAGTGTCACGTTTCAACAGGTTTTTTTTTTTTTTTTTTTTTTTTTTTTTTTTTTTTTTTTTTACGAGTTGCCAGCTTTCCTTCTTCATTAAAAAACTTTTTCTCCACATAGTCATCATCCACAAAGTGGTCACTGCAAACCTTTGCTGAACTTTTGACTGGTGGAGTTTTGAGTTTTCCTTTTTATCACCGCTAGCCAATGTTAGAAAACAATTAGTCTTTTCAGTGGCAAATTATGGAAGTGTCTCCCTGTCTTTTATTTTATAAAAGGAGTTTGAGCATCCAGGAGCCATGCAAAACAAACCTCCATTTTTTTGTGTTTGTTTAAGCTGATCTTTTCCTGCCATTTTCTAATTGATCTGTAGTTATTTTTAGGTAAGACTGCGTTTTTTTAATTAATTTCCAAAAACACACAAATTAAACACATTACAAAATTAACCACACAACACAACACACCATATATACACTATGTACCTATAGTGCAAACAAAAATATTTGGGGTGAATTTGGCCAAAATGAAACAAAATCCATAAACATACCAGGTGATGAAATAAGGAGATACATGATAATGTAGTCATCATACTTTATATTTCTCTATAATAGATGCAGTTTTCAGAGCTTTCTTTCTGTTAAGTCCATTGATAGTATTGGAGTATTGTTCCAATTCATTTAGAAAATGATTAAAGCTGGGTTTGGAGTAAGATTACATGGTTGATAAGTTCAGCCACCAATGCCGTGACGTCTCTTCCGCTGACACAATAGCAATGGCGCTGCCCATTGTTTTAACAGCTAAGCTTAAATAGCCATATTTCGAAATATCTTTTGCCATCAGTGTTAAAAGTTATATAATATTTTAAGGGTGGGAGAGCTTTTTAAAATTATGGTAACTATGTTTTGTGTTTCATGTCCTCTTCAAAGCGATAGAAAACAATGGATAGAACGTAGCAGAGGTGTAATGATGAGCATGTTTTTTTTTGTCCTTAAGTATTAGTTTAATCAAATCACATTATCTTACACTCACACTTCAAAATTTCTAAAACCAAGAGGAGGCTGAAGATGAAGTGCGCCAACACACACACCCACACACATTATAATTAAGGGTTCTAATTGCAGGGGATTTTCAAATATTTAATCCCTTCCATTTTACTCTCTTACTTACAAAGTTTTATCTTCACTACAGTTTCCAGTCGAAGACTATTATAACATTTTATTTTATAAAGCAATGCATCTGATACAGAGTTGTTCAATAAATCTAATGACCCATAAAACTGAAATGTATAAAAAAAGGTGTACAGGATAAAATAAAATAAATATTATAAATAATTTGTGCATTTACTCCCTCGTAATCATTTTTCCATCGGCACGGCGGTGCAGTGGTTAGCACTGGGTCCAGCAAAGCCTAAGACTTTGGGTAGGACACTTTATTTAGCAATCAGCTAACAAACATTTCTCCTGATGGTAAAACATGTTCTAGCAGAAAGTAAACTCCCAAATCCAGAAATAGAATTTTCGATTCTGCTGTCAGACATAACACCTACATGACATATATTGCTGCTAATGTCAATAATTACTGATAACTATTATAATTACAATATTAAGAGAGCTTGTCAATGGTTATATATAAAGTGGTTTATTACTCTGCAAATTACCATAAATTGTCAGGATTTGTGAAGGGGATCCAAGAGCGACACAAGTAAAACAAAACTCAGCTTTTAATTCCACACAGGCAGTATGGGGATCAGGCAGTCTTCTCGTCAGATACAAAAAAAGTCTGCACAATCAGGTCGAAAACAGGCAGGGTCCAAAAACAGGCAATATTCAGAATGCTGGAACGGTGACAAAAAGCACACACGATTTCGCAATGAGTCTCTCAGAGTCAGTGGTATAAGTAACCTCAGTGATTGAAGATGAGATCAGGTGCGTGGCACAGGTGAGGCGGAGAGGGGAGGGCAAGAGCAGACCGGCAGCTGTGACAGAATCCCCCCCCCCTCAAAGGACGGCTCCTGACATTCCAAACTGAGGGCCGACAACCCCCGGCCAGGTGGCTAGAACTCTGGTGAACCTGACGGTTGCTGGCTGGTTTGCAGGCTGGGGTGGCCTGGCCTCCTGGCACACCGTGCTGGTTGGTTGGGATGCTCCTGGTGGAACTCCCGGACTATCTGGGGGTCCAGGATGTGTTACGCCGAGACCCAAGATCTCTCCTCGGGGCCGTAAACTTCCCAGTCCACGAGGTATTGGAGGCCCCTCCCACGTCGGCGGGAGCAGATCAGACGCCGGACTGTAAACACTGGACCTCCGTCGATGAGGTGAGGCGGGGGCGGAGGAGGATGGGCTGGGGCCAGAGGGCTCTCGTGGACCGGCTTCACCTTGGAGACATGGAAAGTGGAGTGGACCAGCATGGATCTCTGGAGCTGAAGCCTCACCACCGCCGGGCTGATGAACCTCTGAATGGTGAAAAGACCCACGAACCTGGGGGCTAACTTCCTGGACTCCACCTGTAGAGGCAGATCCCAGGTGGAGAGCCACACCCTCTGACCAACCTGGTAAACCAGTGCAGGGCAACAACGGTTGGCCTGAGTGGCATTACGGCCCACAGAACGCAGGAGGGTCGCCCGAGCCTGAGCCCATGTCCACCTGCACCGGCGACCATAGGCTAGAGCACAAGGACAGGAAACATCACCGTTAAGAGACGGGAACAGAGGAGGCTGATAACCATACACTCACTGAAATGGTGACAACCCCGTTGCCGAGCTGGGTAGAGAATTATGCGCATACTGCACCCACCCCGAAGAGAGAGGACCATGCAGCAGGGTCCCAAGAGACCATGCACCGGAGACCATGCAACCTCAAGGTCTTGGTTCATCCTCTCTGTTTGTCCATTAGACTGCAGGTGGAAGCCTGAAGACAGACTGGGGGTTGCCCCCAACAACTTGCAGAACTCCGACCAGAAGACGGAGAAGAACTGGGGCCCCCTATCGGAAACTATATCTAAGAGGAGCACATGAAGATGAAAAACATGCTGCACCAGCAGCTGCGCCATCTCCTTGGCTGAAGACAGCTTCTGAAGGGGAATAAAGTAGGCCATCTTACTAAACCTGTCCACTATGGTAAGTATGACTGTATTTCCACCAGTGCAGGGCAGTCCTGTGACAAAGTCCTGTGACAAAGTTACAGGACTGCCCTGTGTGTGCCTCTGTGTGTGCCCAGTGTGTGCCCAGTGTGTGCGGGTACACACTGGGTCCAGGCTGAGACGCTATGGAAGCCCGAACCACGCAGGCTGGAAAGAGGATAGTCTCTGAACTTGCTGAACTAATATACTGCAAATTTTTGTGGTCGAGCCAATGACGCCATTCCTCTAAGGCCAGCTTTACTGCAAGCAACTCGTGGTTCCCAATGTCATAATTTCTCTCGGCCGGCGAGAGCCGGTGAGAGAAGAAGACACAGGGATGAAGCTTCCCGTCCGAAGCAGCTCTCTGTGACAGAACTGCCCCCACCCCGATGTCAGAAGTGTCTACCTCCACTACAAACTGGAGCTCAGCATCAGGTATCCGGAGAATGGGGGCAGAGGTGAACCGCTCCTTCAGTGTCCGAAAGGCGGCGTCAGCCTCAGGCAACCATAAAAAGGGCTTCTTAACACTGGTTAAGGTAGTAAGGGGGGCCACTACCGAACTATTATTCCTAACAAAGCGGCGGTAAAAATGAGTGAAACCCAGAAACCGCTGCAACTGCTTTCTAGAATCTGGAATAGGCCAATCGAGTACCGCAGAGACCTTAGTGGGATCCATTTGGAGGTTGCCTGGCGAGATCACATACCCCAGGAACGACACCAAAGATGCGTGGAACTTATACTTTTTCGCCTCAAAAAACAGAGAGTGCTCGAGAAGTTGCAGCAGAACTGCATGCATATGCTAAACGTGCCATCTATGTCATCTATGTAAACAAGCACAAACCGGTTCAACATGTCCCTCAACACGTCATTAACCAAAGCCTGAAAGACTGCTGGAGCATTAGTTAGGCCAAAAGATGAAGATGGGCGGATAATCCCGGCTTCTAGCGACTTGTTAATATACTCCTCCATGGCCTCCCATTTGGGTTCAGACAGGGAGTAGAGACACCCCTTAGGCGGAGAGGTCCCGGGGAGGAGATCAATAGCACAGTCGTAAGGACGGTGAGGCGGGAGCGTAGTTGCCTTAGCCTTGGTGAACACCCAGTGCAAGTCATGTTAATCTGGAAGAACCCCCGCCAGATCGGATGACTCGAGATCGACGGATAAGGTCTCCCTAGGCAACTCGGCTTGCTTCTAAAAGGTAAAGCGGCAGGCGGGGCCCCACCCACAAACGATTCCAGTCTCCCAGTGGGGGTTGTGTTGTCGAAGCCAGGGAAACCCCAAGGTTCCCTGGCAGACCAGGATGGTCCAAGATGTGGAACTGGATCCGTTCCCAGTGGTTACCGGCAGCTGTGACAATAAATCTCACAGTGTAGATGAAGATCTTATATCTGCAATCTACATTGAATTCCCCCCAACCAAAAAAAAAAAAAAACAGTTTAGTCCCTGGCAGGAACTGGGGAGGAGCGTTTGGGCTACGAGAAATATTGCTTAATTAGGGGATTGCTTTACTGAAAGCTTTTCATCATTTAATATTTTCCTCATGAATGCACATTTGAAATGTGAAGAGCATAATTAGCTAGGGTGTTGTGCTTCAAGAGATGCTAAATCATGTGGAAAACAAAGGATTTATGTTTTAATTTTTGTGTGTGGATGTGTGTGTGTGTGTGTGCGTGTGTGTGTGTGTGTGTGTGTGTGTGTGTGTGTGTGTTTCTGGTACATTTTTTTCCCAAAATGCTGAAAAGCACCACCAAAATATAACTATATGAAGTCAAACCTTGTAACAATTAAATCATTTTAACCATCTACTTAGAGAAAATAAATGTTATTATCAAACTGAAGAAGAAAATCTGTAATTTAGCAATATTTCTTTCTTAAACTATACTGACATCTTTGATCTGACCACATATTCCTATTAAATATTAATATTTTAATACCAAAATCAGCACATTGATGAGACATAACATAACATAACATAACATAACACCAACGGAGATAAAAACATATAATCGATGTGGTATAACCATGATTTAAACATATAGGTCAGATCAGGGCTTGTTAGTGGTTCATACCACCATTACGCTAACTCTGTAGGGAGCAGCCATAACGGAGTAAAACATGTTGATGAATGAGAGGCACTGCACCAGTAATCTCTGAGGCTGCAGCACAGCGCAGACTGGTGTCCTACTGCTCATGCAAATGTGACATCAGTAAATTAATGACGATTCAGCCAGCGTGGAATTAGTAAATAAATTAAACCTTATGAGGGAGCTTCCCCTAAGATTACCGACTTCAGAATGCGAAGAGAATGTGAAAGAGGCACAGAGGTAGAGAGGCAGAGATTTTTTTTTTCCTCATCTCATTTCCATTCTTTCAACTACTCATCTGCCTCTCCCTGCCTCTCTTTTGACAATACGGGCTTCTCCACGCCCGGGACTGCACTGCCGTGTCTGTCAGTTCTCCTCTGAGAAACAAGGTGAAGGCGAGGAAGGAGAAAAACAGTAAAGGAGAGAACATGAGATGGAGATGGGAGGTGATGGCTCTCAGAATTCCGATATTAAGATGGGATTCTTTTTCAATAATGGAATTTGACCTCAAATCCCCTCCTCTCTAGTTTTCTCTTGGGAGCTTTCGGGTCAGATTGTTTTTTTTCAGAGTGGTTAATCCCTAGTTTAACCCATCTTGTCCCTCTGAATGCTTGCACAAACAACATAATGTGACATCATAAAGTTGCTTGAACGCTTGGAAATTCAGAAAAAATGATGTCTTTTTAAAAATCATGGCTGTCTTCTTGTCAAAGACGGTCACACATTTTCTCCTCTTCTTGCATGCTAAATTGTACTGTGCACCAGTGATCTCTGAGGCTGTGCATAGCCTGGCTGCGAACCTCACCTGCAAGTGAACTTTCAGGTTCTCAGGTTTTGGCCTGAGAGATTACGTCCTATTTGAAACGACATTGGACTGACATGATTCATGCGCTAAAATAAAAATAACTGGCCATTCTTTATAGCGGTTTAACACATTTAGTTCTTTTAGTTTCTCAATCTTCACTAGTTCAAAGTCCTTCACAAATCATTCCCAGGATCAGCCTTCTTTTCAAAACTTGAATACCGATTATATTACTCCTGATGGTAAAAATAATACTTAATTAATTAATAATTATTTTGTGTACATTGTTTTACTGTACTAGCACAGATGGGTCATATTAAAAGCAAGGTCGACCCAGCACATAGAATGTCATATGAAAATGCATTGTCATGCCTCTTAGGTGTTCCCAGTGGCATTAGCCTTGCCAGACACAAAGGGTTTCATTTGGCATTCTTCTAAGCCAACATTTACATTTATGTAAAAAAAGTGAGTACACCCAGTTAGATATTCAATTATTTGTTAAGAAATGTTCACATATGGACTTCTACTCTTGCTGTGTTTATCTGACCATTGCCAGCTCACCAGTCATGCAGCTCCTGCTTTGGCAAAGCATCTCCTCCCCATGACACTTTGCTTCACAACTATTCACAACTTCACAACTATTCGCTTCACAACTAGATGCTGTATTTGTTTAACACCAAGCATGTCATCTGTTATGATGTCTAGATTATTCAATTTTAGACTCGTCTTTACAAAGAACATTATTCCAATACTGGTCCATGTCTATAATCTCTCTGATAACTATCAATCTAGCCTTCATGTTTCTCTTAGCAAATGTTTTCCTCCTCGCATGCCTCCTCTGAAAGCTTCCTTTAAAACGTTAAGGTCACTAGAAAATGCATTTAAAAAATACAAAATTTAGTGAGTTTTACAAATAAGAAAAAGTTTTAAAAAAGCTTAACTTTTTAGTTTAATCTCTTAATTTAAATTCAACTACTTCACATTCATAAGCAATGTTTCTGTTATAGTGTTTTTTTTTTTTTTTTTCCGGCAATTGCTGGTGGTGAATCGCTGAAATAAATTAAAAGCAAAAACTTTATTTTTATGAGTCAATTTCATCAGCTTAATAATGCCAAGGCCTAAAATGTCTCCCTTAGACCTCACATCCCATTTTTCTCCGGACTCCCAGAGCCGGGCCGGAGAAACTGTCCATAACTGGAGCAGAAAATTCATACAGTCTGACTGTAAGTCTGTTCATTATTGCTTCATAATGTAAAACCTGCACACCCTCATCTTTTGCCCTTGCCCTTTCAGCTGAAAATTGTAAGGGTATATAGTGTGTAAGTATTCCCGTGTTTGTTTGTGTGCGTGTGTGGGTGTGTGCGTGTGTGTGTGTGTGTGTGGGTCTGCGTGTGTGCGTATTTGACTTAAGACAAAGAAAGGGAAATGAGGACATATGACTGTGAATTCCCTTAGATCCTACTTAAACACTGCTGTATTTAAGACATAAATCACCCAGACTGCTGAAACCCACACTTGCTAATGCTGGCACATGTACCGGCATGCACACACACACACACAGATAATCATGGCACACATTAATTTGCATTCATGTGTTTTGACAGGTGTGGTAACATTACACATGTAGTGTGTGTGGTGTTGTGTGTGTCTGTGTGTGTGTGTATGTGTATGTGTGTGTCTGTGTGTCACACTCTTGTATATGTATGGTTGATTTGCATACCAACAAGACTGTTTTCCAAATCCTCCTTTTTCAGGTTCAGCGCAGCTTCTCTAATGCCATCACTCCAAACATATGGTCGGAACATCAGTTTAATTGCTGCTGCTTGGCAACCCCCTGCCCCCCTTCTCTACCCTACTTTTACTGGCCTGTGTACAGATATAAAGAGAGCCATACGTGAAGTGAAGTTTGTATGTATGTATGTATGTATGTATGTATATATATATATATATATATATATATATATATAAAAATTAAAAAATTCCCTTCTCACCCCCCATGGGTGGTTCCTCCTCCATTCTAAGCTCGGGTCCTCTACCAGAGACCTGGGAGCTTGAGGGTCCTGCGCAGTATCTTTGCTGTTCCTAGTACTGCACTTTTCTGGGCTGAGATGTCTGACGTTGTTCCAGGGATCTGCTGTAGCCACTCCTCCAGTTTGGGGGTCACTGCCCCGAGTGCTCCGATCACCACGGGCACTACTGTCACCTTCACCTTCCAAGCCTTCTCCAGCTCCTCTCTGAGCCCTTGGTATTTCTCAAGTTTCTCATGTTCCTTCCGCCTGATGTTGCTGTCACTTGGTATTGCCACATCCACCACAACGGCTCTCCTCTGCCCTTTATCAACCACCACGATATCTGGCTGGTTCGCCATCACCATCCTGTCTGTCTGTATCTGGAAGTCCCACAGGATCTTCGCTTGGTCATTCTCCACCACCTTTGGAGGTGTTTCCCATTTTGACCTTGGGGTTTCCAGCCCATACTCCGCACAGATGTTTCTGTAGACTATGCCAGCCACTTGGTTATGGCGTTCCATGTATGCTTTCCCTGCCAGCATCTTACACCCTGCAGTTATGTGTTGGATTGTCTCAGGTGCCTCTTTGCACAGCCTACACCTTGGGTCTTGTCTGGTGTTGTATATCTGGGCCTCTATCGCTCTGGTGCTCAGGGCTTGCTCCTGCGCAGCCAGGATGAGTGCCTCTGTGCTGTCCTGTAGGCCAGCCCTCTCTAGCCATTGGTAGGACTTCTTGAGATCAGCCACTTCAGCTATGTTCCGGTGGTACATCCCGTGTAGGGGCTTGTCCTCCCATGCTGGTCCCTCCTTCAGCACCTCCTGATCTTGCCATTGTCTGAGACATTCACTGAGCACGTCATCCGTTGGGGCCTTGTCCTTGATGTACTCATGGAGCTTGGCTGTTTCGTCCTGGATAGTGGCTCTCACGCTCACTAGTCCTCGGCCTCCTTCCTTACGGCTTGTGTACAGTCTCAGGGTGCTGGATTTGGGATGGAACCCGCCATGCATGGTGAGGAGCTTTCGTGTCTTAACATCTGTGGTCTGTATCTCTTCCTTTGGCCACCTTATTATTCCTGCAGGGTATCTGATCACTGGCAGGGCGTAGCTGTTTATTGCCCGGGACTTGTTCTTGCCATTGAGCTGGCTTCGAAGGACTTGTCTTACTCGCTGGAGGTATTTGGCTGTTGCCGCTTTCCTTGTTGCCTGTTCAAGGTTGCCATTTGCCTGTGGTATTCCAAGGTACTTGTAACTGTCCTCAATGTCTGCCATTGTTCCTTCTGGGAGCGAGACCCCTTCAGTGTGGACTACCTTGCCTCTCTTAGTCACCATCCTACTACATTTCTCAAGCCCGAATGACATCCCAATGTCGTTGCTGTAGATCCTGGTAGTGTGGATCAGGGAGTCTATGTCCCGTTCGCTCTTAGCGTACAGCTTGATGTCATCCATGTAGAGGAGGTGACTGATCGTGGCCCCATTCCTGAGGCGGTATCCATAGCCAGTCTTGTTGATTATCTGGCTCAGGGGGTTCAGGCCTATGCAGAACAGCAGTGGGGACAGAGCATCTCCTTGGTATATGCCACATTTGATGGACACTTGTGCAAGTGGCTTGCCATTGGCCTCAAGGGTGGTTTTCCACAACCTCATCGAGTTCGCCACGAACGCTCTTAGAGTCCTATTGATGTTGTACAGCTTCAGGCATTCAGTGATCCATGTGTGTGGCATCGAGTCATAGGCTTTCTTGTAATCAATCCAGGCAGTGCACAGGTTGGTCTTTCGGGACTTGCAGTCTTGGGCAACTGTTCTATCAACCAGGAGCTGGTGTTTGGCTCCTCTGGTATCTCTACCAATGCCTTTCTGTGCTTTGCTCATGTACTGATCCATGTGCCTGCTTATCTTAACCGCAATGATGCCTGACATGAGCTTCCATGTTGTGGAGAGACAGGTTATTGGCCGGTAGTTGGGTGGGACTGCACCCTTTGCGGGATCCTTCTGGATTAGGATCGTTCGCCCCTTGGTTAGCCATTCTGGGTGAGTCCCATCTCTTAGCAGCTGGTTCATTTGTGCTGCCAGGCGCTCATGGAGTGAGGTGAGTTTCTTTAGCCAGTAGGCATGGATCATGTCAGGGCCTGGTGCTGCCCAGTTTTTCATACCTGATACTCTTTCCTGGATGTCTGCCACTGTGATGGTAACTGGTTTCTGTTCAGGGAGGTTGCTGTGCTCCTCTCTCAGAGACACCAGCCACTGAGCACTGCTGTTATGTGCTGCCTCCTTCTCCCATATACTCTTCCAGTACCGTTCGGTTTCCAGCCTTGGTGGGTCTATTCTGCTGTTATTACCCTGCCACTGAGCATACACTTTCGCAGGTTGAGTTGCGAACAGCCTGTTTATTCGTCTGGCTTCATTGGATTTCGTGTATCTCTGTAGGCGGCTGGCCAAGGCTTGGAGCCTTTGTTTGGCAGTTTCGAGTGCTTCAGGTATGGGCATCTGGCTGTACCTCTTGGGTACTGTGTTTTTCATTGCACCTCTCTGGGCCTCTGTCAGTTGACTCACTTCTCTCCGTGCTGCCTTGATTTTAGCCTCCAACCTTCGTTTCCATGGTGGGTATTGTTTCTCATGGCTCCCATGGTTGCTCTTATAGCCAAGCATCTCTAGGATCACTGCTGCTGAAGTGTATATCAGCTCGTTGGTTTCAGTGATTGTTGAGGTAGGGATCGCTCTCAATGCTGCATTCACACTTTCCAGGAGACTTTCAGATGGTACTTCACTTAGCCATTGTAAACGTTGTCGGGGTTGCCTTGTGTTCATTCTCGCCATGATTCTATCTTTCAGGTCAGTTGCTGCCTCTCTCAGTGTGATCGGTATATCTGCGCTCATTGGGGCTTCGTTCCCAATCTCTGGTTGGGGCATTGGTATAACCTCCTCCTCTCTGACCTGGCGTCCTGGCCCGTAGCATTTGTGTTGTACCTCGTCAATCTCAAGTTGTGATAGCAGTTGCCGTTTGCGGAACATTGAGTTACTAATTGTTTCACGGTCAGCCGTGACTGTGGGTTTCATAGTAACTATTCTACCAACGTTGCAAACGTTCTTTGCATGTAATCCCTCTGACTAGGCATACTTGAGTAGTAGCATTCCAACAGCTCCTTGTTCTCGCATCTCCCATTTTTCATCAAGGTGCTCTGGTTCCCCAGCACCTGACGCAGACCTTGTTTGGCCAGGCGACGTCTGAGCTGGCATGCCACGTGTTTCATTGTCACTCATCATGGTATGAGGTAGGCAGTAGCGTGAAGGGTCTTGCCCAAGGACCCACACTGGATGCTGTTGTATTACTCCTTGTGCCCTCCGGGAATGGAACCCTGGTCCCCTGTGTACCAGTCCGGTGCCTTACCAACTGAGCTATATGTATGTATGTATATATATATATATATATATATATATATATATATATATATATATATATATATATATATATATATATATAGTGTGGTGATGGTATGTATAGTGTTAAGTAAAACAGATTTCACCAAGCCAGCCGCGTCTCTGGGCAGTCCTTTTTCTCAGGTGGTTTACACGGCCACAATCAAGCTTCTGGATTTTTGGCAGCACGTAGAGGCGCAGTTCCACCTCCAGGGAATCACGGTGGGTAACACCAAGTATTACCATGTGGTCGCGGCCCTTGATTCGTCCACCACCCGCTGCGACATGGGTTTGCCGAGGAACCCTCCAGAGGAGGGTAAATATGCAGCCCTCAAGAGTGAGCTCTTGTGCTGGTTCCGGTTGTCTGACATGGAGTAGGCTGAGCGCCTTTTGTCCCTCAATGACCTAGGTGACAGCAAGCCATCCGAGCTGATGGACAACATGCTGGCTTTGCTTTGCACCGGGGATGCCTCGTTCCTGTTCGTCCTGCTCTTCCTACAGCAGCTCTCGCCATCGGTGCGCACATCGCCTGCCAGACCTCCCCTGGTGAGAACGAAGGATTACCGTAGCTTGGCCGAGGAAGCAGACTGGATTTTTCTGGTGTCCCGCCAGTATGCAGTATACAGCGTCCTTCCTTCGGTGCCCATCGTCGGGGGAGAAGGCAGCGGCGGTGGCCTCCATGACTTAAAGGGCCGCGCAGACTTTTCAGCATCGGATGGATTCAGTGCTGTGGGATTTACCATTTGTATTCGTGTATTTGATGATATCCTGATCTCCAGCACCTCCGCAGATGAGAATCTGTTGCATCTGCATCATGTTTTTGCAGTTGCATGAACAAGGACTGATTGTGAACTCAGCCAAGTGTCGGTTCCGGTTGTCTGCAATTGACTTTTTGGACCATCAATGTCTGAATGATGTTGTTGGTCTTGGGTCTCCCTTGCCCGGACGCGGGTCACCAGGGCCCCTTCCTGGAGCCAGGCCTGGTGGTGAGGCATGCTGGCGAGTGCCTGGTGGCTGGGCCTTTGCTCATGGGGCCCGGCCGGGCACAGCCCGAAGAGATGACGTGGGACCCCTTTCCTGTGGGCTCACCACTTGCAGGAGGGGCCAGAGGGGTCGGGTGCAGTGTGATTTGGGTGGCAGCCGAAGGCGGAGACCTTGGCGGTCCGATCCCAGGCTGCAGAAGCTAGCTCTAGGGACATGGAACGTCACCTCTCTGATGAGGAAGGAACCTGAGCTGGTGCGAGAGGTTGAGAAGTTCCGATTTGATATAGTCGGCCTCACCTCGACGCATAGCAAAGGGCTCTGGAACCAGCCTTCTCGAGAGGGGTTGGACTCTCTTCCACTCTGGAGTTGCCGATGGGGAGAGACGGCTGGCAGGGGTGGCGATTCTTGTCGCCCCCCGGCTTGGTGCCTGTACGTTGGAGTTTACCCCGTTGAGCAAGAGGGTAGCCTCCCTCCGCCTTCGGGTGGGGGGACGGATCCTGACTGTTGTTTGTGCCTATGGCCCCAACAGCAGTTCAGTGTGTCCACCCTTTTTGGAGTCCCTAGAGGGAGTACTAGAGAGTGCTCCTTCTGGGGGTTCCCTCGTCCTCCTGGGTGACTTCAATGCTCACATTGGCAGCGACAGTGAGACCTGGAGGGGCGTGATCGGGAAGAATGGCCCCCCTGATCTGAACCCGAGTGGTGTTCTGTTGTTGGACTTCTGTGCTCGTCACAGATTGTCTATAACGAACACCATATTCAGGCATAAGGGTGTCCATATGTGCACTTGGCACCAGGACACCATAGGCCGCAGTTCGATGATCGACTTTATAGTCATGTCCTCGAAGTTGCGGCCGCATGTCCTGGACACTCAGGTGAACAGAGGAGCGGAGCTGTCAACCGATCACCACCTGGTGGTGAGTTGGCTCCGATGGTGGGAGAGGATGCCGGTTAGACCCGGCAGACCCAAATGTATTGTGAGGGTCTGCTGGGAACGCCTGGCGGAGTCTCCGGTCAGAAGGAGCTTTAACTCCCACCTCCGGGAGAGCTTCAACCATGTCCCGGAGGAGGTGGGGGACATTGAGTCTGAGTGGACCAAGTTCCGTGCCTCCATTCCGTTCTGGCCGACCGATGCTGTGGCCACAAGGTGCTCAGTGCCTGTCATGGCGGCAACACCCAAACCTGCTGGTGGACACCAGTGGTGAGGGATGCCGTCAAGCTGAAGAAGGAGTCGTACCGGGCCTTTTTGGCCTGTGGGACTCCTGAGGCAGCAGACAGGTACCGGCGGGCCAACCGGAGTGCGGCTGCGGTGGTCGCCGAGGCAAAGATCCGGGCGTGGGGAGGCCGTGGAGAACGACTTCCGGACAGCTTCGAAAAGGTTCTGGACCACCATCCGGCACCGGAGGAGGGGGAAGCAGTGCACTGTCAACACTATGTACAGTGGAGATGGTGTGCTACTGACATCGACTCAGGACGTTGTGGATCGGTGGAAGGAATACTTCGAAGACCTCCTCAATCCCACCGACACGCCTTCCAGTGAGGAAGCAGGGCCTGGGGACTCAGGGGCGGGTCCTCTTATCTCCGGGCTGAGGTAGCCGAGGTTGTTAAGAAACTCCTCGGTGGCAGGGCCCTGGGGGTGGATGAGATCCGCCCAGAGTTCCTTAGGGCTCTGGATGTTGTAGGGCTGTCGTGGTTGACACGACTCTGCAACGTCACGTGGACATCGGGGGCGGTACCACTGGATT
The DNA here is from genome assembly GCA_015343265.1 of Pao palembangensis. Classification (NCBI taxonomy): domain Eukaryota; kingdom Metazoa; phylum Chordata; class Actinopteri; order Tetraodontiformes; family Tetraodontidae; genus Pao; species Pao palembangensis. Next base: position 9,735,727 of record CM027089.1, on the reverse strand, counting down.
GGCAGACCGGGGTGATGGTCCCTCTTTTCAAGAAGGGGGACCGGAGGGTGTGTTCCAACTACAGGGGGATCACACTCCTCAGCCTCCCTGGCAAGGTCTATTCGGGGGTATTGGAGAGGAGGGTTAGCCGGATAGTCGAACCTTGGATTCAGCAGGAGCAGTGCGGTTTTCGTCCTAGACGTGGAACTGTGGACCAGCTTGATACCCTCAGCAGGGTCCTTGAGGGTGCTTGGGAGTTTTCCCAACCAGTCCACATGTGTTTTGTGGATTTGGAGAAGGCATTCGACCATGTGCCTCGGGGAGTCCTGTGGGGTGTTCTCCAGGAGTATGGGGTGTCGGGCCCCCTGATACGGGCCGTCCGCTCCCTGTATGACCGGTGTCAGAGCTTGGTCCACATTGCCACACTGTAGTAAGTCGAACTCGTTTCTGGTGAGGGTTGGACTCTGCCAGGGCTGCCCTTTGTCACCGATTCTGCTTATAACTTTTATGGACAGAATTTCTAGGGGCAGCCGTGGTGTGGAAGTACAACACGTTTGACAGGGGAGCTGCTGGCTACGTTTGGAGGATGTTACCTTCCAGGACAACGGCGCCACTCTCCTCTGCGACGTCTCCAGTGGAGACAACCGCTGGTTGGAGCCACCGTGCATGCTCTTTCACACCCAGGCGTGACAGCTTCAGTTAAGTAGGTGGGGGCTAAGTTTGTCTGGTCGGGCCTGCAGAAGGAGGTCAGGAAGTGGGCTGCTGCGTGCTTGGACTGTCAGCAGGCCAAGTTGCACAGGCACACAAAGTCATCTCTGGAGCCTTTTCTCATTCCAGAGCAGCACTTCGACCACATTCACGTAGATCTAGTTGGGCTGCTTTCGCCCTCTTATGGATTTAATTACCTCATCATGGTGGACAGGACCACCAGGTGACTGGAGGTTGTGCTCCTGTCCTCTACTACATTGGCAGAGGTGGCTTAGTTCTGACGGGTGTGCAGTTCACGTCCAAGCTGTAGACAGTGGTTGCTGCAAACTTAGGGGTGAAGCTTCATTGGACTGCAGCATACAACCCTCAGGCTAATTTAGAGAGAGCTTTATCGCTCTCCAGGCCACCTTAACGGATAAGAATTGGTTGGACCGTCTGCCATGGGTCATGTTGGGTCTGCGCTCAGCCCCAAAGGACGACCTGCAGTGTTCAGCAGCAGAACTGGTTTTTGGTCAGCCATTGTGGGTCCCGGGGGAGTTCCTCACAGACGCTTCAGCCTGCTGGCCCATGGCACCCTTCATTCGAGGATTGTGCTGGGGGGTTTTCCCCTGTCTGCCCCGGTCGTATGTTGAGAAGGACCTGTGCTCAGCTAGCTATGTATTCATCTGCCACGTCATCATCATGCTCATGTTCACCGTTCTCTTTTTCGCTCTCCTTGTGATGGCCCCTTTTAGGTCCTTGTGGTGGGGTCCAAGACGTTCAGGGTGGACATGGGGGGGCATTCGGAGCAGGTTTCTGTGGATTTAGCCTGCTCATGTGTTCCCTGATGAACCGGTGAAGCTGGCTCGAGCCCCATGCCAGGGCCACCCCCCCAATTTGAGTTCTGCTCATCCCGGGTGTATGTGTGTGTGTGTGTGTTTGTGTGTGTATATATATATATGTGTATATGTATGCATCAGGTGTGTCTGCGTCAGGTGCTGGGGAAGCAGAGCACCTTGATGAAAAATTGGCTACTGGAACAAGGTGGAGATGGGCGAGATGCGAGAACAAGGCTCTGTTGGAAAGCTACTACTCAAGTAACCCTAATCAGAATCAGAGGGGTTACATGCAAAGAATGTGGGCAGAATAGTTACTACGATACCCACAGTCACGGTTGACCGCGAAACAATTCGTAGCTCAATGTTCCAACATCCGCAAACGGCGACTGCTATCACAACTTGAGGTTGACGAGATACAACACAAATGCTACGGACCAGGACGCCAGGTCAGAGGGGAGGTTGCCCCAATGAGCGCAGATATACCGATCACACTGAGAGAGGCAGCAACTGACCTGAAAGATAGAATCATGGCGAGAATGAACACAAGGCAACCCCAAAAAACGTTTACAACGGCTAAGTAAAGTACCATCTGAAAGTCTCCTGGAAAGTGTGAATGCAACATTGAGAGCGATCCCTACCTCAACAATCACTGAAACCAACGAGCTGATATACACTTCAGCAGCAGTGATCCTAGAGATGCTTGGCTATAAGAGCAACCATGGGAGCCATGAGAAACAATACCCGCCATGGAAACGAAGGTTGGAGGCTAAAATCAAGGCAGCACGGAGAGAAGTGAGTCAACTGACAGAGGCCCAGAGAGGTGCAATGAAAAACACAGTACCCAAGAGGTACAGCCAGATGCCCATACCTGAAGCACTCGAAACTGCCAAACAAAGGCTCCAAGCCTTGGCCAGCCGCCTACAGAGATACACGAAAGCCAATGAAGCCAGACGAATAAACAGGCTGTTCGCAACTCAACCTGCGAAAGTGTATGCTCAGTGGCAGGGTAATAACAGCAGAATAGACCCACCAAGGCTGGAAACCGAACGGTACTGGAAGAGTATATGGGAGAAGGAGGCAGCACATAACAGCAGTGCTCAGTGGCTGGTGTCTCTGAGAGAGGAGCACAGCAACCTCCCTGAACAGAAACCAGTTACCATCACAGTGGCAGACATCCAGGAAAGAGTATCAGGTATGAAAAACTGGGCAGCACCAGGCCCTGACATGATCCATGCCTACTGGCTAAAGAAACTCACCTCACTCCATGAGCGTCTGGCAGCACAAATGAACCAGCTGCTAAGAGATGGGACTCACCCAGAATGGCTAACCAAGGGGCGAACGATCCTAATCCAGAAGGATCCCGCAAAGGGTGCAGTCCCACCCAACTACCGGCCAATAACCTGTCTCTCCACAACATGGAAGCTCATGTCAGGCATCATTGCGGTTAAGATAAGCAGGCACATGGATCAGTACATGAGCAAAGCACAGAAAGGCATTGGTAGAGATACCAGAGGAGCCAAACACCAGCTCCTGGTTGATAGAACAGTTGCCCAAGACTGCAAGTCCCGAAAGACCAACCTGTGCACTGCCTGGATTGATTACAAGAAAGCCTATGACTCGATGCCACACACATGGATCACTGAATGCCTGAAGCTGTACAACATCAATAGGACTCTAAGAGCGTTCGTGGCGAACTCGATGAGGTTGTGGAAAACCACCCTTGAGGCCAATGGCAAGCCACTTGCACAAGTGTCCATCAAATGTGGCATATACCAAGGAGATGCTCTGTCCCCACTGCTGTTCTGCATAGGCCTGAACCCCCTGAGCCAGATAATCAACAAGACTGGCTATGGATACCGCCTCAGGAATGGGGCCACGATCAGTCACCTCCTCTACATGGATGACATCAAGCTGTACGCTAAGAGCGAACGGGACATAGACTCCCTGATCCACACTACCAGGATCTACAGCAACGACATTGGGATGTCATTCGGGCTTGAGAAATGTAGTAGGATGGTGACTAAGAGAGGCAAGGTAGTCCACACTGAAGGGGTCTCGCTCCCAGAAGGAACAATGGCAGACATTGAGGACAGTTACAAGTACCTTGGAATACCACAGGCAAATGGCAACCTTGAACAGGCAACAAGGAAAGCGGCAACAGCCAAATACCTCCAGCGAGTAAGACAAGTCCTTCGAAGCCAGCTCAATGGCAAGAACAAGTCCCGGGCAATAAACAGCTACGCCCTGCCAGTGATCAGATACCCTGCAGGAATAATAAGGTGGCCAAAGGAAGAGATACAGACCACAGATGTTAAGACACGAAAGCTCCTCACCATGCATGGCGGGTTCCATCCCAAATCCAGCACCCTGAGACTGTACACAAGCCGTAAGGAAGGAGGCCGAGGACTAGTGAGCGTGAGAGCCACTATCCAGGACGAAACAGCCAAGCTCCATGAGTACATCAAGGACAAGGCCCCAACGGATGACGTGCTCAGTGAATGTCTCAGACAATGGCAAGATCAGGAGGTGCTGAAGGAGGGACCAGCATGGGAGGACAAGCCCCTACACGGGATGTACCACCGGAACATAGCTGAAGTGGCTGATCTCAAGAAGTCCTACCAATGGCTAGAGAGGGCTGGCCTACAGGACAGCACAGAGGCACTCATCCTGGCTGCGCAGGAGCAAGCCCTGAGCACCAGAGCGATAGAGGCCCAGATATACAACACCAGACAAGACCCAAGGTGTAGGCTGTGCAAAGAGGCACCTGAGACAATCCAACACATAACTGCAGGGTGTAAGATGCTGGCAGGGAAAGCATACATGGAACGCCATAACCAAGTGGCTGGCATAGTCTACAGAAACATCTGTGCGGAGTATGGGCTGGAAACCCCAAGGTCAAAATGGGAAACACCTCCAAAGGTGGTGGAGAATGACCAAGCGAAGATCCTGTGGGACTTCCAGATACAGACAGACAGGATGGTGATGGCGAACCAGCCAGATATCGTGGTGGTTGATAAAGGGCAGAGGAGAGCCGTTGTGGTGGATGTGGCAATACCAAGTGACAGCAACATCAGGCGGAAGGAACATGAGAAACTTGAGAAATACCAAGGGCTCAGAGAGGAGCTGGAGAAGGCTTGGAAGGTGAAGGTGACAGTAGTGCCCGTGGTGATCGGAGCACTCGGGGCAGTGACCCCCAAACTGGAGGAGTGGCTACAGCAGATCCCTGGAACAATGTCAGACATTTCAGTCCAGAAAAGTGCAGTACTAGGAACAGCAAAGATACTGCGCAGGACCCTCAAGCTCCCAGGCCTCTGGTAGAGGACCCGAGCTTAGAATGGAGGAGGAACCACCCATGGGAGGTGAGAAGGGAATATATATATACATATATATATATATATATGTATATATATACACACACACACACACCTGTATCTTCTTCTACCCCACTGCCTGGTCTGATGTGAAGGATATCGCTCCCTAGTGCCCACCACAATACGTGTGTGTGTTCAGCAGCCGAAGGACACCAGGAGCCATCAACACACCTGTGCTTGCAATTTAGAGAAAAGACAGATGAAGTAAAATAATTCATCTCCAGGTATACAGGAAGTTAGTCCTAAGAACTTCATTTAATTGTCTCACAGGTGAAGCGGAAGATACACCCTTTTTAAACACATACACACAACTTAAAAAAGAGAGATAAGAGTAGAACTACAGCACATTTATCATACCTGAGTACTTGTGTGCATGTCCTATAGAGTGGGAACATGTGCAATATGTGTTTTGTAGAAGCTTAAATGTGGATCTTTTTCCTTCTCTGGGCCATTATAAAGAGCTCATATAACCAGCCTCTGGGCCTCAGAGAGACACACACGCTTTATAAATACACACCACTTAAGGGCCTGTGGGGGAGTCGACATCATGCATACACACAGACAGTGCAAGAAGTAGTTTTACCACTCCCCTTTAAATGTTTTGTTATAGGTTTTATTTAATAGTCAACAGCTTAAAAATGAGTCTAAAAATTCATTTAGCCAATGTCATTTGAGAGGAAAATGGCAACAGTTTTGTTTTTTAGTACTGATTTATTCGTTCTTAAATCAATGTTTTTCTGTTGCAACATTTTGTTTGTAAGATAAGGAATAGATGTCCCGGTTGTCCCAGCACCATGTGTGCTCGGACGTGTGATGGGACATGTGATGCATTTGAGCAAACCATTTCTGCTCTTTTAGCACCTTGTTTTGGCAGCATGTTCGCTATTTTAGGCTGCTGTCTTATTAATGGCCAGACTAGAAACACACATTCACAATCCAATAAAACCCCCATCAAGCACCCCCCCCGACACACACACACAACACACACACACTGACGCACACACAGAGCTGTATCAGCAGTCACACATCTCCAAACATGCTTTAAAGTTAAGTTCTTCTTCATGTCGATGGTCTTCAGAGATGCAACATCCCTTCTTCACCGTCACAGTCATCACAGTCCAATTTCTATCTGTGTCAAACCTGCACATATTTCCCCCGACTACCCATTTATTGTGTCCCATAAGACTTTCTGTCTCTCAGTATGTCCATCTGTTTGTCCTTCCTGTAAAAGCCAGATTTTAACAGTCATCTGTCTATCCTTCTATCTAGTTGTCCATCTGTTTCTCTGCACATGCTGACCACTCGTTGCTCCGACTGTATTTCTTTCTGTGTGTTTACATGCCGAGCTGCTTTATTCATTTATTCTTGGAGTGTTTTTAGTTTATGACTCATTACTAAAATCTTTTTATTGGACTCAAGTATTGAAATTACAGGATGATGCACTCTTATTGTTCCAAAAATCTTCAGAATGTTTTTTTTAATTAATAAAAAAAACAACTTTGGTTTAAAACACAACAAAATACTTTCATTTAATTAAGAAATAATAATAAAAAAATGCTACCAGTGCCAATAGAACTTCCACTACTACAAAGTGGTTTTTTTTGCAGGATGCTAACAGTGGCATTACTCTTAATTTTGTTGTTCCTAGAAACAAAGCTAGTCATTTTTACTTTGGCAAGTTTCACATTTTGAGAGTTTTAGACGTAAATTGTAGAATACAATCAGAAAGGCTTTTACTCTTAACCTGATACATAATCTCCAGAGATGATGATACATAATCTCCAGAGATTTTGAATATACAATATCTGGAAATTTTAAGGTGCTCAACTGAGTTTCTGCCAAAGAAACTCCTCTTTGGCAGGGCCTCAGAGGTGGATGAGATCGCCCCGGAGTTCCTTAGGGCCCTGGATGTTGTAGGGGTGTCGTAGTTGACATGACTCTGCAACGTCACGGGGACATCGGGGGCGGTGCCACTGGATTAGCAGAGCGATGGTGGTCCCTCTTTTTAAGAAGGGGTAACGGAGGGTGTGTTCCAACTACAGGGGGATCACACTCCTCAGCCTCCCTGGCAAGGTCTATTCAGGGGTACTGGAGAGGAGGGTCCGCCGGATAGTCAAACCTCGGATTCTGGAGGAGCAATGCGGTTTTCGTCCTGGACGTGGAACTGAGGACCAGCTTGATACCCTCAGCAGGGTCCTTGAGGGTGCATGGTAGTTTGCCCAACCAGTCCACATGTGTTTTGTGGATGTGGAAAAGGCATTCGACCGTGTGCCTCGGGAGTCCTGTGGGGTGTTCTCCAGGAGTATGGGGTGTCGGGCCCCCTGATACGGGCTGTCCGCTCCCTGTGTGACCGGTGTCAGAGCTTGGTCCGCATTGCCGGTAGTAAGTCACACTCGTTTCAGGTGAGGGTTGGACTCTGCCAGGGCTGCCCTTTGTCACCGATTCTGCTCATAAATTTTATAGACAGAATTTCTAGGCGCAGCCATGGTGTTGAGGGGGTCCTGTTTGGTGGCCTCAGGGCCGGGTCTCTGCTCTTTGCAGACGATGTGTTCCTGTTGGCTTCATCAGTCCGTGACCTCCAGCTCTCGCTGGATTGGTTTGCAGCTGAATGTGAAGCGGCCGAAATAAGAATCAACACCTCCAAATCTGAGGCCATGGTTCTCAGACGGAAAAAGGTGGAGTGCCTTTTCCAGGTCAGGGAGGAGATCCTGCCCCAAGTGGAGGAGTTCAAGTACCTCGGGGTCTTGTTCACGAGTGGGGGAAGAATGGAGCGGGAGATCGACAGGCGGATCGGTGCGGTGTCTGCAGTAATGCGGACTCTGCACCATTCTGTTGTGGTGAAGAGATTTAGCGGTCGATCTTCGTTTCTACTCTCACCTATGCTCATGAGCTTTGTGTAGTGACCAAAAGAACGAGATCACGGGTACAAGCGGCCGAAATGAGTTTCCTTCGTAGGGTGGCTGGGCTCTCCCTTGGAGAGAGGGTGAGAAGCTCTGCCATCCGGGAGGAGCTAGGAATAGAGTCGCTGCTCCTCCGCATTGAGAAGAGCCAGCTGAGGTGGCTAGGGCACCTACTCAGGATGCCTCCCGGGTGCCTCTCTGGTGAGGTGTTCAGGGCACGTCCCTCCGGTAGGAGGCCCCCGGGAAGACCCAGGACACGCTGGAGGGACTATGTCTCTCGGCTTGCCTGGGAATGCCTTGGGATCCCCCCAGAAGAGCTGGACAAAGTGGCTGGGGAGAGGGAAGTCTGGGGTTCTCTGCTTAGGCTGCTGCCCCCGCGACCCAACCTCGGTAAGCGGTAGAAGATAGATGGAAGGATGGATTTAGGTTTATCAGATTAGTGTATCACTGCCATCCAATTTATACGTTCTATTATAATTACCGTTAAGTTCCATACACATGTATAATATTGTTCATACCTATAATCATTCATTGGTCTGAAATAAATTGTCACTTTTCATCAGTGGTTTCCCGTTTGTTGATTGGAATATAGACGTGGTGATCAATGTCTCAGAACTGGTGCCTTCAGCTAGAGATTGATTAAACTTTATTACATAATAAACTTCTGAGTTTATGTGTCTCTTCCTATAAGTGGAAGTGGTGCCTCCTAACGAGTGTAAGTGGAATTTAGAAAGCCATTTATTAGTTCCAGAAATCCATTTAAGATCGAAGCATCATGCTACACAAATCACTGTTCTGCAAAAAGTGTGAGGCTGACTTTATGTTTATAGTAGTGGATATCTGGTCCAATGTTTTGTTCCTTGAGTGTAAGGTTTTGAAAATTGTGTAAGACTTTTGATTTTAGTGTTTATGCAATCAAAAAAACCTGTAATATATCCGCTCTGTAACATTTTTCAGGTTGGCATCACAATTTGTAATGATGCAGAAAGAAGCAGACTGATGCAATTTTTCCAAGGTCACAAATAAGACATGATGACGTCACGAGCCTTCTTTCAATAATTAATTTAGTCACACATGATATGAATGTATTTATGCAAGCAGTTGTACATTATCTATAATTATTTGTGAGCAATCAGACCAACTACAGAAGTAAATTGTGCTTTCATGGAATTTGTCAGATTCATTTTGACATTAAAAATAATATATATACATATATCACTTAATGTCCTGAATACTTGTACCTTGTACCTTTGCATGTTGTTAAGTATTACCCTGTGAACATCATTTCTGGTGAGTGTATAAGTAATCAGGTTGTAATTACTGGCTAAATTGCTGTTAACAATTCCAGACTGGGTTTCAAATTCTAACATCTGTTGACTTGGATGGATAAACTGCAGGATTAAAGACATTGCTGACTCACAGATGTATGCACACACACACACACAAACACATCCTTCTATCTTTATTTATATAGCACTTTTCCTGCATAAAATGCAACACAAAACAAAGTTTGATTTGATTTGATTTGTGGGGACTTTCATAGAAATGATGTATTACCCAGCCCCCTTCCCCAGACTCTAGCCATCCTAATAATTTAATCTTATTCAGTGTTTTAAAAAAAAAAAGTACACTGATATTGTTAACCAGTGGTGTGTAGTGTTAGCAAACTTTAACACTATACACTAGTGAAGTGTAAATTCAGCAAAGACGTGTGTTAAATTTGAACAATTTAGAGTGTCAGTTCGACACTTACATTCTTTCAACATTTCTTGAACGCATTTTGCAAAACTTGGCTCAGCATGTCAAATACAAGCAAATGAGACACAACACTGGGAAATAAAACATTTGCATCTGTCTTTTTAAGAAGGGGGACCGAGGGGTGTGTTCCAACTATGGGGGGATCACAATCCTCAGCCTCCTTGGTAAGGTCTATTAAGCTGTACTGGAGAGGAGGATCTGTCGGATAGTTGAACCTCGGATTCAGGAGGAGCAATGCGGTTTTCGTCCTGGCCATGGAACTGTGGACCAGCTCTATACCCTCAGCAGGGTCCTTGAGGGTGTATGGTAGTTTGCCCAACCAGTCCACATGTGTTTTGTGAATTTAGAAAAGGCATTCGACCGTGTCCCTCGGGGAGTCCTGTGGGGGGTTCTCTGGGAGTATGGGGTGTCAGGCCCCCTGATACGGGCGGTCTGCTCCCTGTATGACTGGTGTCAGAGCTTGGTCTGCATCACCGGCAGCAAGTCGAACTTGTTTCTGGTTGGGGTTGGACTCCGCCAGGGCTGCCCTTTGTCACCAATTCTGTTCATAACCTTTATGAACAGAATTTTTAGGTGCAGCCGTGGTGTTGAGGGGGTCCATTTTGGTGACCTTAGGATCGGGTCTCTGCTCTTTGCAGATGATGTGGTCCTGTTAGCCTCATCAGTCCATGAACTCCAATTCTCGCTGGATCGGTTCGCCAATCGAGTGTGAAGCGGCCGGGATGAAAATCAGCACCTCCAAATCTGAGGCCATGGTTCTCAGCCGGAAAAAGGTGGAGTGCCTTCTCCGGGTCGCGGAGGATATCCTGCCCCAGGTGGATTAGTACTTCGGGGTCTTGTTCACGAGTGAGGGAAGAATGGAACGGGAGGTCGACAGGCGGACCGGTACGGCATCTGCAGTAATGCGGACTCTGCACCGTTCCGTTGTGGTGAAGAGAGAGCTGAGCCGAAAGGCGAAGCTCTTGATTTACCGGTCGATCTTCATTCCTACCCTCACCTATGGTCATGAGCTTTAGGTAGTGACCAAAAGAACAAGATTGCGGGTACAAGTGGCCGAAATTAGTTTCCTTCGCAGGGTGGCTGGGCTGTCCCTTAGAGGTACGGCGAGAAGCTCTGCTATCCGGGAGGAGCTCGGAGTAGAGCCGCTGCTCCTCCGCATTGAGAGGAGCCAGATGAGGTGGCTCGGGCATCTAGTCAGGATGCCTCCCGGACGCCTCCCTAGTGAGATTGTCAGGGCACGGCCCTTCGGTATGAGGCCCCCGGGACAACCGAGGACATGCTGGAGAGACTATGTCTCTCGGCTGGCATGGGAACGCCTTGGGATCCCTCTGGAGGAGCTGGACAAAGCAGCTGGGGAGAGAGAGGTCTGGGCTTCCCTGCTTAGGCTGCTGCCCCCGCGACCCGACCCTGGATAAGCGGAAGATGGATGGATGGCATCTATGTCAAATTGAAACTCTTCTATCAAAACCCAACAATCCTTTGTCAAAATGTCACTTTCCTAACAAAATGATTCTCACTGGCATCATATGAATACACTTTCAGATCAGCAGCAACACGATCATCTAATTTATATAAAACACTGCAGTCTTTCCTTTTGCTGGTTGTATTCTGTTACACAGAAGATGTTTTCAAAAAAAAAAAACAGTGGGAAAAATATCCCCTTGTGTGCCGAATCCATCCCTGAATTGACCTCAGCTCAGTGTCTCTGCAGGCCTCGTCCATTGCCTGCAGAAGAGACATACAGGCAAGAGGCTGGCGGTCATACATGCGCCATCTCCAAGTGGAAAAAAATTCCTTTGTAGGATTAAGAAATGGCGAGTTAGGTGGCAAATAAAAAACTTCAAATTGATTGTGGTTGGTGAACCAGTTCTGGACCAGAGCAGCCAGATAGACACTAACATTATCCCAGACAACAACAAACCTGGGCTGCTCTGGTCTGTCCTGGACAACTGCATCATGAAGTGCATCTAGAAATGTGGTTATGTATTGTGCATTATAGGGACCTAGTTTGGCATGATGGTGCAGTAGACCATAAAGACTTATGGCAGCACACAAAGTGATATTTCTCCCGCGCTGCCCCTGGTCGTGCACAATTGCCCTTTGGCCAATTATATTACGTCCCTGTCATCTGTTTTTATTTAAGTTGAATCCAGCCTTGTCAATGTAAATAGATTCATGAGGCTGGTCAGCTCCATCCATATCCAAGATTCTCAGTAACAAAAAATACATATTGTAGCTTTTTGAAATAATCTATGTAGTACTGATCCAATGGTACATATTCAGCCGTTATTGGGCTGAACCTATTCTGTATTGCAAATGTAGAGGACACTGACCTGTACGTATTCATGATGAAATTCTTTGACTCTGACACTGTTCCTCTGAAATGGGACCCTGTACAACTGTTTCATGGTCACGTTGTGCTGCAGATGCGTCTGATGGTGGAGATGCTTACTCGATTCATGTTATTGAATACTTTTGTATCTGCAAGTATCTGTCGTAGCTGGTGGAAACGAATTGCATTGTTTGCTCTGACCAGGTTCACGATGGCAAGTTCCTACTCTTGGGTGAACAGGTGTTGGCGCCCACCCCCAGTAGGTCTTTTAGCTATTCTATACAAAAATGCAACCACAAATTGTTACTGTATAGTTTGCTTCTTTTTCATAGTACTGTATCAACTGAACTTTACTGTATTTTTACCATACACTGTAATGAAACCTCTCAACACATTATAATGGTATGTGTTACAAAACTACCACTTTTGATTCAAAAAGGAGCACAGCCACTCGGAATAAAGTATATGTGATACGTCTGTGTAGATTCTCACTCATCCAGGTCATAGTTATCCAAAATTAGATCTCTGTGTCAACTGGACTGAAAGGTTTCCTTGAAAACGTTTCGCCCTCTCTCCACAAAACAGTACCTCCTTTTTGACTCACACCACCCACTGGAACACAAACTTGGTGTTATCAAAACCCTACAACATAGGGCCAAAGAAGTACCCACCACAACCTAAGGGAAGAAGAAAGAACAGGAACATCTAAAAACAGCACTCAAAACATGTGGTTACCCAGACTGGGCCTTCACAAAGACCTCCAAAAAACGAGACCCCAGCAAAGAAGAGGAAAGAAATAAACATCACAGCATTTCTATCCCCTACCTGTCTGGAGTTTCAGAAAAATTCAGGAGAATCCTCCAAAAACATGACATTCCAGTACAGTTCAAACCCTCCAACACACTCAGACAGAAACTGGTCCACCCAAAGGACAAGATACCAAGACACAAACAAAGCAATGTTGTCTATGCTGTACAGTGCCAGGAGGAATGCAAGGAACTGTGCATTGGGGAAACCAAACAGCCCCTCCATAAACGAATGGCCCAACACAGACGTGCCACTTCTTCAGGACAGGACTCAGCAGTACACCTACACCTAAAAGAAAGCGGACACTCTGTGCTGGCCAAAGAAGATCGCTGGTTTGAGAGGGGTGTCAAGGAAGCCATTCATGTCAAGTTGGAAAAACCATCTTTAAACAGAGGTGGTGGACTAAGGCACTTTCTGTCACACACCTACAATGCAGTCATCCACTCTTTTCGTCAGCAATCCAAACGTTCACACCATTTGACGAGACCTGGTGGATCATTAACATGTGACCCAACAGACAAAGGGGAAGCACCCCAACTGAAACTAGGTGAACGACCCTGCCAACCACACTGCCAACGACTCTCAGGTGACCACCCGTGCCATTAACATGCCGATGGTCCACAGGGCTATATTTTCAAGCTCTGCCCCCAGCAAGGGGGGCAGAGTTCTTCTTAGAACTGAAGAAGCTCTCTGGAGAGAGGGCAAGGAAATCTTTCAGTCCAGTTGATACATAGAGATCTAATTTTGGATATATGTGATACGGTAACCTGATGGTAAAGTGTGTGAAATGTTTAGCTACTCCTCAGCCTCCTTTAGTGAGAGTCAAGCTTGTAGAAAGTGTAGCTTACTTATAACTCTAGAGGCGAGGCTTAGCGAGCTTGAGGCGAGGCTCCGCACATGAGATAGCATCGTAGCCCCTGTAGCTAGCCAGCAGCAGTTAGCCTTTACGGACTGGCTCAGTTTAGCTACTGTTAACTGTTCCCCCGCAGCAGCCGGGTAGTCAGGGTGGTTGGGTGGCGGTTCGAAGGAAGCGTAACCCGAAACAAAGGCCCGTGGTTCACCACCAACCGCTTCATATTGCTAACTGCTTTTCCCCACTCAGTGACACACCCACTGAGAAACTGACCCTGGTTATTGGCGACTCTATTCTCCGATATGTGAAGCCGACACCAGAGACGATGGTTAAATGTATCCCGGGTGCCAGAGCGGGCGACATAGAGGGTAACTTAAAGCAGCTGGTGAGAAATAAACGCAAATACAGCAAAATTATAATTCACGTCGGTGTTAATGACGCCCGGCTGCGCCAGTCGGAGATTACTAAACTTAATATGGAGTCAGTGTGTAACTTCACCAAAACGATGTTGCACTCTGTAGCGTTCTCTGGTCCCCTCCCGAATCTGGCCAGTGATGACATGTTTAGCAGCATGTCATCGCGCCGTCGCTGGTTGTCACGGTGGTGTCCAGAAAATAACGTGGCCTTCTTAGATAATTGGGAGACTTTTTGGGGAAAACCTGGCCTTATAAGCAGAGACTGCATTCATCCCACCTGGGGTGGTGCAGCTCTTATTTCTAGCAATATAGCAAAGTTTAGTGGACAACCAACCCTCTGACAACCTAAGGTCAAGGCCAGGAGGCAGAGTTGCTGTCTTACACGCTTCTCTGCTGCTTCTGTAAGACTGCCGCCCTCCAATAAAAATAACAATGAGACTAAAAACGCTAACAGTAACACTAAGTTTAATAATACAATAAAATTAGTGTCAGTATCTCGTCCTCCCACAGTTCATCTAGTAAATAAGTCAAGAGGTGTTAATGATAATAACCTTATACAAATACAAAAGTTAGATGTGGTTTGTTGAACATACGATTTCTTTGGTCTAAATCTCTTCTAGTTAATGATTTAATAACAGATCATCTGTCTGATATTTTCTTTCTCATGGAGACTTGGTTGCAGGATGAAGAATATGTTAGTTTAAATGAAGCAACACCATTAAGTCATATTAACTATCATGTTCCTCGAAATGCAGGCAGAGCAGGTGGAGTGGTAGCAATCTACCGCTCCAGCCTTCAAGTCAATCCCAAACCTAAAGCTACCTGTAGCTCTTTTGAGAGTCTCACTCTCAGCCCCTTTCACCACAACTGGAAGTCAGAAAAGCCAGTCTTATTAGTCGTGGTGTATCGGCCACCTGCGGCTGCTTACACACAGTTCCTAGCTTAGTTTTCAGATTTTCTATCTAGTTTAGTAATCAGTACAAATAAAGTCATTATAATGGGTGATTTTAACATCCATATGGATGACGATGCTGATAGTCTTAAGATGGCATTTAACTCACTGTTAGATTCAATAGGTTTCTCTCAGTTAGTGAATGAACCGACACACTGTCATAATCACACTATGGATCTGGTTCTCACCTATGGTTTAGAAACTGAGAACCTGTTAGTTGTTCCTCAAAACCCTGTCCTCTCAGACCACTCACTTATAACCATTGATTTCACTCTAGCAGACCAAGCAGCATATGACAGGAAGGTTCACTACAGCAGGTGTTTCTCTGAAGATACCAGAGACAGATTTGTAGCTGAAATTGCAGCACTGCTCCCTCTAGCACCTCCTACTAGTGCAACAGGTCATTGTGATCTAAATGTTACTCCTGCAGATATTGGTTGCCTTTTTCAGTGACACTGCAGCCACACTGCGTATAGTTCTAGGTTCGGTTGCCCCACTGAAGAAGAGGTTCACACACCATAGAAGACTGGCTTCGTGGTATAACACAAATATCCAAACCCTTAAGCAGGCATCAAGATGGATGGAGAGGAAGTGGTATTCATCCAGATCAGCTGATTCCCAGCTGAAGACAGTAGAACTATCTATCCATCCATCCATCCATCCATCTTCTGCCGCGTATCCGGGGTCGGGTCGCGGGGGCAGCAGCCTAAGCAGGGAAGCCCAGTCTTCCCTCTCCCCAGCCACTTCGTCCAGCTCTTCTGGGGGGATCCCGAGGTGTTCCCAGGCCAGCCGACAGACATAGTCCCTCCAGCGTGTCCTGGGTCTTCCTGGAGGCCTTCTACCGGAGGGACGTGCCCTGAACACCTCACCAGGGAGGCGTCCGGGAGGCATCCTTACTAGGTGCCCGAGCCACCTCATCTGGCTCTTCTCAATGTGGAGGAGTAGCAACTCTACTCCGAGCTCCTCCCGGATGGCATAGCTTCTCACTTTATCTCTAAGGGAGAGCCCAGCCACCCTGTGAAAGAAACTCATTTCGGCCGCTTGAACCCGCGATCTCGTTCTTTCGGTCACTACCCAAAGCTCATGACCATAGGTGAGGGTAGGAGCGAAGACCTTTCGGCTCAGCTCTCTCTTCACCACAACGGAACGGAGCAGAGTCCGCATTACTGCAGACGCCGCACCGATCCGCCTGTCGCTCTCCCGCTCCGTTCTTCTAAGAACCATGGCCTCAGATTTGGAGGCGCTGATTCTCATCCCGGCCGCGTCACACTCGGCTGCGAACCAGAGGTCACGGACTGATGAAGCCAACAAGACCACATCATCTGCAAAGAGCAGAGACCCGATCCTGAGGCCACCAAACCGGACCCTCTCAACACCATGAATGCGCCTAGAAATTCTGTCCATAAAGGTTATGAGCAGAATCGGTGACAAAGGCCAGCCCTGGTGGAGTCCAACCCTCACCAGAAATGAGTTCGACTTACTACCAGCAATGCGGACCAAGCTCTAACACCGGTCATACAGGGAGCAGACAGCCCGTATCAGGGGGCCCGACACCCCATACTCCTGGAGAACACCCCACAGGACTCCCGAGGCACACGGTCGAATGCCTTTTCCACATCCACAAAACACATGTGGACTGGTTGGGCAAACTCCCAAGCGCCTTCCAGGAACCTGCTGAGGATATAGAGCTGGTCCACAGTTCCACGTCCAGGACGAAAACCGCACTGCTCCTCCAGAATCTGGGGTTCAACTATCCGACGGACCCTTCTCTCCAGTACCCCCAAATAGACCTTGCCAGGGAGGCTGAGGAGTGTGATCCCCCTGTCGTTGGAACACACCCTCCTGTCCCCCTTCTTAAAAAGAGGGACCACCACCCCGGTCTGCCAATCCAGTGGTACCACCCCCAATGTCCACGTGACGTTGCAGATTCATGTCAACCATGACAGTCCTACAACATCCAGAGCCTACGGAACTCCGGGCGAATCTCATCCACCCCCGGGGTCCTGCCACTGAGGAGTTTCTCAACAACCTCGGCTACCTCAGCCCCGGAGATAAGACAACCCGCCTCCGAGTCCCCAGGTCCTGCTTCCTCACTGGAAGGCATGTCGGTGGGATTGAGGAGGTCTTCGAAGTATTCCTTCCACCGATCCAAACGTCCTGAGTCGAGGTCAGCAGCACACCATCCCCACTGTACACAGTGTTGATAATGCACCGCTTCCCCCTCCTCAGGTGCCAGATGGTGGTCCAGAACCTTTTCGAAGCTGTCCGGAAGTCATTCTCCTTGGCTTCCCTGAACTCTTCCCATGCCCTGATCTTTGCCTCGGCGACTGCCGCAGCCGCACTCCGCTTGGCCCGCCGGTACCTGTCTGCTGCCTCAGGAGTCCCACAGGCCAAAAAGGCCTGGTACGACTCCTTCTTCAGCTTGACGGCATCCCTCACCGCCGGTGTCCACCAGCGAGTTTGGGTGTTGCCGCCATGACAGGCAGTGACCACCTTGCGGCCACAGCACCAGTCAGCCACCTCAACAATGGAGGCACGGAACATGGTCCACTCAGACTCAATGTCCCCCAACCTCTCCGGGACATGGATGAAGCTCTCCCGGAGGTGGGAGTTGAAGCTCCTTCTGACCGGAGACTCCGCCTGGCGTTCCCAGCAGACCCTCACAATACATTTGGGCCTGCCGGGTCTGTCCGGCATCCTCCCCCACCATTGGAGCCAACTCACCACCAGGTGGTGATCGGTGGACAGCTCCGCTCCTCTCTTCACCCGAGGACATGCGGCTGCAAATCCGAGGACACGACTACAGAGTCAATCATCAAACTGCGGCCCAAGGTGTCCTGGTGCCAAGTGCACATATGGACACCCTTATGCCTGAACATGGTGTTCGTTATGGACAATCTGTGACGAGCACAGAAGTCCAACAACAGAGCACCACTCGGGTTCAGACCAGGGCACTGAGGGCACCAGTTCTGAGACATTGATCACCGTGCTTATTTTCAAATAAGCACGGTGGGAAATGGGAAATGGGAAATGGGAAACCACTGACGGAAAGTATTAATTTATTAGAAACAGATGATTATATGGTTAGACAAGATTATACATGTATAAATTTAGCTGTGATTAGAATGAAAAGTTGGAATTGAGTGACGGTGAGACACTTTGGATTAGTCTACCCTAATAAATCTAAATTTAGGTTAAAAATTTAGTGAATTTCGAATCAAACTTGATTTGGTTCTTTGAGATCGCAACAGATGACCATTAGATCATTGATCTAATGGCTTCGCTCCAAGGGTCCAGAAGTGGGTGCAGGTCACAAACTCTCAGTCTTCCAGGGGTTCCGTGCGCTTCAACACACAGAACTCAAGAAGGCTGGTCCAGTCCACCTGCAGATCAGCTGACCCGTGGATACGAGGCGGAGATGCGTCTTCAGGTCTGAGATGGTCTTGGGAATCTTACTCATTGAACAAAATCTGTTGGGCTATACGGATTTAGTCTTTGGAAAGTAAAATTAAAAAAAAAAAAAAAAAAAAAAAAAAACTTCCAAAAATTGTTCGAAGAAGGCAATATGATAGTGATTTAAGCAATTCATTTCCCATGGAGTCTGCATAACTACCGCGGAACCTAACCGAGGAGAAGTGTCTAGCTCAAAAATTGATTCAAAAAGATAACAAAAACGAAACACGGGGGTAATGAAGACAAAAGATAGATAAAAGTATGGTAGGTAAAAAGTTGGGCAAGAAGAAAAAGCCTCGAACAAAGGACTCCTTTTACTTTTATAGTCTTTCTGTCTCCCCGCCTTATGAATATTCAAATCTTCTCCTCTGTGGAGTGAAGGCTTCAGACTTTCTTTGAATTTCCTTTCAAAAACTAAACAAAATATAAAACCCATCTGTCTCTCACTGTCATATATAATGACTTTTTGTACATTCATTCTATACGACTCTATGTAAGTTTACTTGTGATAGGTTAGAAAGCACGTGTAGCATCTGCTAAAGATTAAATTCCAACTTTCATTTATAAAACATAGATTAAAAAATGCATAACATACGTAACTATATCAGTCTCAAAAATACGTATAAAATACCCAAGATATCTCGTGCGACAGTATTAAATTAGCCAATGTATATGCCAAGGTGACAAATAAGGCTTGAACTGATTACCACTTTAGGACTCTAGATGGTACTGTGGTTCCATTACAGTGAATCACTTTTAAACCTCAAATCCTCAACTTGCCGAGAAATCCACTTTTTAAGAACATAAAAGTACCGATGTGTTGCTGATTCCCTGAATAACAATAGTAGCCAGGTTAGAATCTTTGATAAAGTTAAATAGGGTGTTTTTGACTTTATAGAAAATTGTGTTCAGTCTTCGACTCCTGCCGTGCGGAAAAGGGGAGTTTTCAGGTCTGGCGTTCATCAGTGGTAAAAGTCAAGATAGGAATGTATGATATGGGTTCAAGGACTTAATGTATACACCTTCATGCATGATTAGGACTTTGTCTCACACACACACACACACACACACACACACACACACACACACACACACATATATATATATATATATATATATATATATATATATATATATATATATATATATATATATATATATATATAAGACAAATGGATAAAACTCAAGGAATATGAACCAAGGGACATGGTCCATACTGTTTATTCACTCTGGCCAGGCTGTTGATTCGAATCCAGCTACTCATCTGCAGCCGCATAGAATGGTCTGTTGTCTCAGGGTGAGTTGGAACATCTGCTCTCCATTTGGTGAAGGGAGGTGTCTTTTCCCCCCTCTCACCTAGCTGTTTGATTAACCCCTCAGCCTTTATTTGACCCGGATGATGGTGAGTGTACCAAGGCTTTGGTGTTAGAACAATTGGGGCCTCTTCCCTGCTGAGTGGGGATATCTAAACAGTCGTAAGGATACTGATCTTGTCCTTGGTACTAGTAGATCCAGAGGGGAGTCCGAGATATTGCTACAACTTCCCCCACTTGGTTCATGTAGGATTCAAAAGGGGATTGGAGAAGTCGGAGATGTCTGCTACACACTTAATAGATGTAAACAAGAACAACCTGCGTTTTCTGTTTAACACCATAGACAGGCTGACAAAGAGTTAAAGCTCTGTTGAGCCTTCTATTCCTGCAGCTCTTAGCAGTGAAGACTTTATAAGTTTCTTCACCAATAAAATCACTAACATTAGAGAAAAGCTCAATCAAGGTCGCTCCATGACAACTGATGAGCTGCCCTTGTTATTAACCCCGTCTAGTCCCGATCCACCTCTGGACAGCTTCCTGCCCATAGACCTCCCTGAGCTGACCTCCAGCATTAATGGATCTAAACCAACCACGTCTCCTGGACCCCATCCCAACTAAGCTTTTCAAGGATGTCTTTCCTCTGATCGGGGCCTCAGTATTAGATCAGATAAATTTATCTTTGACAACAGGTTATGTACCTCAGGCGTTTAAAAATGCTGTTATCAGACCTTTACTTAAAAAACCTTCGCCTGACCCAGGCGTCGTAGCAAACTATAGACCGATATCCAACCTCCCATTCATCTCTAAGATACTTGCGAGGCTGGTTATCAGTCGGCTAACCGATCATCTAAAGAGGAAAAGTCTATTTGAAGTGTTTCAATCTGGTTTCAGAGCTCATCATAGCACAGAAGCAGCACTGGTTAAAGTCACTAATGACCTCCTCATGGCATCAGACAGTGGACTTACAGTATCTCCGTACTCATTTTACTGGACCTCAGTGCTGCCTTTGATACTGTAGATCACAGCATTTTATTACAAAGACTACAACATGAGATTAGGATCACAGGGACAGCTGGGAAGAACCTGGGAGTTATCTTTGACCAGGACATGTCATTTCTCCCTCATATTAAACAGGTTTCTAGGACCGCCTTCTTTCACCTCCGTAATATTGCCAAGATCAGGAGCATCCTGTCTCCGAGTGATGCTGAAAAACTCATCCATGCTTTTGTTACCTCTAGACTGGACTACTGCAACTCATTACTGTCAGGATGTCCAAATTATTCCATTAATAACCTGCAGCTGATCCAGAACGCTGCAGCCAGAGTTCTGACAGGAATCAGCACCAGGGAGCATATCTCTCCAGTTTTAGCTTCACTTCACTGGCTTCCGGTGAAATCCAGAATAGATTTCAAGATTCTCCTTCTAACATATAAAGCTCTCAGTGGAGTGTCTCCATCATACCTGCAGGATCTCATTGTTCCGTATATTCCGAAAAGAACCCTCAGATCACAGAGTTCAGGTTTACTTGTAGCTCCCAGAATTCATCAAAGTAGACTGGGGGGACGAGCTTTTAGCTATCGGGCAGCTTTACTGTGGAACCAGTTACCAACCTGGGTCCGAGAGGCAGACATCACATCTGCCTTTAAGATCAAACTTAAAACCTTTCTGTTCAGTAAAGCGTACAGTTAGCCTCAAACAAAGTGTGTAGGGTTGATAGATCTAGTTACAGTCAGTTCTCACAGTTACAGGTAGAATAGGGCCATCAAACTCTTATTCTTCAATTTTTAGCACAGCTATACTGCTATAGGCCTACGCTGCTGGGGACACAAACATGATCCACTGAGCAGTTTCCCACTTCCTCAACGCCAACCACTTCCTCACCTCTTCTCCTCCTTTTCTTTTCTTCTCACTGGGATTATCAGTGTGTCCAGTCTTCCTTGCCATTCTGTCTCTCTCCCCCTCTTCTCTCTGTCTCTCTTTCTGCAGGTCTTCCATCTCCAGACCTTCGTGCTGCACGGACCTCAGCCTCTGACAAACCCAGTGTGCACTGTCAGCACCTGCCTATGCTATTCCCTTTTTTATTAAAACCTGCCTATACCGTTCCTCTTTTATAACAACCTGCTATGTGGTATTATGTATATATGTATTATATATATATTATGTCTGATATGTTTGTATTTCTATGATTGTATTTTGTTTGTATTTCTATGTTTCTATGATTGTATCTGTTCTTATGATTGTATCTGTTCTCCCCTCTCTCTCTCTTTATTCTCTCTGTCCTGTCTCCCTCATCTTTTCCTCCTTTACCCAGCTGACTTTCAGCAGATTGGTTCCTCCTTGGAAGCCTGGTCCTGCTCAAGGTTTCTTCCTGTTAAAAGGGAGTTTTTCATTTCCACTGTGCTTACCTGGGGGTTCAGGCTCTGGGTTTCTACCTCTGTAACTAGAGACAACTTTTTTGTAAAAGGTGTTATATTGTCACAGCTGCTGGTCTGCTCCGGTTTTGCCCTCCCCTCTCCGTTGCTCCGGTCCCGTATCCTGATTGCTCACACCTGCGCCGCGCTGCTGATCAGCCGCACCGGCTGTTCATTCTTAATCAGCGCAGCTACTTAAACTGCATTTTCCGAGTAACTCGTCGCCAGATCGTGTGTGCATTTATGTCGCTCGTTCCCGCATTGTGTTTTTGGATTGGACTTTGGTTTCGGACTCTGCCTGTGATTGACCTGTCTCTGTTCTGCTGCCCCGGTAAACTAGTTCACCTGTTTTGTGTTCGACTACGAGATTGCCTGACCCTCTGCTTGTCTGCCTGGAATAAAATCGGATTTTGTTCAACATCTGTGTCGCTCTTGGATCCTACACTGAAACCTGACAGTACGATCTGGCCATTCATGGATCCAGCGCACAGTTCCTCCGCCTTGGATCGTCTGGCTCAGGTAGAGGATTATGTTCAGCAGCATCAAGCGCAGATGAACGCCACGCTCTCCCGACTCCAGCAGGCTACGGTCGCTCTGGAGGAAACCCGGGCGATGTTGGAGCTTCGGGGTCCTCCGACGGCGACCGAAGCAAACGTTCACGCCCCCCAGCCACCTCCTACTGCGCCGTTACCAGCTCCGATAGACGCTCCTGAACCCCGTGTCGGCGCACCGGAACGCTTCGCGGGGGATCCCCAGTCATGCGGAGCGTTTATCACCAACTGTTCCCTGCTCTTTTCTCTCCAGCCACGAACCTTCGCGTCAGAGGCTGCCAAGGTGGCATACGCTATCACGCATCTCACCGGCAAGGCTCGTTTATGGGCAGCAGAGGAATGGGAGCGACAGGCACCTTCATGCTCCTCTTTTCACGCATTTTCCGCGGAGCTACGGAAGGTGTTTGGCCGAGGTTCCTCCAGAACCGCTGCGGCCGAGGAGTTACTCACCCTACGTCAGGGTCGACGGAGCGTTATGGACTTTGCCGTCGACTTCAGGATCCTAGCAAGTCGAAGCGGCTGGTCGTCAGAAGCCCTTGCCGACGTGTTCCTGCATGGCCTGGCCGATCGTATTAAAGATTTAATGATCGCCTACGAGAGGCCCACTTCTCTGGACGCAATGATTGACCTTGCCATTCAGATAGATCAACGGATGCAGACGCGCCGGCTCTACGATCAGCATAGCCCTCCGCTCGTAGCAGCTGACAGCCAGCTGGGTCAGACCTCTACACTGCCGCAGCCACAGTTGGTACCACCAGCAACGCGGAACCCCCAGGCTGCAGTTGGGGAGGAATGGTCAGAACCCATGCAGCTGGGGCGCACCACCCTCTCCATGGAGGAAAGGAGACATCGACGCCAGGCCAACCTATGCCTATACTGCGGCGGGAAGGGGCACTTTGTGTCGACCTGCCCAGTAAAAGGGAGGACTCACCTGTAGGTAGGGAGTTACAGGTGAGTCAAACTTTCATATCTCCCAAACCCCTGCGACCCTTGTTACGCGTCCGCTTTCTTTTGCCTAGGGGCCCCCAGGAGATGGCCTCGTTAATTGATTCGGGGTCCGACGCCTGCATTATCAGTAGGGAGATGGCTCGCCAGTTGGGACTTGGGCGGGAACCTCTGCCACAGCCGGTCCCCGTCCGGGCATTAGATGGCCATCACTTGGGCACTGTTTCTCACCGGACCGGACCAGTCAACATGTTATTAGCGGACAACCATATTGAACAGATCCAGTTCCACATCCTGGACCAGCCTGGATTGCCCTTAGTTCTGGGCCTCCCCTGGCTCCGCCGACACAATCCACACATCGATTGGGAGACAGGAATTGTCCAGAGGTGGGGCTCCGATTGCCACAGAACCTGTTTAAGGCACACTGACACGTCACGAACGACTTCTATGGGAGGCCCAGACTCCGCTGATTTAACTGGAGTTCCCCCGGAGTACCACGACTTACGGCAGGCGTTTTGTAAGGCCAGGGCCATGGAACTTCCGCCCCACCGGCCTTACGACTGTGCGATCAACCTCCTCCTGGGAACTTCCCCACCCAAGGGCCGACTCTACTCTCTGTCCGAACCAGAGAGGCAGTCTATGGAGGAGTACATCAGTAATTCACTGAAAGCAGGGATCATCCGCCCATCATCTTTCCCGGCAGGGGCAGGCTTCTTCTTTGTAGAAATGAAGGATAAAACACTCCGGCCATGCATAGACTATCGTGGTCTGAATATCACGGTGAAAAATCGGTACCCGCTTCCTCTGGTTTCCTCTGCATTCGAGCTGCTCCAGGGAGCAACTATTTTTACGAAACTGGATCTGCGTAATGCCTACCACTTGGTCCGCATACGGGAGGGGGACGAGTGGAAAACAGCCTTCAACACCCCAACGGGGCACTATGACTATCTGGTAATGCCTTTTGGACTCACCAACGCTCCGGCGGTTTTCCAGGCCTTGGTGAACGACGTTCTGCGAGACATGCTCAACAAGTTTGTGTTCGTTTACATTGATGACATATTGATCTACTCAAGGAGCAGGGAGGAACACGTACGCCATGTCCGCAGGGTGTTACAACGGCTCTGGGAGAACGCCCTATTTGTAAAGGCAGAGAAGTGTGAGTTCCACTCAACCTCTGTATCCTTTTTGGGATACATTATATCGCCGGGGAGCATAGAGATGGACCCCGCCAAGGTTTCTGCGGTTCGCGACTGGCCAGTACCAGACTCCAGAAAACAGTTGCAGAGGTTTTTAGGGTTCGCCAATTTTTACCGGCGGTTCATCCGGAACTACAGCTCCGTGGCAAATCCCCTTACCGCCCTAACTAGCAGTCAGAAACCATTTGTGTGGTCACCAGAGGTCGACGTGGCCTTCCGGACATTGAAGAAGCGTTTCACTTCCGCTCCTATCCTCCGAATCCCAGAACCGGCCCTTCAGTTCGTGGTGGAAGTGGACGCATCAGACGTCGGAGTCAGGGCGATTCTGTCTCAGAAAGCCACTGCAGATCAAAAGCTGCATCCCTGTGCCTTTTTCTCCCGCAGGCTTTCGTCAGCTGAGAGGAACTACGACATTGGGAACCGGGAGTTACTGGCCGTTAAGCTGGCTCTTGAGGAGTGGCGTCACTGGTTGGAGGGAACGAAGCTTCCCTTTGTGGTATGGACCGACCACAAGAACCTGGAGTACATCAGGTCAGCCAAGAGGTTGAACTCGCGCCAGGCTCGATGGGCGCTGTTTTTTACCAGGTTCAACTTTTCCCTTTCCTACCGGCCAGGGTCTAGAAATGGCAAACCTGACGCCCTCTCCCGTCAGTTCGAAGCAAACGTTGAACCACCGAAAAGTCCAGAAACGATCCTTCCCCCAAGCTGCCTAGTAGCCTCCCTCACCTGGGATGTGGAGGAGAGGGTTCGGGCGGCCATCGCCTCCCAACCTGGACCTAGCGCATGCCCGGATGATCGGTTGTATGTTCCAGCAAACCTAAGATCTGAGGTCTTGGAGTGGGGCCACGCCTCTAGGTTAGCCTGCCATCCCGGAGTCCGGCGGACGAGGGCCCTGTTGCGTCAGAGATTTTGGTGGCCCTCTCTCGACAAGGATGTTCAGAGTTACGTGCAGGCCTGTGTCCCCTGCAATCAGCACAAGGTTCCCCGCCAGGCCCCGGGGGGTCTTCTTCAGCCGTTACCTGTTCCAGTTCGCCCATGGTCCCACATTGCCTTAGACTTCATCACAGGTCTGCCCCAATCCGACGGGAACTCCGTTATCCTTACTGTGGTGGACAGATTCAGTAAGATGGCGCACTTCATTCCCCTTCCGAAGTTGCCGTCGGCGAAGGAAACAGCCCATCTTATCGTTCAGCACGTCTTCCGTCTTCACGGATTACCGGAAGATATTGTCTCCGACCGGGGCCCCCAGTTTTCTTCCACCTTCTGGGCCGAATTCTGTAAACTACTGGGGGCTACTCCCAGTCTGTCATCGGGCTTCCACCCGCAATCCAATGGACAGACGGAGAGGGTAAACCAGGACTTAGAGACCTCTCTACGCTGCATGGTCTCTCAGGACCCCTCCTTGTGGTCCTCTTTCCTGGTTTGGGCAGAGTATGCCCACAATTCTCTGCCCAGTTCAGCTACGGGATTCTCCCCGTTTCAGTGTGTTTACGGGTCCCAACCCCCGCTTTTTCCATCACTCAACAATAACGTCTCTTGTCCTTCTGCCCTAGCTTACATCCGTCGGTGCAGACGAACATGGGCCCAGGCTCGGGCGTCTCTGCAACGCGCCACAGGTCGCTACTCCATACAGGCAAACCGTCACCGAAACCCCGCACCAGTCTACCAGGTGGGCCAAAGGGTCTGGCTCTCTACCCGGGATCTACCCCTACGGGTAGAATCAAGAAAATTGGCACCAAGGTTCGTGGGACCCTTTTCTGTTCAAAGGATTATCAACCCAGCAGCTGTAAGGTTACGGCTTCCCAGGACTATGAGAGTCCATCCCACCTTCCACGTCTCCAGGGTGAAGCCGGTTCAGGAGAGTCCCCTAGTCCCGACCCGCCCACCCCCACCGGCACCCCGTCTCATTGATGGGGGCCCAGCCTTCACTGTCCGGCGCCTTCTTCGTTCCCATCGCCGCGGGAGGGGACTTCAATACCTGGTAGACTGGGAGGGCTATGGCCCTGAGGAAAGGTCGTGGGTCCCCGCCCGCAACATCCTGGATCCCCAGATGATTCGGGATTTCCACCAACAGCATCCTGACCAGCCGTCACGGGTCGTGAGGAGGCCAGGCCGCCCCAGGTTGCGACCCAACCTACAACTATCGGGCTCGCCTGAATTCTAGACTTGGGCGAGGAGGCTTTCTTTTTTTTTCCTACTTTGAAACGTCTGGGGCCGTTCCTTGAGGGGGGGGTTCTGTCACAGCTGCTGGTCTGCTCCGGTCTTGCCCTCCCCTCTCCGTTGCTCCGGTCCCGTATCCTGATTGCTCACACCTGCTGCTGATCAGCCGCACCGGCTGTTCATTCTTAATCAGCGCAGCTACTTAAACTGCATTTTCCGAGTAACTCGTCGCCAGATCGTGTGTGCATTTATGTCGCTCGTTCCCGCATTGTGTTTTTGGATTGGACTTTGGTTTCGGACTCTGCCTGTGATTGACCTGTCTCTGTTCTGCTGCCCCGGTAAACTAGTTCGCCTGTTTTGTGTTCGACTACGAGATTGCCTGACCCTCTGCTCGTCTGCCTGGAATAAAATCGGATTTTGTTCAACATCTGTGTCGCTCTTGGATCCTACACTGAAGCCTGACATATATAAATAAAATTGAATTTAATTGAACTGAATTGGTACAGTAGTGCAAATACTAGAGTCTGAGTATAGAGTTGCAGACACACCTGTTTTGCAGTTTGAATGTCCTTATTATGGATGAAACTGTGAACTGGCTCAGATTAGGGTGGACTCTGGGCAGTTTCCCTCAAATAAGGCCATGGCTGATGACATGGTCCACCAAAGTTGCTCTGATGTCATCTGAAATAATGGTTCTCGCACGGCTTCTTCGACCAGGTCCTCCTCTCTCTCTCTCTGTTTTCCTCTTCCTCTGCCTCTAGCTCTTGCTGCCTCCATGCTTGCAAAGTTCTCAGAATGGCTTCACTGGGGCCTTTTTGTAGCTGGCTGAGTGGTGATCAGTTTTGTAAGCAAGTACTTTCAGGTGTGTGGCAAAGTGTGTTCAATTAATGAGTGTGTGTTGTATTTTGAATAGATGTGTTTTCCCAATGGTACCCTGAGATTTCATTTTTGTCTCAAGTGTCTTATGTGTGAAGTAGTGTGCATGACCAAGTGTGTTGCAAAAAAGAGAAAGTGTGTTGCAGAATTGCAACTAAAGTGTAAAGCACCGCTTTTGTTTAAGGTATGGTTACACTTTAAGTGTTATTAACAAGAACTTTAAGTTGTGTTACTTTGCTTTAAGCATGTGTCTATAGTGTTATAGCAATGGACAAAAACTGTAAATACAACAGTTTTTAACTGGCTGACACAGAGTTAAGCCTCATGAAAAATGTATGTTTCAAAGGATAACATGGTGCGGTTTTATAAATGTGTATATAATTTTGACAAGATTGTTTCAGTTTGCACAGAATCTGTGGTGTTCTGCATATTGTGTGTGTGTGTGTGGTTGTGCTAATTGTGTGTAGTGTTTTGAAATTCCCAGCCCTGTTTTCCAAATCGTGCCTAAGCAATCGTAACAAACTGTAATTTTGTAATTTCTGTTTGCTACATTTCACAAATGTATTTGTAACTCATTTTTTAGTATTTATTTACTAGCAGTAACTTTACTGCATGCTTTTGAAGACATTAATTTAGTGGGATTTTCTTCCGTGTTTTCTTTCTACAATACAAATTAACTGCACTTCGCTGAACTTTCTTATTGGTCAACAGTCAATCGATGCAAGAGCAGAGGGTTCCAATTTACAGCGGTGAGGACTGACAAAAACACCCAAATCAAAAGACTTCATGTTGATTTGACTTCAACTCCTGTTGAGAGCCGACATTATTTTCAGAGTGACTGATTACTGCTCATCAATAAATAGAATAGAATAGAACTACTTTATTAATCCCAGACATGGGAAATTGACTTGTCCCAGCAGCCTTGCTAGTATTAACATATTTACAACATATACAATGCAATAAATAATTATGACAATGTGCCACATGAAAGTAATACTGGAGCACATCACAGCACCAGGGCTGTGAGTCTCAGTCAGATGGACTTATTGAACAGGGTTATTGCACTGGGCAGGAAAGATTTCCTGTATCTGTCTTTGTGGCAGCGGAGCTGAATCAGTCTGTTTGAAAAGGAGCTCCGCTGCCTGTCCAGGAGTGGGTGGAGAGGGTGGTCCGGGTTATCCAGGATAGCTAACAGTTTGTTCAGCATCCTCCTCTCCACCACAGCTTCCAGGGTGTCCGGTTTGCAGCCAATCACGGAGCCAGCCTTTCTGATCAGCTTGTTCAGTCTGTTGGTGTTGCTGGCTCCGATGCTGCCTCCCCAGCAGACCACAGCGTAGAGCAGTGCACTGGCGACAACAGACTGGTAGAAGATGTCCAACATCTTACTGCACACGCCGAAGGATCTCAGCTTCCTCAGGAAGTAGAGTCTGCTCATCCCCTTCTTGTACACAGCCTCGGTGTTGGTCTTCCAGTTCAGTTTGCTGTCTATGTGCACGCCCAGGTATTTTTAGTCCTCCACCACCTCGATGTCCTCTCCCAGGATGCTCAGGGGCTGTGTGGCCGTCCTCTTCTTCCTGAAGTCGATCACCATCTCCCTGGTCTTGGCCACGTTCAGCAGTGGTCCTCCCAGACCACTCCACAAAGTCACTCACCAGTGTTCTGTACTCCTCCTCCCGTCCACCACTGATACACCCGACCACTGCAGAGTCATCAGAGAACTTCTGCAAGTGGGCCGACTCAGAGTTGTACTGAAAGTCTGAGGTGTACAGGGTGAACAGGAATGGAGACAGCACAGTCCCCTGCGGTGCTCCCACGTCACTCACCACCACATCAGACAGAGCAGCGCCAAGACGGACAAACTGCGGCCTGTCTGTCAGGTAGTCAGTAACCCAGGAGACTGTGGGTGAGTCAACCATCATCGTCTGCAGCTTCTCTCTCAGTAAAAGTGGCTGGATGGTGTTGAATGCACTGGAGAAATCAAAGAAGGTGACTCTCACTGTGCAGCCAGCACCATCCAGATGTGAGTGAGCCCTCTGCAGCAGGTAGATGACGGCATCCTCAACCCCCAAACGGGACTGGTAAGCAAACTGCAGAGGGTCCAGAGAAGATCTTACCTGCAGACGAGCCTCTCCAGAACCTTCATCACATGAGATGTGAGGGCTATTGGTCGGTAGTCTTTGGGGTCACAGGGACCAGGCTTCTTGGGCACAGGAACCAGACAGGAGGTCTTCCACAGTGTGGGCACCTTCTCCTGGGTCAGGCTCAGGTTGAAGAGGAGGCACAGGATAGTAGACAGCTGGCTGGCACAGGTCTTCAGTACCTTAGGGCTGATGCCATCAGGGCCTGCAGCTTTGCCTTGGTGGAGTCTCTCCAGCTGTCTCTTCACCTGGCCAGTAGTCACAGTTAGCATGGGGGGTGGGTCCAGGGGGCTCACGGTTGAGTGGGGGGAGGGTAGAGGAGGAGGGTGGCTGGATGTTTGGAGGCCAGAGTGTGTGGGGGAGGGGGACACAGCGGAGGGCTGTGAACTAAATCTGTTGAAGAAACAGTTCAGCTCATTAGCTCTGTCCGAACCGCTAACTGGCCGCCTGTCTTTGACATTGAAGCCAGTTATTTTCCTCATCCCAGTCCACACGTCTCTGGTGTTGTTCTGCTGGAGCTTGGCCTCCAGCTTCCTCCTGTAGGAGTCCTTAGCCCTCCTCAGCTCTGCCTTCAGGTCGTGCTGTATCCTCCTCATCTCCTCCTTGTCGCCCGACCTGAAGGCCTTCTTCTTCTGGTTGAGAAGAGCTTTCAGGTCACTAGTGATCAAGGGCTTGTTGTTGAGGAAGCCGCATGCAGTCCTGGCTGGCAGGGTGGTGTGTTCACAGAATTTGATGTATTCTGTGATGCAGTCAGTCATGCTGTTGATGTCCTCCCCATGTGGATCACAGAGCACGTCCCAGTCAGTAGACTCAAAGCAGTCCTGCAGTGCCTCCTGATTCCACCTCCTAACTGTCCTTGTGGATGCAGGCTGCCGCTGGAAAAGAGAAACGTACTTTGGTGTCAAAACAACCAGGTTGTGATCTGATCTTCCCAGTGGGGGAAGGGTGTTGGCACTGTATGCGTCCTTTGCATTATGTCTGTGTAGATTCTCACTCATCCAGTTCATGGTTATCCAAAGTAGATCTCTCTGTGTCAACTGGACTGAAAGGTTTCCTTGAAAACGTTTCGCCCTCTCTCCAGAGAGCTTCTTCAGTTCTAAGTTTGCTGGGGCAGAGCTTGAAAATATAGCCCTGTGGACCATTGGCATGTTAATGGCCCGGGTGGTCACCTGAGAGTCCTTGGCAGGGTGGTTGGCAGGGTCGTTCATCTAGTTTCGGTTGGGGTGCTTCCCCTTTGTCTGTTGGGTCACATGTTAATGAGTCTCCAGGTCTGGTCAAACAGCGTGAATGTTTTCGTCAGCATTCCAAACATTCAGCATTCCAAACATCCACATTCAAACATTAGAACTGAAGAAGCTCTCTGGAGAGAGGGCGAAACGTTTTCAAGGAAACCTTTCAGTCCAGTTGACACAGAGAGATCTACTTTGGAGTCCTTTGCATTAGCATACAGGAGGTCTAAAGCTAGTCTTTGTGTGTATGTGTGTGTGTGTGTGTGTGTGTCTTCACACATAAATAGGCCTGTTTGAGGGTTGACTTGGTTTGAAGGTTTAGATTAGAATTGGGTTTAGGTTAGGGAAAGGGTTACATTCAGGGGGTTAGTTATAGGCTTCGGATAAAGGAATGTGTCATTCATTCTGCCGGTGAAAGTCCTCACAAAGATAGAAGTACAAGGGCCTGTGTGTGTGAGGGTGAAAAGAGAGAGAGTGTGTGTGGGTCTGTGTGTACATGTGTAAATGTGGCCTTTTGTATCATCTTGTGGTGATCCATTACTCTGTCAGTGCTTTTCCATGATGCTTAACGGCAACAGAAACATACAATAGTTTCTGGAGAAAATGACTTCATCCTCTGGAAAACTACCTCATCTTGTTTCCCCCACTAGACATCCTTTCTCTCTCGCTCTCCTTTGAACCCCAAGTTGAGCTATTATAGTCTCTGTCTCTATCATTACTGCAAGTGCAAATTTTATATTGATTTCTCATTTACTGTCTGTTGCTATATCTTATTTTCTCTCTATTACTACTACTACAACTACTACTACCACCACTACTTCTACTACTACTATTATGATTATCTATCTATCTATCTATCTATCTATCTATCTATCTATCTATCTATCTATCTATCTATCTATCATGATGTTTTATTAGATGATTTAAATTTATTCTGAATGTTTAATTGGGCATCAAATCACCAAGTGTGTTACATGTAACAAAAAATGAAATCTTTGATTTGACATGACAGGAGAAACATATGACAAATGAATGTATCAAAAGTTACCTATCAAAGATTTGTGACATCACTAATGGAATCTATCGTAACTTTTTACTACTGTATTTGAATGCAACAAAATGAGCCTGACATGGATTTATGGATCTCATAATAAATTACGGATCATTTGTGGATCATAGGTTACTATGTCATATAAAGCAAACCACTATTACTCTTTAATATGGTTAAAAATGAACTGAGGACAATCGTTTAATCACGACAGAAACTCTGCACCAAATGTGTTGTCAATCTTTTTAATCTTTTGAAACTACACAATGTTTACAACCCTAAATGGATTCAGTTGTGGTTTCATATTTTAATGCATATATTTTTGTGGGTATGGTATGCAACTCTTTTCTACACAGTAAAAAGCCCTCTCAGATTTAATTACTGCTACACAGCAGGGTTCGCCATGTCAGTTATGCATCTGTCAATCATTTTCCCTCTGTCTCCCTTCCTCTCAGTTGCTTGTGGAGAGTCATGTAGCAACTGGCTCAGGGAGCTCAATCGAACTTATGTATGCATTTCTTCATTTATGCCCATCCTGTATTGAGTGACGTTATTTAATTATTAACAATTTATGAAATGGCTTTCAATTGTTATAAAAAACATCTAAATTATTCCCATGAATGATGGGAATATCTAAATAAGCTTGTTAACTTTGCTCAGCGATATGATGAATCAACACTGTAGCAGCAGCTTTGAAGCATATGTGCTGTATTTGTCTTCACAGCTGCATCTGGTCTAGAGCTCTCAAAGCTCAGTATGAAGCAACATTAATTGTGAGCCGCCACAAGTCACCATGAAACAAGAAAACCTCACTCAAATGTCAATCTTCTGCCCAAATTTCTCTAATGAATCTCATTAAGGGGGAACTATCTTCGTTGGGGCGTGTACGGAACCCCATGAAAGTGAATGTATAAGGAAATAAATGAGACCTGATGTTTATGCATGATCCATGATAAAGTATGTGGAAAATAGCTTTGTTACAACTGAGGCAGTTGAACAATTGTTTGCTCCAATATTTAAAGTGTTAGATGTTACACTGCTCCTATACTGTATGTATCGTGCAATCCACAACATACGTGAACTGTAACAAGCATGCACAAGCATCAACACAGATACAGTATGATTACAGTGGCTTTAGAGTCTGCTTACATTTAGAACAGATCAAATCTGATTGATTCTTTGTTGTCACTGTCCAGAGAACGCACATCAAAATTTAGGTGCAATCAAGGCCAAACTTGTAGTAAAAATTAACAAAGGGGAAATTAAGATAAAATACATGAATTCATTATATGTGGCTTTCCAACAAAAGTAAAAGACTTCTGCCTAAAATTTGGCAGCATCTAGTGGCGACAATACAGCATTAAGATGTAAATACCTGTCTACAACTTTTCTAGAGCACTACAGAGCATGAACAGCAGCAAAATTGGTTGTAAATTTATTCATTAAAATAAAAATAATAAGTGTCACTGTTCATTAACATTGAAAACATTAAAACTGGAATATGAAAGTTTTATACCTATTATATATCTTATATATTACATACCTATGTTGTATAGTGTAAAAGTGAGAGATTATAGCTCACTGGTAATATTAGCAGCAGGGACGCCACCTGGGATTTTGGGCCTCATGAAAAAATTTGACATTGGGCCTGATCACCGAAGACCACAAGAACCCTGTAACCCTGTAACCACATGTCCAGGTTCCAATCAACCCAGTCAAAACTTAACATAAATCTACCTTTTCAGCTGCCTTGCCTCTTGTCACATATAAAATGAAGGACTCACTGTAGGGCAACTTAGAATGAATAGAAACACAAGACTGCACAATAATATAATCTAACCATTCCTGTTTGACATATCTTTTTTTTTTTTTTTGGTCAAAGAGTCTGGGCATCATGTTGCATTAATATTAATAGCCATGCCATTTTGCAATTACTCATTGAGCCTTCCTGCTTGCAAAGTCATTGATCAAGTCTTTGATCAAGTTCAGCTTTCTAGACAACTGACTTTCAATGGATAACATGGCAAGACTGCAGTATACACTGTGACATGTGTAACAGTTGACCTAAGGTAATTGTACCTTTAAGACCGTCTCTAAGTTTACACGTCCTCCATATGCTCACCTTTTTTCCTCTTTTTTTGTTTGTTTTCCTGATGAGGCGGGACATGCATTTTTTAGTCAGACTCCCTTTTATTTCTTATTGTTTTTTTGTGATAGTGAGGGTCCTGATTCAAATAAATGGCTGTCTTGCCATTTTTTTGCCCTCCTCCATAACCTGCCGTTGACACAGACCTGAACCATTACACATGGTGATCTTCTTTTTTTTTTTTTTTTTTTTTTTTTTTTTACTGAAAGCTCTCTCACCTCCAGAAACAATAACAGGCAATGTGCAAAAAATATGCACACTTCTCCTAATATGCTCTGCAGTTGCAGCCCATGCATGCATGAACTGTTTTGCATTTTAAAAGCTACCTCAACAAACTGCCCTTTGTAGGACCGCCAAAATTCAGTAAGCAACAAAATATCTGATTTCAAGGTATTATTTGAGTAATCTCTTTGAAATTAACACAGACTCAATCACTCAATGCTTCAACATGCCCAGCATTCCAAAAAGACTAGGCTACAGCCTGTTTTTGATTCAGATACTTAGCATTATGTGAAAAAAGAAAAAGTGTTTGACAGGAAAAAAATAGCCTACTTATCTTTAATTAGAGAGAGAAAAAAGAGACAAAAATATCATTCACACAGACCCTCTTTAATAAAGCTAACTGACATTCCACGTTGCTCACCCTGTGGGGGTTCATGTAGTTGGACGGGGTTGTGGGGAGAAATTGCACCTGGTGACATAGTGCTGAGTCTGGTAGGGAGGCTGGGGAAAACCCATTTAGTTTAATTAGCTAAGTTTGATTTTGCCATCTCATTGTGGACATCAAACTAGCAAACAGTGGTAAAACGAATTTGCCCAAATAAAGTCGAAATCTGTTAGGAAAACATGTTATGTCAAAACATGTTGTAAAAATATGAGTAAAGGTGTTTAATTACCTTGTTTTTTAATCAAATATTAATATTTTTTTTTTAGGGTTGGGAGGGTCCCCTGTCAGCCATGGGCCCTTAGAATCTTCCTAAGTTTTCCCCCTTTTACGGCGCCCATGATTAGCAGATAATAATAATTCCTATTTAAGTGTTTTTGTCATGTTTCTAGAGTAACCCAGCACATACACAGCAACATCCTATCCCCCCGTGGAGGAAACCCACAGCAACAATCCTATAAATACAATAAGTAAATGAAAACCAATGATCAATATTCTGAATTTCTTATTTCATTATATAACATGTCTATGAGAATTATATAGAACTATAGAAAGGACTTAATTTGTTGAAGTGTTTGCTGTGAGTGATGGTATACAGGCGGGGAGGGGGGCTTGTTTAATATACAAAGCAATAAGCAACTCAGCTTTCTGAATTATGTAAACAAGGTAAATTCACGACAGAATCAATGACTTTCATTTTTATCAAATCAATCGCTCCTCCATCAGCCCGAGCCACACACGTGCATGCACACACGTGCACGCGCATATATTAATCCTGCCAAGACAAGTCCTAAATCATGACTTTTCGAATGATGTGTAGAGTCATAAATAGAATTTTTGCTTTTAACCATCAGTTAATTCATGATAATGACAAACCCAGTGTCCACTGTCAGCACCTGCCTCCGCTGTTACTTTTTTTATTAAAACCTGCCTATGCTGTATTATGTATATATGTTTTACGTACATTATTTCTGCTACGTTTGTATTTCTATGATTCTATGATTGTATTTGTTTCTGTCCCTCTCTTTCTCTATCTCTTTTATTCTTTCTGTCCTGTCTCACTCTTTGTCTCCTCCTTTACCCAGCCGGCTTT
Organism: Pao palembangensis; assembly: GCA_015343265.1. Classification (NCBI taxonomy): domain Eukaryota; kingdom Metazoa; phylum Chordata; class Actinopteri; order Tetraodontiformes; family Tetraodontidae; genus Pao; species Pao palembangensis. The sequence continues at coordinate 9,699,610 of CM027089.1, read as the reverse complement.
CAGCAGGATGGTTCCTCCTTTTAAGCTGGGTCCTGCTCAAGGTTTATTCCTGTTAAAAGGGAATTTTTCCTTTCCACTGTGTTTACCTAGGGGTTCAGGCTGTGGGTTTCAGTCTCTGTAAAGAACCTAGAGTCAATTTTATTGTAAAAGGCGCTATATAAATAAAACTGATTTGAGATTGAATAATTTGTGTATGTGTGTGTGTGTGTGTGTGTGTCTATTCTTGTACTTGCTACATATTGAGTACCAAAATATTGATTCTACTAATGAAGTGAGGACATTTTGGCTGGTCCTCACAACTTCAAAAGCCTGTTTTGGGGTTAAGATGTGATTTTAAGGTTGGGGTTCGTATTGGGTGTAGGTTAGAGTGAGGATAAGAGTAAAGGCTAGGGGGTAATTGGGATGGTTAGGCTAAGGGACTGGGTAAAACATTGTACCTATGAAAGTCAGTCACAAAGACAGAAGTACAAGAGAGTGAATGTGTGTGTGGGTGTGTGTGTGTGTGTGAGAGAGGGAGAGAGAGAGAGAAAGCGGGGTGCATTTTTGATGAGTCAGCTATTGGGAAGTTACCAACTGGATTTCAGCTAATACAATATGACTTATGAAAAATGAAGAGCCTGGACTTCTTCTCCTTCATTAGCACCCATGAATTAATGCTGATACCTTTAACACAGTGTACACAGTAAAATGTGGGGGAAAATGGCTTCATTAAAAGACACGTGAAAAGCTGTCAGAAAGAGGGTTTAATACTGTTTCCATCGTTTACATGCAGCACATTTTTGAATCATGTCTTCCTATGGATTTCAGTCTGGAAATCGCCTGGAATCATGAAGATTTGACAGACTGGAGGAGTTGATGAGGTATTAGCAATGAAGGTTAGGAAACTGTATGTGGCCAACATTGCCAACAGGATCACGTTTGTCGTTTAGTCGCAAATAATTGTGAACCTGTGTTAATGCAGTATTCGTAGTCTGTGTCTGTGAGTAGCCTACAAATTGCCACATTTTTATTCCATAAATTCTCCGTCATCTTCAAGATAAATAAACAAAACTCAGTACCATTGATTTCTATCATTGACGTTCCATTTATTTGCTGCCACCATTTCCCATTTTCTCCAGTTCACATCAGTTTCTCCATTCCCTCTTCTTTCCATATCCTATATCGTATAGTTGGGTCTCTTTTTCAGCACCCTTAATCTCCCATTAAACGCTGGCTCATCTGCTTCATCATGTTACACGGGCATCACATTTCAGCACACCTTACTTGATGTCCCCAATTCCATGTCAGTCGCCCTTTCTTTATTTGAAATTTGCATCTGTTTAAAAAGAAAATTAATACACTTCCCTTTGCCATGTGGTCAAACTCTTCAGTTTTTGTGCCAACAGTGATGGCTGCCAATTTGTGTTTTGCTGCAGTGTATCATCAATCAAAGTGCGACACTGGCCTTTACTTCTATCATAATGATTACTATACTATCACCGCCAACACTGAATACAGGGTTCTTCCAATCAACTTTTATTTCCTTTCTTAGAAGTGTTCAATGTGGCCACCACCTGCCGCATGGACAGCATCGCCGCGATAAGAGAATTCCTCCCAGACGCAAATCGCCGTATCACTATCCACTTAGTTGATCGCTGTTGTTGTTCCATTTCCTGTGGCAACTATTCTAAACTCATAAAACTCCTTTTTCAAACGGTCATTGACTCATTCCATTGCGATGCTTATGAACTGAAGAAATGCGTCATGAAATCGGTTCATTCTTTTTGGATAATCCTGTATAACAATATCTTTTGGCAGTATTTGTGGCAGTATTTGTGTTTTTGTTTTTTTGTTGTTGTTTTTTTTTTTTTGCCTCTGACACTTTTAATCTCATCATTGTTATTCCAGGTGGAATTTCATTTTCCTCTCTGGGATGTTTAACTGCAGTTCTCCAACTTGTGTTGTCTTTCATTGTCAAATAATAGCTCCGCGCTCTCAGCAGTCAGGCTGCAGTCAAATACAGTACATCCTGAAGAAACCACAAATTTTTTGCACTCATTGCATTCACTTTCACAATAGATAAAACATTAAAAAAACAGCAAGACGTTTACAATATAAAGTAACAATACAAACACAACTAAAATATAAAACAACAGATTTTGTAGTATTTTAAAAAGACTTTTAACTAACTAACTCCAATAGTGTATTACATTATTCAATGAGTGCTATATTTGCTTATTTATAACACAAAATTTAAAAAGAGTTCTAGCCTATATAACCAAAGCAACTACAAAATATTCTATTGAACTTTCTGTTTTTAGCAAACTAATATAGCCATCTTGTGTTACTGATGTAAAACATTGCTATGTGTGATTTATTTTAAGTAATCAGTCTTATCATGTTGAAATACCATTTTATGGTTTGTTTTTATAAGATGACAGTCCAAATACCTTATTATCATTACAGTATAATCCATTATCAATGAGCGTTTGATATCTGTTTTAAATTGCATTAAATTTGCACTCAAATGCACATTTATGAGTAATAAATCTGAATCTTGCTATTTGTCTGGCAACCAATAATATGCACTACGGTGTGTTGTATGTTCTGTCACATGTTTTACATACTTTAGAGTAATCAATATAAAGTTAATAGCATGCAGGATTAATCACAGAAAAGAGATGCTCAAGACATAACCCACCTGTGTTTTTTCTGACTGAGTTGTCACCTTCAAAGAACTGACCTGCCATAAATAATGTTTAGTATATTCATTTGTGAAATGATAAAGTATTTAAAGCTTGGATCTTTGTCTTCACATGTGAGGACATGAGTGTAAAAGTGTGTTGTGGTGTTTCACTCACACAGTGCGTACAGGTGGAGCTGCTAGGGTGCAATCATTTGCTGTCAAGGGCTTTAAGAGGATGGCATAGTCTTTTGAAGGGTAAACATAGATGGAAACTCCCAGAAATAGACAACTGAAGGTTCCATGGCAGCTTTGAGACGCAGCATCGCTCTTGAAACTGTTCGGGAGCATATTTTCAGATCTCATTGAGTTATTTGGGCTAAAATTATTTACAAGGCTAAATAAATCATAAAACATTGATGGTAAATAAATAATCCACGAACTACTTTAACAAGACGCTGCTTTCGTAAAATAAGTCAACACTTGGAAATCATCTTTCCCATGTACGTAATGGTGGCTGAAATTGGTATAAAAGATCTCAGTTGATGTTTTTTTTTTTGTTGTTTATTTTTTTTGTTTTTGTTTTGTTTTTGTTTTTTAATTCACCATTAAAGCTACCTGTGACAGAAAGGAAGTATAATGACACTGTGCGAGATGTACTGCTGAAAATGGTGAACATACCATTCATTCAAGTTAAAGGTGGACAAGCTACATATTTCATCAATATTGTGAAATTATATGATGTTCGGAGGCAACAAAAAAGGTCCATATTTTCAACAACAAACGGAACGGGGGATTTAACACTTGCATTATGAACATAATTCAACTTTCAGTTACATATTTTGCAGGACACTATTCACATTCAGAGCTACACACACATTTAGACCATAACCCTGACACTATTTTATCTCATTTCCTATTTTAAAATGATCAAGGCAAATTGAGACAACAAATTCTTACACATGTTGGTGGATCTGTGTTTTTGTCTTGCCATTAGAAGCTGTTTTCTGGAGTTTAAGAGTTCAGCGGTTATATTTATTACAAATTTAACAAATAAATACATATCATCTTGGTGCATGAATCATGGGCGAGGCTAGCCCTTTTTAAATTGAAAATTGAAAATTGAAAGACAGCACCCCTAAAACCTGGAGTAAGAAATGTTGTTATGTTGAGCTGCATTAGCTCCGTTAGCGCTGTTAGCACGGCTACAGACGAATTGCAGCGATCCGAAAAAAAGCCGCTACAAACAACCAAATAACCAGACTACCTGTGTACTGCGTATGCGTGTCTCTGTTTTTAAAATGTAGCATTACTTTAGATACTAATTTTAAGAATCATTTTTGGTATTGGTTCACATACAGTATTTAAATATTTAAAATATGCCTTCAGGAGCTCAAAACATAAGCTGTTTTGCAGGTGAAAAAAAAAACGTAAATATATAATCTTTCCTTTTTTTCCCCAAAAATTCCCCTCTGTGTTTCTAAGACAACAGACATATACAAGTAAAAGTTTTGTTCAGTTCCAATTTGCCCCTGGCTTCTTTTTCTCCTATAGGTGAAAAGGTCTAACAACAGTATACCATTATATAGTTAATGATTCAGTAAGTTCTTTCGAGGTTGGCAGAAATGGGTGAAACCATAGCAAGTTAGAAATGAGAATGTGATACTGTGAGAGGAAGGAAGAGAGGTAGAGCTGCGGTTAGGTGACAAACACCGTTGAGAGATCTTGCATTGTTTAGTAAGTAAATACCACGTTTATTTTGTGTTTTTCTAGCAGTTTTCTGAATCTATTCAAATAAAGGCAGCCCAAAATAAGCCACATATTATTTAAAAGCATTTTTTAACATAAATTTTTTGCATGAAAACACACAGTCGGGCTTGTTTTGGGAACATTAATTAGAGTTGGAACTTTAAGCAAAAGTAAAAAAAATAAACACTTGACAGACATAAATCAATTCTATAATAGCCAAATAAATAGCTAGAAGCTTTATTGTTCCACATGACAGACTAGCTACTCGTCATCCCTGATAATTGCTGTGTACTCCCTCAGAAATGACTTTGGACACAAACTCCCAGACACAAGTTGAGACACAAGTTTCAGATTTTGATAATATTTAAAAAGAAAGACGTAACCATACAAAGACAACGGTCAGGCGCATCATTGTCATGGTCTTTGTGATCGGACAATTGCAAACTATTCCGACTCAAATTTAAATCACCGAAATTTAAACCGAAGGAGTACATAATCGGGGTCGAGACTCTCGCTCTTCTCAGTTTTCGCAGAAAGTAGAGTCACTGTTGGACTTTTTTGGCCAGTGATGAGGTGTTGACTTTCCAAGACAGGTCTTGGGAGATGTGTACACCCAGGAACTTGGCGCTGCTCACCCGCTCCACTGCAGCACCATTGATGGTTAGCGGAGGATGCTGGTCTACAATCTCCTTCATCTTCTCCATGTTCAGGTGGAGATTGTTGTCCTTGTATCATGTGGCCAGGCGGCTCAATTCACTCCTGTAGATTGTCTCATCGTTGTTGTTGATGAGACCCATCACAGTTGTGTCGTCTGCGAATTTGATGAAGAGGTTGGAACTGGATGTGGGTGTGCAGTTGTGGGTCAGCAGAGTGGAGAGGAGGGGGCTCAGCACACATCTTTGGTGGGCCCCTGTGTTCAACATGATGGTGCTGCAGGTGTTGCTGCTGACCCGAACTGCCTGTGGTCTCCCCGTCACAAAGTCTAACAGCCAGTTGCACAGCGAGGTGTTGAGTCCCAGCTGGACTAGTTTGAGGATGAGCTGCTGGGGGATGATTGTGTTGAATGCTGAGCTGAACTCAATGAACAGTATTCTGATGTGTCTTATGAGTCTTTGGTCTCCAGGTGGGTGAGGCCTGGGTGGAGAGTAGTGAAAATAGCATCGTTGGTGTGTGAGAGCGTTTCAGTAGTATATATGAGAGCATTTCAGTAGTGTGTGTGAGAGCATTTCAGTAGTGTGTATGAGAGTGTTTCAGTAGCGTGTGTGAATTGTAATTCTGAATAATGTCCCTGACGGCCCCTCATAGCTATCAGTCTGTAGCCATGCAGGTAAATGACAGACTGAGCAGAGGACAATGAGTGACAATTGACTTTCCATCATCACATTTTAGGTACAAAACATATTCTGAATCATAAATGTGATAATCTGAACTGTTTGGGATACAAATGAAAGGCTGCTTTTATGTTGCTCTTTAACATGCTAAAAATAATGTAATAATTCTATGTTAACCTTGAGATATTTATGTTACAGTAACGCCACACATGAACAGTATAACTGTATTTATTTGGATCTCACACAGAAGAAAATAAGTAATTAATCTCTGTGAGAGAAATATAAACACAACTGATAAATGTTCAGACCTTGATTGTCAGGGACCGGCTGTGGCGGCCTGGAGAGAGAACTGCAGTTTCTCCTGGAGGGCATCGGTGACCATGAGAACCCAGCCGGCGAGATGCACCTGTGACCAGTGACTAATTAACCCTCTACTTAAGACAATGTCAACTGGTCAACAGCGTCAGATTGTTGAGGTTCCAGAGAGACAGAAGAGATTGACGATTTGCTCTTGGATTAGAACCGGTTCCGTGACTTACCTTTCAGTTTGTGCTGTTTTCTGATGTCGTCATTCCCTCGTGAGTTAGACTGAGTTTATATTTGGTGCGTGATTGAGAATTCCTGTCCCTTGCCCAGCGACCACGTAGGGTTGTTTTGTGATTGGTGTTTGACCCTCCAGTTCTCTTTACAAGTGTGTGGTCTGGATTTGGGTCCCGTTCTCCGTTCCGTAACAGAACCATCCGACCAGCATGGACCCAGCGGATGCACGCCAGTTGCTGGCAAGGCAGGGAGTTTTATTAGGATAGCATGAGAACCAATTTCGCGAATTAGGGCAGGAGCTGACCGTGCTACGCCAACAAATTTCGAGTTTGTCGCACTAGATGGCGCACCTTAACCTTCCAGTCTCCCCCATCGCGGCCGTCGCCCCCGACAGGGTGGTTGCCACGGCGGTAGTTGTGGGAGACTCGTACGCCTGCGATCCTGAGCCATTCCACAGAGATCTAAATCGTTGTCGCGGCTTCCTCTTGCAGTGTCGACTGGTATAAATTACATCATCGGCTTGCTACGTGGCAATGCCCTGGCGCGGGCGCAAGGGCATCCAATTTGGGGTCGCAACTTAGTCTCCTCTCGCTTGATGATTTTGTTAAGAAGTTTGAGCGTATTTTCGATCGACCAAACCACGCTGGGTGTGCATCTGATCGACTATTCTCGCTTCGTCAGGAAGATCGATCAGTGGTGGAGTACGCCGTTGAGTTTGGCATGTTGGCGGCGGAATCGGGGTGGAGTGAGCTGGCGTTGCAGAGCGCGTTCCGCCAGGGACTGAGCGACGCGGTGCGTGATGCGCTCGTCTGGGTAGCGCGTCCCCGAGACCTAGACAAGCTCATCAATCGTGCAGTGGACATTGACAATTACCAGGGGGAATGACGCCGGGAGCGAGCGTCTCGCCACGCGCCTCCGAGATCACCGAGTCGTCGTCGCGCCACGCCTCTTTGGTCCCCCCCCCCCCGCATTCACCGTCCTCTCTCCCCACCTATAGCTCGCGACAGCCCGGCAAGAAGCCCATGAAGCTGGGGCGTGTCCGGCTGTCAGCTGCGGAACGAAGCAGACGCCTCTCCTCGGGGTCCTGCCTTTATTGTGGGCAGGAGGGGCACGTCAGAGCTAGATGTCCCGTGCGGCCAAAAGACTGAGCTCACGAGAACGTGCTGGCGAGCGCAGTCTCGACCTGCTCTCCATCTGCACACGTCGTTCTTCACGGGACGCTGCTATGGCAACGGGAGATGCTCCCGTTGTCTTTTTTAGTTGATTCTGGCGCAGACGATTCCTTCATCGACGAGAGCCTAGTGAGACGGGCGGGGTTGCCCATAGTTAGCCTCGCAGAGCCTAAGGAGGTTCTTGCTTTAGATGGGCGCCCTCTCGCGAGGGTCACACACCGCATCAAATCCCTGACCCTTCTCCTCTCCGGTAACCATCGCGAACAAATCCAGCTGTACTTAATTCCCTCGCCTTCTGCTCCCGCGATCCTCGGAGCCCCCTGGTTGGCCTGTCACAACCCCCAGATTGATTGGTCCACCGGATCGCTGACAGAGTGGAGCGTCGCCTGTCACGCCCACTTTCTCCACTCTGCGCTGCTCCCAGCTCCACCGGGCCCTCCCTCCGCGCCACCGGCTGTGGACCTCTCGGCGGTACCAGAGGTTTATCACGACCTGAGTAGAGTATTTTCGAAATCTAACGCTATGGCGCTTCCTCCACACCGTCCCTACAATTGCACCATCGACCTGCGGGCAGGAGCCCCCCTGCCGACCAGTCGGCTCTACAACCTCTCCAAGCCTGAACGGGAGGCGATGGAGAGGTACATCAGTGAGTCGCTAGCGGCTGGGCTGATACGCCTTGACCTCTTCTCCAGTAGGTGCTGGATTCTTTTTTGTCAAAAAAAAGGATGGGTCTCTTCAACCCTGTATCAACTATCGGGGCCTGAATGACATTGCAGTAAATAACAAGTATCCCTTACCCCTGTTGGACGCTGCATTCACGCCTCTCCAGCGGGCGTGTGTTCACCAAACTGGACCTTCGGAATGCCTATCACCTCGTCCGCATTCATCAGGGAGATGAAAAGAAGACAGCCTTCTCGGCCACTGCGAATACCTGGTGATGCCGTTTGGCCTGACCAATGCTCCCGCTGTGTTCCAGGCGCTTGTCAATGATGTACTCCGGGATATGCTGAATAAGTTCCTATTTGTCTACATTGATGATATTCTCATCTTTTCAGAGATGGAGGAGGAACACGTGCAGCATGTCCGACTGGTGCTGAGACGGCTGCTGGAGAACAGGTTATTTGTTAAAGCCGAGAAGTGCGAGTTTCACGTCTCGTCCGTCTCCTTTCTTGGCTTCATTGTGGGGCAGGGGCAGCTGTCACCCAACCCAGCAAAGTTCCAGGCCGTCGCTGAGTGGCCGACTCCGTCAACCTGAAGACAACTGCAGCAGTTCCTGGGTTTCGCCAACTTTTACCGCTGCTTTATTCAGGACTTCAGCAAGGTGGCGGCCCAGCTGACGAGGCTCATATTGACTCTCCGGCCCTTTGCATGGACGGAGGAGGCAGAAGCGGCATTTGCCTGGCTAAAGGTACTCTTTACTACTGCACCTGTGCTTTCTTATCCAGACCCGACTCACCAGTTCACCATGGAGGTGGACGCGTCAGATTCGGGAGTAGGTGCGGTGCTGTCACGGAAGAAGTCTCGCCGACCAGAAGCTACACCCCTGCGCCTTTTTCAGCCGTCGCCTGTCAACTGCCGAGAGAAACTGTGATGTGGGCAATCGTGAGTTACTGGCACTGGTTTTAGCTTTGCAGGAGTGGCGTCACTGGCTGGAGGGATCTGTGGAACCTTTCGTGGTGTGGACCGACCACAAGAATTTGGCCTATCTGCGCGGCGCCAAGCGATTAAACTCGCGGCAGGCACGTTGGGCCCTCTTCCTGGGCCAGTTTAACTTCATCCTTACTTACCGCCCAGGGTCCAAGAACACTAAGCCGGACGCACTCTCCCGCCAGTTCACCGCCGACCAGGACCCAGGCCCAGTCCTTCCACCTACCCGTATTATCAGGACGGCCACCTGGCAGATCGAGGAGCGCGTCCGCAAGGCACAGTGCTCGGTTCCGTTCCTGGCGGGGTCCCTCCAGACTCCCTCCTCGTCCCAATGGCCGCACGCTCCGAGGTCCTGCAGTGGGGCCATTCGTCCAAGCTGGCATGCCACCCGGAGTGAACTGCAACTTGCATCTCCTACGACAGCGGTTCTGGTGGCGATCCATGACCCGCGACACCCGGGCCTTCATCGCTGCCTGTCCTGTGTGTGCCCGTGGGAAGACGGTGCATCAACGTCCCGCAGGTCTGCTCCACCCGCTGCCGATTCCCCGTCCCCCCTGGTCGCATATCGCGGTGGATTCCGTCACCGGCCTCCCACCTTCGGAGGGACACACGGTAATCCTAACCGTGGTGGATCGCTTCTCCAAGCTTGCACACTTTGTGCCTCTCTCCGGACTCCCATCAGCAGCAGAGACCGGCAACCTCCTGATGCACCATCTTCCGCCTCCACGGCCTTCCCCGGGACATTGTCTCTGACCGGGGCCCACAATTTACCTCCAGGGTGTGGCGAACTTTCTGCGCCGCCCTTGGCGCGTCAGTGAGCTTGTCCTCCAGCCACCATCCCCAGTCGAATGGTCAGACAGAACGGACGAATCAGAGCCTGGAGAACACTTTCAGGTGTGTAGCAGCCTGACACCCCGCTGCCTGGGTTTCTCACCTGCCATGGGTGGAGTATGCATTCAATTCACAGGTGTCGGCGGCATTAGGCATCTCTCCATTCAAGGCCTTGCTGGGCTACCAGCCACCCCTGTTTGAGCACCAGGAGAAAGAGGTGGCGGTGCCTTCTGTCCGGGCTCACATTCGGTGCTGCCGGACCATCTTCCACCCGGGTAACTAGAGGCCGGGTAACCGCCACAGAACCCCAGCACCTGAGTACCGTTCGGGACAGTGGGTTTGGTTGTCCACCAAGGAACTCCCGCTCTGGGTGGAGTCGAGAAAGCTGACCCCACGATTCGTAGGACCGTTCGAGGTGGAGAAGAGGGTCAACGCGACAGCTGTCCGTCTTAAGCTCCCAGCGTCCATGAGGGTCCACCCGATGTTCCACGTCTCATGGATCAAGCCAGTGCGGGAATCAGACCTGGCTCCAGCGACTGACGACCCCCCTCCGGTCCGGATCATCGACGGGGCACCCGCCTACACGGTCCAGCAGATCTTGGACGTTCGTCGACAAGGCCGAGGTTGGCAATACCTCGTTGAGTGGGAGGACTATGGCCCGGAGGAGCGTTCCTGGATCCCACCCCGATACATCCTTGACCAGGAACTGCTTCGGTTGTTCTACTGCGACCACCCAAACAAGCCCGGTAGACCGCTAGGAGGCACCCGTTAAGGGGGAGGTACTCTCAGGGACCAGCTGTGGCGGCCTGGAGAGAGAACTGCAGTGGCGCTGGTTTTCCTCTGGAGGGCATCGGTGACCGTGAGAACCCAGCCGGCGAGACGCACCTGTGACCAATGACTAATTAACCCTCTACTTAAGACGTTGTCAACTGGTCACCAGTGTCGGATTGTTGAGGTTCCAGAGAGACAGAAGAGATTGACGGTTTGCTCTTGGATTAGAACCGGTACCGTGACTTAACTTTCAGTTTGTGCTGTCGTCATTCCCTCGTGAGTTAGACTGAGTTTATATTTGGTGCGTGATTGAGAATTCCTGTCCCTTGCCCAGCGACCACGTCGGGTTGTTTTGTGTTTGGTGTTTGACCCTCCAGTGAGGCGCTTTGTGTTCGAACATTTGAGAAACTTGCTATTAAAGACTGATTGTTCTTTATGAGTGTGTGGTCTGCATTTGGGTCCCGTTCTCCGTTCCATAACATTGATACCATGAATATGTAAAATTAGAATGAAATCACATTTTATATTTGGCATGCAGTGAAGCTCAGGCCAGCAATCTGTTAATTCAGCCCTTTTGAAAAAGAAAAGGTCTTTCAATTAAATTAGATTATGTTGCCTTGGGGTTATTATATGGCCATAAACCGGCTGTGTGACAATATATAAAAATTGCAGGTTTAAATTTCCCTTTTAGACACCTTTCATTTAACCGGTTAATTCCTCCATGGAGAAAACATTATGCCATAGTCATGTTGCCTGCTCATCACACAGTTAAACATGCTGAAAGCACAGAGTACAAAATATAAATGTAACACAAATCTGAAAACATGCATATAATAACTATATTGTTTTAAATTTATTAGATCCCAATGCCTTCTCTTTCCCCTCTAAATGTACTTATTGAAAATTCATTATTCTTGGGCTTTTCATCCACAGTAATCCTGCAGCAAGGATTTACAAGATAAAAAAAAAGTAGCCCAAGTGGAAATATTATATTAAATTCTTCCACTGTATGTAAATGAATGAAGATCAGACGTCATGCATCATAAGCTACGGTGCCAATTTCTGTGACAGTATTTCCTATAATGCTATTAAGATCATAAGCAATATTAAATGTTCGTAAAACCAGCAGCTGTTTTCTTGAAATTCATTTTCTCACATATACGTACATGCATAATTCAGATGCATAATATTTTATTATGTAGCTTTTAGCAGGTAACAGATGCTGGAGGTATTTAAGGACTGCACATTTCATGTTAATCAGTTTTGACAAAAGTTGCTGAGGTTACTGAGTGAGGTCACAAAGTCTAGGTAAAAATCAAACGTGGCCATAAAATCAAAATTGTTCAGAATAAAATACAATGATAATAGGAAATTGGATGCACTAAGCAGCCTTTTTTAAATTGAAAAAGTTGAGCAAGTCATTTCTAAAATGAATTTAACCACAGAGCTTGCAAGGTGAGTAAGACAACCAGACAAAAAAACAAAACAACTGTTGGATTTCTTGGTCTGCATACATGTAGACGTATTCTGAAAGGAGTTTTAGCTAGATATAAGTAACCAGCACATATCATCTACGTAAAGCAAGCAGCAAAACCTATGGTCCTGGCCCATTTGTGCAAAAACCCAAATGAGTCTTATTTTGAAATAAAGTCAAACGCTTTCATCCATGAAACATACCCACAGGTCTGGAAGAAACAGCAGTCACTTCTCTCAGAAAAATGTGCTTTTGCTTCAGGATTAAGCCCTAATTGAAACACTTCACATCTTGCAATTGCAAGCTTCTGTCTTCTATTTGCCACCACGTATTTTGCTCATCTAACAAGTTTTGAGTCAGGTGTGAAATTGATTACAGATGATCTGTGTCCCGTCACAGTGTCAGCCACCTGTAAATCAGGCTTGCTGTGAAGAACTCCCTCAATTTGGCTTCACACTGTAATAATAACTGTGCAACTCTGGGTTCTCCAACCCCTGATCTTGTAAAAATTAAAGCAGTATATCTTTTCTTTTGCAGGTGCCGAAGCACTTCCCGTCCCCGTCGCCAGCGCAGCGGCGGCAGGCATGCCCTCATCTCAGCGCGATTGTTACGCTTGCGATCCTGAGCCTTTTGGGGGAGACCTTGACAAGTGCCGGGGCTTCCTCCTGCAGTGTAGACTGGTGTTTTCGCAGCGAGCGCATGTCTTTACCTCGGATGAGGTAAAGATTAATTATATAATTGGATTGATGCGTGGGAGAGCATTGGCCTGGGCGTAAGCATCCAGAACCCGCACCCACCTGAACACGCTCTTGCTGGAAGAGTTTATTAAACGTTTCAAGCGGGTCTTTGATCATCCAGATCGCGCTGGGAGTCAGGATGGGATGAGGTCGCACTCCAGGGAGCATTCCAGTGGGGCTTGAGCTGGCAGGTGCATGATGCGTCACTGGTGCGGGGTCAAAGGACCTGAATGAATTGGTCGACCACGCAATCGAGCTTGATAATTATCAAAGGGAGCGTCGGCGGGAGTGGTCTCTGCACTCCTTTCTGACGCGTTTCTCTGCGCGTCGTCGAGCCTCCCCTCCTCCCGAGGAGGAACCCATGCAGATGGGTCGATCATGTTTGTCCATCGGGGAGCGACGCAGGCAGTTTACCGCTGGGGTCTGTCTGTACTGCGGGGAGGAGGGCCATTACATTGCCAGTTGCCCGAGGCGGCCAAAAGATTGAGCTTGCCAGCACATGCAGGAGTGCTGGAGAGCGCAATCTTCTCCTGCCCATCGCCTGCGTGAGTGGTTCTTCCGGGAACTTTGTTGTGGGCACAAGAGTCTTTGTCCCTTTCGTTTTTAGTGGATTCAGGGGCCGACGAGTCGTTCATCGACGAGCGTCTAGCGAGGCAGGCAGGTCTCCCGCTCGAGACTCTACCTGAGCAAAGGAAGGTACTAGACCTAGATGTTCGCATTCTCACGAGGGTGACCCACTGCACCCATTAATCACTCTTCTTGTGTCTGGCAATCATCATGAGAGTATACGCCTGTTTTTAATCCTGTCATCATCCGTGTCAGCTTTTCTGGGCTTGCCCTGGCTGTCTCTGTGCAATCCCCAGATTGACTGGTCAACTGGTTCCCTGACAGGTTGGAGTGTAGCTTGCCATTCTTGCTGCCTTCACTCTACCCTGCCTCCAGCACCACCGAGTTCCAACACCTTGCTAGATCCTGTGGACCTTTCCCTGGTTCCAGAAGTCTACCATGACATCGGCGAGGTGTTCTCCAAGCAGCGGGCTCTCTCTCTACCTCCTCACCACCCTTGCAATTGCGCCATCGACCTGCTACCGGGCGCCCCGCTCCCTGCGAGTCAACAGTACAACCTCTCCAAGCCCGAGCGGGAAGTGATGGAGAAATACCTCAGCGAGTCGCTGGCTTCTGGACTGGTGCGTCCTTCATCCTCTCTGGAAGGCGCTGGGTTTTTTTTTTTTTTGTGAAGAAGAAAGATCGTTCCCTGCGGCCCTGCATTGACTATCGAGGCCTTAACGAGATAACCTCCCGAAACAGGTACCCACTTCCACTGATTAATGTAGCGTTTGCACCCCTCCAGCGGGCACGCATCTTCACTAAGCTAGACTTAAGAAAAGCCTACCACCTCGTTCGCATCCGTGAAGGAGATCAGTGGAAGACCGCATTCAACACACCGCTGGGGCACTACGAGTACCTTGTAATACCTTTTGGCTTAACTAACACCCTAGCGGTTTTCCAGGCTATGGTCAATGATGCGCTCCAGGACATGCTGCACAAATTCCTCTTTGTATACATTGATGATATACTCATCTTTTCTGAAACAGAGGAGGAGCACGTGCAGCATGTTCAGTTGGTTCTGAGACGCCTGCTCGAGAACAAACTGTTTGTAAAGGCCGAGAAATGTAAATTTCATGTGTCCTCCTTGTCCTTCCTTGGTTTCGTAGTAGGGCAGGGTCAGTTCTCCCCCGACCCGGCTAAGGTGCAAGCCGTGGTGGACTGGCCTGCACCGACCTCTCGAAAGGAGCTGCAACGTTTCCTGGGATTCGTTAACTTCTACCGCCGTTTCATTCGAGACTATAGTAAGGTGGTGGCCCCCCTGACTGAACTCACTTCCACGTTAAAGCCGTTCACCTGGACTGACAGGGCGGAAGCGGCATTTGCCCAACTTAAGGTACGGTTTACTATTGCACCTGTCCTCTCTCATCCAGACCCAACGCACCCTTTCACGGTTGAGGTGGACGGATGTCGGGGTCGGAGCGGTGCTCTCCCAGCGGAGCGCACCGGACTAGAAGCTCCATCTGTGCACCTTCTTCAGCCGGCGATTGTCCCCAGCCGAGAAGAAGTATGATGTGGGTAACCGAGAGCTCCTGGCACTTGTGCTGGCTCTCCAGGAGTGGCGGCATTGGTTGGAGGGGTTCGCTCAGCCGTTTGTTGTCTGGACCGACCACAAAAACCTGGCCCACCTGTGAAGTACGAAGTGGCTAAACTCTTGTCAGGCGCGCTGGGCGCTGTTCCTCGGCTGCTTCCACTTCACTCTCACATATCGTCCAGGATCCAAGAACATGAAGCCGGATGTGTTATCATGCCAGTTCGCCGCAGGCCAGCCGGACCCGGAACCTGAACCCATCATCCCTTCTTCCTGCGTCATGGGAGCGGTGACCTGGCAGGTGGAGGAACGAGTGCGGGAGGAGCAGCCCACCGGACCAGTTCCCAAGGGAGCTCCTCCAAACACCCTCTTCATCCCAGAAACTGCCCGCTCTGAGGTCCTGCGGTGGGGACATACGTCCAAACTGTCATGTCATCCTGGTTTACAGCGCACCCTACATCTCCTGCAGCAATGCTTTTGGTGGCCAACCATGCGCTGAGACATGAAGGCGTTCATCGCAGCCTGTCCGGTGTGTGCCCGTGGGAAGTTGTCCCATCAGCCGTCGGTGGGGCTTCTCCACCCGTTACTGGTTCCACGACGTCCCCATTGCCGTGCACTTTGTGGCTGGCCTCCCACCTTCCGACGGGCATACGGTAATACTCACCATAGTGGATCACTTTTCTAAGACCACCCATTTTGTTCCCCTGTCCAAGCTTCCCACAGCCGCAGAGACTGGCGACCTACTGGTCAAACATGTCTTTCGCCATGGAATTCCCAGGGACATCATATCTGACCGTGGGCTGCAGTTTACTTCCCAGGTGTGGCAGTCCTTCTGCGCGGCCCTTGGCGCATCGTTGAGCCCACAATTTACCTCCAGGGTGTGGCGAGTTTTCTGCGCCGCCATTGGCGCGTCGGTGAGCTTGTCCTCCAGCCACCACCTCCAATCCAATGGTCAGACAGAACGAACCAATCAAAGTCTGGAGAACACACTCAGGTGCGTATCGGCCCGTCACCCTGCTGCCTGGAGCACCTACCTGCCGTGGGTGGAGTACGCCCAAGTGTCGGCGTCCTCCGGCGTTTCCCCTTTCATGGTGTCATTGGGTTACCAGCCGCCCCTGTTCGAGTATCAGGAAGAGAAGGTGGCAGTCCCCTCCATCCAAGCTAATCTACGGCGCTGTCACAACATTTGGAAACAGGTGCGTGCCACTCCTTGAAGGTGCATCCCACGTTTCACGTCTCTCGGGTGAAGCCTGTCAAGGAATCGGAACTTTCCCCGGACGCCAAAGAAACCTCTACCTGTTTCCCTAACAGGGCTATTTTTTTTTTTGATGATTATTTGGAGGGGAAAAATGCACTAAATGAGAAGCTTCACAGACAATTTGAGAATAGCACAGCAGGGAGTGATTTTTTTCCAGACAAACACACACACACACACACACACACAAACACACACAAATAACACATGCTTAATGTGCACTCTGACAGCTAGGTCTATGTCCTCGATGAAAGCATTGACAGTTCAAGGTGATGGCATCTTCATTCAGTCCGGTGTTGTAAAAATGATCTAAGCTGTGTGCGCGGGATTAGCGTGGGCATAACTGTGAGAGTGTTTGCCCAAATGTGAATGGTCCTTCCTTTTAGGTGCTACTCTATGTGGTTGAGCTGTGTCCCTTTTTCTTTGCCACACAATTTATCTCCCCCTCGGAGGTGGAGACCTTTGGCTGGGTCTAAAACAAAGCAATGCCCCATTTCTTTGAAAGCAAATACTTAAGATATATCTTATATTTCTGTGATTTAATATGTAGGAGGTCTCAAGAAAATAAGTCAAAGTGCACTGAGCAGAGACTTTGGCTCTGTTCTTTCTGGATTAATAATCAAAGTGTTTCATGGCTGGGTATGAGCCAGCTGTCAGAAATAAACCATGGCTATCAATATAACTTCAAAGATATCATTATTTTAGTTCTCTTCAATTAATTATGAGTGTAGTGAGACGGCACTGTAGATCTCATTTCAGGGCCTAAATTGGTTTGTGAGCATAAAAACCCTTTTATTGTGTGTGTGCCCTGCAGCACATTCACATGCACAACTGCATTATTCACACCAAATGGCATGGATAGTGAGTTTGGATATGGGAGGTAGCTGTGTAATTTTGAGGCTGAAGATCACTCTATTTTTGTATGACATTGATCGACTCATCATAATTTTTTTTTTTTTTATTAGAAGTTAGACAATTTGTTCCACTGGATGCCCCCCACCCCTATTGAATTTCACGTTCTTTCACTCTCTCCTTGGCAACAGTGGCTTTCTCTGTGGGGAATCCCTTTACCACCTTCCCACCCACATTACCCCCAATACCGTGTCTATCCTATTCATCCATTGCTGCTGTACCAAATCAGCTGGAGGTTCACTTAAGTGCAAGGTGGGGGTGTGCTAAAGAGAAACATGATCTGTGGTGAGCAAGAGAAGCATAAAGGCAGCTCTATTCCTGGTTTTCTTTTCCACTCATCTGGTCTACCTGTCTTAGTCTGCCCAATCGCTCTCCCTCTCTATGTATTTTCTCTCTCCTTGACAGTGGACGGAAGTAGTGGGGGTTATAAATAGATGGTGTCCAATGTGCTTCTCCTCTCCTGTCATTCTTTTTCTCCTTCTCTGCTCTTCCCTTTCCCAGTCTCAGCTTAGCACACTCCCGGGGCAATGGCATGTTCATCCCTGTCAGCAAAAAGAGAATCACTCTCACAACCAGGACACACACGGACGCACGCACGTACACACGCGCACACACACACACACACGCGCACACACACACACACACACACACACACACCCTTACATTACTGAATGAAGCAGCATAGAGATGATGAAATAGGGAAATGGTTGCATTCTAATGTGTAGAAAAAACAAAAGCCTGTAACATGCTGGGCATATAGTCACAGCCAGAATCTATTAGTGCTCATAAAGTATACACAGTCTGGATGGATCAGTGTCGGTGGTCACCAGCATCGACACAGAATGCACAGTCCTTGTATGTTGCAAGAAAGAAAGAAAGAAAGAGAAAGAGAAAGAAAGTAAGAAAGTAAGTAAGTCAATACCTACCTCACTCATGATGGATAGTGGCCTTGGAGCCAGAGCTGAGGGTTGCTTTATTTCATCTACCCTCTAGTGACGTGTGTCCTCCCAGAGAACCATTATCCAAGTAAATATGTGTATCTCAAGCATTACTTTACATTAAAGCAAGATAGTTATTCCTCACGCTCAGCTCATCAGATATGATAGCTTTATCACTGACAGGCATGCCAGCTTAAAGATACTGTGAGACGGCGCAAAAAGATTAAGGATACCATACTGGCCATGTACGCATATACAGTATGAACCATGCAAGAGGCACAGTGGGTATTTATTGTGTAATGTGAGGCTATGTTTCACACTCTTGATCCATACATTTAAAGAGCCTTTACAGAAATATGTGGCAGCACATTGTATGCTATAATTGGTCATATAAAAATAATGTCTATCATGCCAGGGCCTCTCTCACATCCTGTGTTTTGTACCCCCTTAAATCTCTGCTTGGTAAGCTGCACATCATTGAGGAACAACTGGTGTAAGCATCCCCTCAATGCTTCCATGTATCACCTGTTGTATAATTAAAGAGACTGAGTGCTTGTTAATGGTTCTCTGCTTTGACCCTGGGCTTGCATTTGCATTGTTTTTAACTTAGCACAAGGCTAATTGCTAGCCTGGAGGTGCACTATCCTTGCTAAGGATCGAACACCAATTTTCTTTATGTCAATGGCAGGCCTAGCACATCATTTTGATGACAAGAAAAATTATTCATGCCTGCACAACTGAAACTCTGTTTTGTTGTTTTGTTTTAATTTCTTACAGTGTCATGCACACATATAGAAGCAATTGTACAGAAGCAATGGAAAGTGCTATGTATTTAGCTGATGAGAGTGAACCTACTAGCAGAAAGAAAGGTGATAACAACCCCAGAGAATTAGCCTTTGCTGTTTAAAAGAGGTCAAAGAGGTTGAAGAACATCAAAAGCACACTGCAAAAGAAACTCGAGCCTACATGAAACATACCAGTAAACAGACCAACAGTGAGCTTTAAGACTTCTTTTTTCAGCACATGACTTTAAATTGGGTTGTAAAAATGTGGATCTCTCTGGTTTATATGCGAATCCAATCTGCAAGAGGCAGAAGATGAGCAATGAAGCAAGTGATAAAAACAAATAAATCAGTTTACTTGCCAGATTTATTTTCTGATCACCGGCAGCAGTGAGTAATAAAAACAATGTAACACCAATGCGGATATATTTGTGCAAGACTTTGCCTTCATCAGTGACAATAGCATTTTCATGTGTGTGCTGGCGTCATTAAACATGAATTTCTATTCACTTAGCAGATGCACAGCATCATAACCTTGCACAATAAAAGCCCACTGGGTTTCATTTCACAGTACAGAAATGCAGTGTGTGAGCAGATCCAAACAATGCTATCTACTCATCCCTGGCTTGTATTATACATTGTGTATACCCTCTGTTTATGGCACATATTATTGGAACGTCAACAGACATAAAAGGCTGGAAAAAGGCCAGTGGACTTTGTGGAGTGTCATTTGGCAGGTGAAGTAGGAAGAAAAATAGCAAAGTCTTCCCAAATTGAAAAACTATACGGGGAATTATTTACTCGAATTGTATGTCTCTAGGCACTTCACATTTTGAATAGGTGCTGCATCTTTAATTGAAAGGGAGAGGCAGGGGAAGAGAGAAAAGCTGTTACAAACAAGAGCATGATTTATTAAATCCTCCTCTCTCTTTGTCAGAGCAAGCTCATTATGCATGCACAACAGTGAGCGTGTGAGAAGACGGATGAGTCGTCCCAGTGATGGAGGAAGAGGAATGGTGGTGCTAAACTCTGCTGGTAATCAACTAGTGAAATTGAACATAAAAAAAACAAAGAATAAAAAAACAAGAATGATTATGTGTGGCAAAGTGATTTTTTTTCTGCAATTAGCAACTAGTTGCTTAACTTATGCACAGGCACACATAAACACAGCCATTCATAATGGGACAAGCAAAGGCACTGGATGTGAATTTGGCTTCTATGCAGAAATATGGCACAGTGTCACCATTAAAATAGTAAGTTAACAAAGGGGTTAATTGGAAACAGCTGCTTTATTAGTCAACAGCTGTCAATGCTTCCTGTACAGTAGCTGCCTGGTCTGTATTTATATATATGGATTTTTTTCTGTTTCAAATTGTTTTATGGCTTTATAACTGTTTTACAATTACAAAAATTCCAAGTATTTGTTGCTACTTCAAGTCTTCATTCTGTGCTGTGCTGAGCCACTTGCAACGAAATTTCATTCTATGTACACTTGCTGTACACTGAAAGACAAATAAAGTTGTCGAAGTCTTTTTTCTTTAGAACTCATTAAATTTTATTTATTTATTTATTTTCCATGTATACAGCAAAGGAGAGTGGATACAGTAAAAACAAAAGCAAACTGCATCACTCAGGCTCTGTCTGGTTCTTCCTCTTGTTGGCCTGACTGTGTAAATATCACTAGTGTTGATAGTAATGGAGTAATGCTACTTTTTGGAGCCCAGTGAGCAATTTTTAATGGTCTACTAGCAGAAACGGAACATTTTATACGCGAACTGATGTTTCTGTAATGTAGTATGCTTTAAAAATAAGCAGAATTAAGTAGATTCTACCAGATACCAGGTACCAGATATCATATACAATAAATGTGTCATGCATATCCTAATTATTTTCTTTGCTTTCCAAAATATGTTGGATGAGGTGGTTCTGGAAATTTAGCTTCAAATAAATTTCCTTCCCTTCATATGATGGCCGAACGTCACCATGCAGGTAAAAGGGGGCTGACCCTGAACCTGACATGCTTGGAGCATGTAAATTGAATGGAAGCCAATGATTCACTTGGCATGAATGGGTTCATCAGTTCATAGAAATCTGAAAGCCAGGTATAATGTCTATATCTTCATCTTTGTTTTTTTCCTTTTATTTCCAAGAATTCTACTTCTCTCAATCTCAGTTTTCCCCCTTCAGATCTTCAATCTATCTTTCCTCTTTACCTTTGACCTTTTCATTTTTCAGTTCCTCCATATCAATCTACTCGACCACTTTGCCGTCAACACTTCCTCTCAGTTCTGCCACACGACTGACCTTTTGGTTTCATTCTTCTTTCATTTCTCTAACATTTCTCCAGGTCTTCTCCTGATCTTGGTTGTAATTCAGCTTGTTTCAGGGCCAGTTAGGCAGCCAGTGGAGTTAATCTGTCTTTTCAGGTCATAAATCACTGCTTGGCATTCCCCCCGCCATCCCATCCCTGCTCGTGCACTCACCTTACGAATGAATGTGGAGTGAACTTTGAGCTGATTGTATGTGACAGACAATGCTGGTGTTCTATGTATGCGTATGTTTTTTTGTTTTTTTACACCAGCGGGTAGGGAGTAAAACTGTATTTCTTGGAAGTGGCATGGCCAATCAGTAAAGACTGTTGGGATGTCAAGATCAATCAGACTTGATGCTTCTCGGTGTTGGATCTTGGGGTCTTTTCACATACCCAACAATAGCACTAACTCACACGCAAACAAATGGATGGTTCTGCCCAAAATATATTCCCTTGAGTACAGATTCTGAGCTCGAAGGGCTCTGCGTCTCTGCATGTATGTGTACGCAAAGCCTCATTCCAACACATCCACGACTGAGCAGGTGCATGGGAAACTGTTGGCCCCCTTGAGCAGACAAAACCACATCAGAAACCAAAATGACAGAATTGATGGGGGAGAAAGGAGAGGAAGGAGAGAAAACAGCTTAGCATAGCAGTAGGGTGGCGAGAGAAAAAAGCAGAACATGGGAGGAGAGGAAAGTTGAATAGCGGGAGGACGGGATTGGGAGAACGGGTGAATGCATGTGTTGTGGCTCTTTTGTGCCCAGCTCCTGAATGGAGTGTTAGTTAGCTAAGTAGTAATTGGTGATTTACACCTCCAAGGCCATATCAGCTGAAGTGGGCAAACAATACCCTTTCAAACGGGACATTCAGCAGCAACAAGAGCTGCGTAGAGCTGCGCTATTCTGGATCCGAAGTGGGGTGAAGTGTTTTGGAAGTGTGTGGTTTTGTGCAAGAAAACACTGGTCCAGGCAGGAAGAAGGATGACAAAGACAAGGTAAATAAGTATCAGGTGGTTCAAAATAGAGAGTAAAACCTGCAGATAGGTGATATGTTGCGGTTTCGAACGCTTCTTTTCATGATATGTTAGAGATTGTGTTGTGTCAGAAAACATGTTGAGTTTATTTTTTTTTATAGCAGAAGGATGATAATGAGTGGGTGTAGTGAATAGTCAGCTGGCTTTCTGCGATGATTGCTAGGGTCCTCGAGATTGGCTTTTAATTATTTTCCAAGCAACTTCTGAACCAGTCCAAGTATCACAACATCAAAGATCATTTCCAAAGCCATCTTTATAACAAAAGAATGTGTATTAGTCAACTGCACTCTTTTTTTTTTTTTACCATACACTGAAAAATGAGAATGTTGAGACACAAATCATTCCAAAGAGAATGGACCAGCATCAGAACCCTGAATGGAGTCCTATCCATGACATTAGCCCTGTGACGAATGAAAGAAAATAGCATGGTCATACACGTGCGTGTGTGTGTGTGTATGTGTGTGTGTGTGTGTGTTGGGCTGCACACTGGGTCAGTGTAATGCAAAGGAAAAGAAGGTGATTCATTCGACCACTTTGGCAGCACTTTTCTGAGTCAAATTAAGGCCACATATGTACACACATGCACGCACACACATACACATACACGCGCGCATGCACGCTACGCAGCACAGCACAGCCTATTTTGAAGAACTCACCAAACCAAAACAGTACACCTGTGCACATGCTCTCTAATAAGCATCAACAAATACTGCAGGAGCAACAGTTTGGTATTATCATTCCTTCCCAAACCCACAAGATATCCTCTGAGAGACCCCAGAGGCTTCGGCATCCGTGCTAATGCTTCTCGTCCTCGTCCTGCAGATAGGTGATATGTTGCGGTGATATGTTCTCGTCCTCTTCTGCCTTTCCTACCCCGGAGAGTTCTCAGTTCTGACAGAACAGTTAATAATACACTCTGCAGGTCTTCCTGTGTGTGTATGGCCATTTGTCTGTGTTCATTTCTGTCTGTGTCTGCATTCAGGAAGTTACCTCATTTAAAATATAAAAATACATTTAAAAATCAAGAAATTGTAAAAGCATTATAGATCAGTGTAACAAAAAGTACATTTAAAGAGTAAAGAGGTATTAAACATAAGTGGAATGTTGTTTTGTTGGACATGAAGTTTATGTGTCTAGTCTATCAGTTGTGCTTATTGAGCTTATTGAGCACTGACAGTACTCACCTTCACACAGCACAGGTGGAGCAGTCAGTCACTGAAGGAGCTGTCCAACGCTGTCAGTGTGTCCTGGAGGGGGTGGGACAGATTCTCCAACACGGATGATAGCTCAGCTATCATCCTCCTGTGTCCTTCCTCCTCCACTGAGTCCAGGAAGCAATCCAGGACAGAGCTGGTCCTCCTAACCAGACTATCCAGCTTCTTCCAGTCCGTGGCAAGGATGCTATCTGCCCAGCAGTGCAATCCAGAGAAAATTAATTTAAAAATTGAATTATTGTTCAGGTCGGCACCAGGTCACTTGTAGGATGTGACCCGGTTGATGTCTGTTCCCTTGATGTTCACTAGGACAGAGGAGAGTGTAAGCACCTATGGAAATTCACCACCTGGTCCCTGATTTTCCACATGTTGATCCGGTTCTGCTGGCACCAGTCCACAAAGTCAGTGATGAAAGCATACCAAAGCATCAGAGGAGAAGTCAGTAGTGGCCTTTATTGATGGGACTTTCAGCAGGGTTAAAGGCAGGCCAGTTGGCAGTAAACAGCTAGAGTACACAGCAAAAGTGCCATTGGTGGATGAGGACCAGAGGAGGCACCAACAGGTTGCATGTAGCAGAACAAACTCACTTTGGCAGAAGCAGAAACCAAAAAGCAATCTGACAAAACATGCTGGAAAGTGTTGTATTGATCCTTAGACAAACTGGCAATGAGAAGGAGAATCAGGGCTGCTTATATATTGAAATAAATGGAGATGAGCAGCAGGATGTGGGTGTAGCGGGATGATGAGGAGGTGTGTCTGGAGGTGAATAGAAAATTCCACAGCAGCGGGAGATAAGTATAGACTTTCACAGGGACCAGGTAAGATGTTTTTCCACAGCTGTGGGACTTTGCTCTGTTTCAGGACAAGGTTGGACATGGGCTGCACAGGATTTGAGAAGCCTGGAGACAGTGCCATCTGGACCACGGTGCCTTCATTGCCTTTATCCTCTTCAGCTGACGTTGTCAGCCATATATTATCGAGATCAGTGTCAATAAAAGCGCAATAGCAATCGTTCATTTGTATTTGTACATTCAATATGGTATTTTTATAGTGACACGTCAACAGTGTCTGTTGTGGTTTTGTAGTGCACTTGCTCTTTCTCATCCGTTAGATGGTGTTGGCGACCTGAAGCCCAGCTGGTGGCACACAGAACGATCCGACCAGAATGGACCCAGCAGAGACACAATACGTGCTGGTGATTCAAGGCATTGTGATCGGTCGCCACGAGCAGTTGCTCCAATTGACTCAAGAGGCCATTCAAATTACTAATCAGAATGTCACCACGCTCTCCCAGTCTGTGGACAGCCTTATTTGGCAGGTGAGCCTCCTCATGGGCTCCATCGCGTCCGCAAACCCTGCCACCACGACCGCAACTGCGTCAGCGGCTCCTGGGGACTCGTATGCCTGCGATCCCGAGCCGTTCGACGGGAACCTTGATCGGTGTCATGGTTTTGTACTTCAGTGCCGGTTGATGTTTTCTCAGCACTCCCGTCTGTTTCCCTCCGATAGGTCCAAGATCGATTACATTGTCGGCTTGTTGCGGGGACGAGCTTTGGTCTGGGCGCAGGCCAGCACAGGCGCACGTCCTGACACTCAGATGCTCGAGGATTTAATCCAGCGCTTCAAGCGGATCTTTGACCGCCCTAATTTTGCGGGTTGCGCGGCAGACAGACTCTTCACGCTCCGTCAGGGAGCACGCTCGGTGGCAGAGTACGCGGTCGTGTTCGAGACTTTGTGGGCAGAGGCCGGTTGGAATGAGCCAGTCCTATTG
Source organism: Pao palembangensis (assembly GCA_015343265.1). Classification (NCBI taxonomy): domain Eukaryota; kingdom Metazoa; phylum Chordata; class Actinopteri; order Tetraodontiformes; family Tetraodontidae; genus Pao; species Pao palembangensis. Next base: position 9,674,340 of record CM027089.1, on the reverse strand, counting down.
TGTGCATTTTGGTGGGGGTTGAACAACCAGGTGTGCGACATGCTGGTTGTGGGGGCGCGATTGAAGGATCTGGCTCCATGAGCGCGCCACGCGTCTTGTCATTCTGCGGTCTCTGGTGCGCCGACGCGCTTCACCTCCGTGTGTAGCGTCTTCCCCGCCACCTGCGTTTTTGCGTCCTCTTGAGGAGGAACCCATGCAGCTGGATCGCGCATGGTTGACGACCTCCGAGACGCGTAGACACTTCACGGCATGTCTTTATTGTGGTCAAGCGGGTCACTTTATCACCGACTGTCCCAAACGGCCAAAAGACTAGGCTCGCCTGTTCACGCAGACGTTCTGGCACTGTCTCATCCTGCTCCTCTCCGTTGCAGGTCGTCCTCCACGGGACGCTGTTATGGGCTCACGAGAGACTGCTGTTGTCGCTGTCAGTGGATTCCGGCGCCGATGATTCTTTTATTATCTCCGGTAGGTGCAGGCTTTTTCTTTATAAATAAGAAGGATGGCACGTTATGCCCGTGCATTGACTATTGGGGATTAATTGATATCACGGTCAGGAATAAGTACCCGCTGCCGCTTCTAGACGCTGCGTTCACGCCTCTCCAGCGAGCACGGGTGTTCACCAAGCTGGACCTCTGGAACACGTACCACCTCCTTTGAATCCGCCAGGGGTACAAGTGGGAAACGGCGTTCAACACCCCCCTTGGACACTTTGAGTCCCTAGTAATGCCGTTCGGGCTGACCAACACCCCCGCAGTGTTCCAGGCACTGGTTCACTGATGTTCAGTGATGTGCTCCGGGACATGCTGAATAAGTTCCTCTTTGTCTATATTGATGATATTCTGATCTTTTAAGAGATGGAAGAGGAGCAAGTACAGTATGTCTGACTGGTTCTGCTTGAGAACAGGCTCTTTGTCAAAGTTGAGAAATGTGAGTTTCAGGCCTTTTCTGTTTCTTTTCTCAGCTTCATTGTGGAGAAGGGGCAGCTGTCACCCGACCCAGCTAAGGTCCAAGCAGTGGCGGAGTGGCCAACTCCATCCACCCGGAAGCAACTGCAACAATTCCTGGGCTTTGCAAATTTTTACCATCGCTTCATCCGGGACTTTTGCAAGGTGGCGGACCCACTGAAGAAGCTCACTTTGACTCTGGACAGAGGAGGCAGAGGTGGCATTCACTCGTCTGAAGGTACTGTTTACAACCTCACCTGTTCTCTCACACCCAGACCCAGCTTGTCAGTTTACCGTGGAGGTAGATGTGTCAGACACGGGGTGGGCGCAGTCTTGTCACAATGGACCCTGGCGGATCAAAAGCTGCACCCCTGCGCCTTCTTCAGTCGTCGTTTTTCACCAGTGGAGCGGAACTACGATGTGGGCAACCACGAGCTGCTGGCGCTGGTGTTGGCACTACAAGAATGGCGCCACTGGCTAGAAGGGTCAGCTGAACCATTTGTGGTGTGGACGGACCACAGAAACCTGCAGTATCTATGCAGGCATGCTGGGCGCTTTTCCTAGGCCGCTTCAACTTCAGCCTTACCTACCACGTGGGGTCCAAGAACACCAAGCCTGACGCACTGTCACGACAGTTTGCCACGGATCAGCTCGGCTGCGACCCCAGCCCGATCCTTCCATCCACGTGCATCGTTGGAGCGGTGACCTGGAAGATAGAGGAGCGTGTGCGCGAGGCTCAGTGTTCCACGGCAGCCCCAGGAGGGGCGCCCCTGAACACCCTGTTTGTCCCTCAGGCCACACGTTCTGAGGTTCTACAGTGGGGGCACTTTTCCAAACTGGCCTGTCACCCCAGAGCGAGAAGCACCCTTCACCTCCTAGGCCAGCGCTTCTAGTGGCCGTCTATGCTCCACAATACCAGAGCGTTCATCGCTGCCTGTCCAGTGTGCGCCTGAGGAAAAACCTCACACCGGCCTCCCGCAGGCTCCTGAACCCGCTGCTGGTCCTGCGATGGCCCTGATCCCACATCGCAGTGGACTTCATCACCGGACTGCCACCTTCAGAGGGTCACATGGTAATACTCACAATTGTTGACCGTTTTTCTAAGGTGGCACATTTTGTTCCATTACCTAAGCTTCCCTCGGCAGCTGAAACAGGGGACCTACTAGTCCAGCACGTATTCCGGCTGCACGGCATCCCTATAGACATTGTTTCGGACCGAAGTCCCCAGTTCATGTCCCGGGTGTGGCGGGCCTTCTGTTCGGCCTTCAGCACTTCAGCGAGCCTCTCGTCCGGCTACCACCCACAGTCCAATGGCCAGACGGAAAGGACAAACCAGAGCCTGGAGAACACACTAAAGTGTGTAACGGCAAGTAACCCAACAGCCTGGAGCTCCTACCTACCATGGGTGGAATATGCGCACAATTCGCTGGTGTCTGCAGCAACCAGAGAATCCCCCTTCATGGCTTCACTGGGCTACCAGCCTCCCCTGTTTGAGCACCAGGAGGAGGAGATTGCAGTCCCTGCTCTTCGGGCGAACCTTTGGCGCTGCAGAAACATCTAGGGGCAGGTACGTGCATTTCTACTTTGCTCCTCCTTCCAGGCACAGAAGCAGGCCAACCGTCACAGGACCCCAGCACCAGCTTATCACCTGGGACAACAGATCTGGCTGTCCACAAAGGACCTCCCGCTCCAGGTTGAGTCGAGGAAGCTGGCCTCGAAGTTTGTGGGTCCATTCGAGGTCGAGCGGATGGTAAACGCTCTCGCTCCATCTGAGGTTTCCAGCAGCCATAAGGGTCCACCCAATGTTCCATGTCTCCCATGTCAAGCCAGTGGGGGAATCCGAGCTGTCCCCGGTGGCCGAGGACCCTCCCCCAGTTTGGATCATCGCCAGTGTACCCGCCTATACAGTTTAGCAGATCCTTGAAGTCCACCAGCAGGGCCGTGGCTGGCAGTATTTGGTCGAGTGGGAGGGCTACGGGCCAGAGGAACAGTCGTGGGTTCCCCGCCAACACATTCTGGACAAGAACCTGCTCCGGTCCTTTTACCAGGACCACCCAGGCAAGCCGGGTAGAGTGCCAGGTGGTGCTCATTGTGGGGGGGGGGGTAATGTTGTGGTTTTGTAGTGCACTTGCTCTTTCTCATCCGTTAGATGGCGTTGGCGACCTGAAGCCCAGCTGGTGACACGCAGCTGTGGCCAATCTCCATCAGGACCTTATTTAAGATGCTGGCATACCTCACTGAATGTTGTATGTTTGAGGTGTTTTTGTGATTACTCTTTTAACCAAGCAACTATAATGGCTTCATCATAGTGCATGCTTTTATTTAGCAGCAGCTGAGCTTGAAGGGTAATGAAGTCGAAAACTCATTACAATGTAGGGTTGTTGGCGCTGTACGTGAAGGAGTTTGACTGCTGACAACCTCCATTTCAAACTCTAATCTCTCATCACGCGGTCTCTCTGGTTTTAAGTAGCTTAGCAATCAATCAATAAAAGAAAATAATTACTAAATAGGTAAAACTTTTTTACATAGCCAAAAATCAAATCTCTATCTAATTCAGACGTTTAAAAAAATAATTATAAAAAAACCCTTAAAAAACATAAAGAAAACTACATTTTTCAAATAATCTCTTAAAGTAAAATGTTTATTTTAATTAAAACAAAACAAAAAAACCTTGGTTCTCTTGGTTCTTCAGACCTCAGACTAAACTAAAGCTACATTAGTTGTATACTGTTGTTTTGCTCAGTAATATAAGTTTATATTTGGATAATTAAAGGCTGCTATATTTGTAAACCTCTAAAAGTGGTTGAATATAATCTCTCTATGTTTTTCAAGCTGTCGCTGTCTCCACTAAGGGGGAAAAAAATTAATGAGACTTGAACTAATGATTCTACCCATGACAACTTACATATTTAAGCGAGGAGTTGAAACTTGCAGTGGTAATATGGATAAACTCATTTAAATTCAGTATGGTTAACGTTTTGAATCATTAACTTACAAATTGCAGTGCATATTTTTTCGTGTGTCACATTTCACAGTGGAAGCTATAGATAAATGCTTACCCAAGCCCAACTGCAACCCCGTGTGCCTGCAATATCTTCACAGAGCGAAAGAAAGAAAGAGAGAGAGAGAAAGGGAGAGTATGAATATTACAAATCAGCAGTTATAAAGTGTAAAAAAATGTGCTTGCTCTCCAGGATATTTTTAATTTTCAATTAAACATCATTACACACATATCATTATGCATGAAAACCATGCCTACCAGTAAGCATTTCAACTTATGCACACATGCACAGACAGACGCACACATGCACGCAACATAAATAAATAAATAAATAAATGAAAATAACAGTTCGGCATTTCTGTCAAAGACAATCTTATTAAGTTCACATTAAGTGCACATAAGAAGCTCAATGGAGCTGCTTTTCGTGCCAGAGAGGGCTGAGTGAGCTATTCTGGGAGATACGAGTAACTCTTTGTGGGTTGCTCAGCTGAGGAGATGTCTCCAATAGCAACTGAGACCTATGCCCCCATGGCATCCAACTCTCATGCGGTTGCGAGCTTCCGTGTTCATGCCTGTTTGTGCGCGTATCCATCGACTCGTCCCCATGTTCCGAAGTGTATCCCGGTTTTGCATGCACATTCGTTGAGTGCAGGGATGAAACTGGATGCCATCTATCAGTCACAGATCTATAACACTGGCTCGCAGAGAGAAATGAACACGTTAGTGTCAGTTGCAGATGAGGGAGTGGAGCGATGTGACTTATCGATCCTGCCTGGTAATTACAGCAGGATTTATTACCAGCAGCAGAGGAGGGGTAGAGGGATGGAGGAGACGAGGGCACGTATCATGTTTGGTTTGAGGCCCTACGTCATGTTTTTTTGTGCGATTGAACAAGGTCAAAAAGGGACAAAGATAGATCATTTCACCGCACCGTCCCTTGAGTGCCGTGTGATCTAATCACCGTTGTGCTTACTATTTCTTCCACTCGTCTGTGTTTTTGAATCCTTGTGTGATTCACTGACCACTGTTTCTCAGTCCACTTTGAACACCTGTTCGTAACTTAACCTTTCACACCTTTTAGCCCCTCAGAGGTGTCAACGGTACTCCGCGCCAAGATTAAACTTTGGTTTGGTGTGAAGGTGTGCTCCATCACTACGAGCCTTACAGCAGCGTCTGCGGTTTGTAAAAGTGTAGGAGTGTTGGGTTGTTTACAGATATGTGTAGGCGTTAAGCAGGAGTTTCTGTGTGTATTTGTGTGTGTTTCTGTTTGTGTAGAGACAGTATTGTTCCAGAATATGTAAAAAAAATAAAAAAATGCTCGCGTTGCTTCACCACATCCTGTTTTGACTGTCACACAGATACATTTTTTTCTGTATTGATCACATTAAGAATATTGTTGTTTTTGCCACATAACACTGTAGTTTTTTAAATATCAGCATTCCTTTCCCATTTTTCCATTGCTGTAGCATACAATACCATTTATACCAAAAGTAATATTATAATTACTTATTATAATTGCATTATAAGACATTTATGTTATTTGGTGAAATAAAAAAAATACATTTGAATGCTGCTGAGTATAGTTTGCTGTCATATGTTGCTTATGCTGTTGTAATATAAGTAATAGATTGAGTCCTATACATTAAAAAAAAAAAAAACTAATGGAAAAGTTTCTTGTGTGTGCGTGCATGTTTGTGTGTGTGCTGCATGTGTATTCTTGCCTTATCAATCTGCAAGAGCTGTATTGATTTGTCAGAATATATTTCCTCTAATGTGCAGCAATCTATGACAAAGAGCGGCGGGGGTGGTGGGGGCTTGGCTTTGCCTCCAAGCTCTTAAGTAAAACATTTATCTATCTATCAAGGTTTCCAGTCATGGGGCGGAACGGGAGAGGATGGGTGTTTTGATCATGTGCAGGCACATGCAGAAAAAGGAGAGGGAATCGTGGAAATATAGCACCGGCATCAAGCGCCCAACACACCTAAGCTAGGCTTCAGCTTGCTTGTATTTACACAGTGGTAGGGAAAGAGCCGAGGCATCTCAGGGAGCTGCTTGTTTGGGCCGTGTGAGCTGAATCATTATATATGCTGGAGCTTTGAGTCTTCTATGTGTTCAGTGGGTGCTCACACCAGCCTCTGAATCCGTCCAATGTTTTGTTTTAAATTATTAAGACATAAACACTACATACTTTTGAAGCCTTCATCCTCATTCCTCCTGATCTGATGCATGATGATGATGATGATGATAATGACGATGACCTCTCTCTTGTATTTTATTTACTTTATTTATTTTGCACTCAAGCCTCATTTGCTCTCTTCAGGCCTCAAACGGGAGGCAGCATTTAGCTCTCAGCAGGGAGCAAGAGAAGAGGTGAGGGGGGTCGCTTGCTCCTCCTCTTATCTCTCACTTAACAAAAGTGGGTGATGAAGACAACAACTGTTCTCCCTCTGCTCCCTGCTTTTGCCCTTTTATTTGTCTGCTGCTCGGCTCTGTTTAACTGTCAGAGTGCTAGTTGAACATGGCAGCTCTGACACTTCACATCTCTTGTTCTTTGTTGTGTGAGCTCTCACGTTTGTGAGAGAGGCAGAAAGAGTGACAATATCACCACATTGCTCACTGTAGCATGTGTTTGGGTTTGCACCAGTTTTGTTTTGTTTTTTTTTTTTCTTGCCCTAATATCACATAATATCATGTTTAATCTTCAATCTATAGCAGAAAATGTACCTTAATCATATACAGAGTCAACACAAGTATAATTCCAAATGCAGGTGCATTTGTATGTTTATATTGTGGAGGAAATGGACACACAGTCTGTCTGGTTTACACTCATTAACATACATTCCTGTACTTTGCCACGTTAAAATTAATCCACATCTACATGATCCTGGTGACACAAGGACGTCTTCACTCATCTCAAATAACTAACTGGTAGGTAAGCAGAATAGTCTGTGTGTCTTTGTCTTTTTGTATCATCTTAATGGAATAGTTCACCGGTTAGTAGGTTATTTTTCCCAGAGTGAATATTTATCCTAAAGTTGTGCAGATAAAGCAGTGTAGAGTAAGACTTTGTGAATTTTGCTATGGAGGACATTGGGATCACCATCTGTGAGCTAAGTGTCTTTCTCTGGTTTTACACTTTAACCACTGTCTAACCTTCCGTTTCTCTAAAATTCTTGAATTGCTCGACCTCCTGCAAAGGATCCGTCAGTATGAAATGTTTCAACCAGGATTTAGAGAGCAGAAACAGTGCTTGATGATGTCACTAATCATCTTCTCTACTCGTTTCTGTACTTGTTCTGCTAGACCTCAGTGCTGACTTTGATGCAATTCATCACAGCATCTTGTTGCGGGGACTGGAGCATTCTATCGGAATTAAAAGGACATCTGGTTAAATTTGTTCTATAGATTTGTTCATCCACCCATCCATTGAACTGCTAGAGCTTTCCCCTTAACAGGGTCACTTTGCCAGCTCCCTTCGGGTAAGAGATGGGGTACACTCTGAACAGGTTGCCAGGAACAACCATTCACACAACTATTCACACTTTGATTCACACCTAAATTCAAAGGAGCCAATTCCCCAAATGTGTGTTGTTTGGTGGTGAGAGGAAGCCAGAAAGAACACACACTGGGAGAACATGCAAACCCCGGAGGATCTGAACCACCATGCAGCACTGTGCTGCCCCAGTTTGTTCACATTACTCATTTTTCCTCCTTATATAATGTGGTTAGTTATGGAGAGCCACATGGTTCTGTGCTTGGACCAGTCCTTTTCACCTTGTACATGCTTAACTGAGGAAATGATATCTGGCAGCACGGCATATATTCTCATTATACTGATGGCACTCAGATGTACTTATCTATGAAACCAGAAGAAACAGAGTGTAAAATTTCAACCTTGTCTTAAAGACATAAAAACTTGCCTCATATTTCCTTGTTTTGCACAAAATTAAGGTGACTGCATTTGATTCCAAACACCTCAAGAATAGATGAGGTGTCCATATCATTACTCTGGATGGCATTTATATGAAATTCAGTTAAACTGTGAACAATCTTGTCATTTTTTTCTCATCAGGATCTGTCTTTAAACTCACATAATTAACAGGTCTCTAGGAGCACCTTTTTTCATTTCAATAACATTACCAAGATTAGAAGCACATTGTCTCAGAACAGAACGTCAAGAACGAGGAAAACAGAACACTTCTTCTGTACTGGCTTCTCTTCATTATCTGCCCATAAAATCCAGAATAGATTTTAAAAATACTTCTCCTGACCTATAAGGTCCTTAGTGGCCAAGTGCCTTATACCTCATATCTGGAGAGGCGGATAGCGCCATCATAATATAATAAGATGCTCTGCTCTCAAATTGCTGCTTTGGTTTTGGTTCATAGGATCTTTAAAAGTAGAATGGATGGCAGTGCCTAAAACCATCAGGTCTCCCTAATGTAGCACCACCTCCCTGTCCACGTGATGTAGACTGTACATCTTAAAACTATACTTTTAAGATTAGGCTGGCAGAATGAGTAGAAACTCTGTAGCAAGTACACACAAATACACACACACACACACACACAAACTCACAGGTTTCATTGGAGTTGTGGGCCCCACACTAACATTGTAATGGCCTCACAATAAAACATATTTAGTGCCTGTGTGCATGTATGTGTGTGTGTGTGTATGTGTGTGTGTGTGTGTGAAGGGAGGCGGAAACACCAAATAAGTTTAACACTCTTTGACTCGCACGCCTTGCTGGAGTGATTGCCATTCTACAGAACCAGGCCTAAAGGGTCTGTTAAATAGTGCCTTATTCCCTCGCCAGTGATTACGCTCTTGATTATGTGAGAGTGCGTGACACCAGCTAGATGTTCCTTGCAGCCTCTTTTTATCCTTTAGTAGGTTTCCGCTGAAAAAAGTCAAGCAGGAAAGCGAGACATTAATTTGCACCAATGCGCATATGTGTTTTACATCCTTCCTCCGCCAAAAGCCAGCTAACGGGCCATGAGCTTTTACCGAGCTGATGGTCGCTGATGCTTGGAGGGAAAAAGCGCCGTTTGTGTCAATCAAGCAGAGCCCCCTCCCCTCCTCTCCCGTGCACCTCTCCCTCCCTCTATCGCTCAATCGCCTCCACTCGTGTAGGTGCTAAGCCACAGCATTTACGCGCGGCAGTCATTCGTAAACGACCGTGTTCGACTCGGTGCTTTTGCGTCTACTCAACGGCAAATCTTCGCATCTAAAGGCAAAGATTTATAGAAAATGTCGATACAGGGGAAAGAAGAGCAGAGAGTGTGGGAGAGGAGAGCAAGAGAAAGAGAAGAATAATGGAAGGAGGAGGGTAAAACGGACCATTTCGTTTTCCCGCATCAGTTGAGAGAGAGAGAGAGAGAGAGAGAGAGAGCCAGTGAAAGAGATGGTACAATATTATCACATCAACAACACACGGGGATGTTGCGCCACCGACACCCAGACCCACCCGAAGCAGCACCACATTCACCGCTCTCCCGGCATGCATCGTCCACAAGCGACTGCGCGTCAGTGTCGCTGAGAGGTAAGACTGCGAGCTGCAGCTCCAGCTTCACACGAACTTCTCTGGCAGTCTCTGGCAGAAATACACAGTGTTTCCTTGATTTTACCACAACAATACGTATGAGACGACTTTTAAATACATAATTCTTTTTGAATAGTTTTTTATATACCTTCCAGCATGTATATAGTGTTTATTCTTTTATTCACTCTATGGTGACGATTATTGCTGATTTTGTGAGATTGGTTTTATTTCAGTCTAGAAATGTAACGTATTTGACGCGGTAATACATTTTATGAACCCACAAGTTTTAAAATGCACTTTCAGTTTAGGTTTTAAACTAGGTGTGACTGAAATAAATAGAAATTGTGCATAATAAAACATAACTTACAGACACAGAATATTAGCTTTTGTTATATGTTTTACTGCACAACTGGTAGTTTTAGTTACTTTGTTTTACTTACAAGTGCAGTCACACAAGTTAATCCGCCTGTACGCCCCCGTGTGGTAGATTACAGTACAACACACATAACAGGTTAGACGAGCGAGACAGGTAATGGAGGGATTTCGACATTCACATCAACTGTATGTAGAAGACTCATGGCTCTGTATTTCTAGAGTGTTTGATAAACTATAAATAAAAGATATTTAATAAATTTAGAGACATAGCTCAAGTACAATTTAAGATAACTCATTTAAAATGTTTATCATCAGGCACTATAGATTTTGAAAGTTAATTTCCCGCTTGTTTGTGTAATTGTTCATAAGAGTATCGCCTCTATGACTGTCTCACGTGTGTTTTAAGGGAAGACGTGAGAAGAACGCGTACAATGACTATAAATATTCAATAAGAGAGAGACAGAAAGAGAGGGTGTTGAAATGTTTTAGAAGATGAGCAGGGGGTGTAAAATAAGAGGCTGAGATGCTGCTGGATCTTCTCTGCCGCCTGGCTCCCGGCACATACATTAAATCGCTAATTCTGTTCTTTTTTTGTCTCTTTCTATAATTCATTGAATTTTGATTCTTGCTGTGCTTTTTTCTTTTGCCATCTCTCTAATTCTTGCACTTTTCTCTTGCTTTCTGTTTCCTTTACACTGTCACACACCCTGCTCCACTCGCGCCCCCCCACCCAACTACCAAATAAATTCCAACTCTAATTTTGTGGTATTTTAGATTATTAGGCTCAGAAAATAGGACAGAAATTACGCTTGGTTTTTTGCACAGTTACAGAAATTCTCACTGGAGCTTTATGGCCACAATGTCATATTAGCTCATGACCAGCTGTTGTTTGTTTGCGAGGATTGACTTTTGTGTTGTGGTTGTGCTGTTTAACCGTAATGTCACTTTGTGATGTCGGATAAACTCTAAGGATGCAAGCTGTTTTCAGTCAGCTCTGTTACTACCAGCTGTGCCCTCACATTCCCTATGCTGGCACTGGCTAGGTGCGCCCCAACACACACACACACACTACGCACAAAAAATTGACAATTTCTTTTTGCTTGTATCCTCTCTGTTCAGGCATTGATCATCGACTCCTCTCTCTCTTCGTGTGATTCCACTTTGAGGCTCGAAGAAGAGTGCCAGTGCCTCTTTTCCTTATTAAAGACCTTCAGTCCTAAATATCAGACACAGCTCAACTCTCTACCTGCCATGGTGACATGAGACACTCCTGAGTGGCTTTGCTCCTTTGTCAGACACAAATCTTGTAGGGTCGTTAAAGCTGCCAATTGCTGCCAGTAGTATCCAAGGCCTCGGAAAAGAATAAATACATATTTCTTCCTGCTGTGCACAACAACCACTCGCTTTGCCATGTCAGTGGCAGTTAGATTCCGTCGCCACCTGCGCAGGCTCCTGCTCCTTTTGGCTTTATGCTGTCTCCTTTCACTCCTCCTCTCAGCCTACTTTCTTTTCACGAACTCCTCTCCTGCTATGCAGATTGGACAATCCCCCGAACCTGCCTGCTCTCAACCTCTGTCCATGTCTCCATACCATCATCTTCCACACCCATATCCTCCCTACCCCCCACAAATACACATCCATACTGACCCAGTAGTGCTGGTGCTGGTGGAGTCCCAGTACTCCCAACTGGGTCAAGACATTGTGGCTATTTTGGAGTCAGTGCACTACCAGTTTCAGATGGAGATTGCCTCTGGGAAAGGTGACCTCCCGCCATTGACTGAAAAAGGCCGCGGCCGATATTCCCTCATCATTTATGAGAACTTGTTAAAGTATTCAAATGTCGACACCTGGAATAGACAGCTGCTACATCAATACTGCATTGAATACAGAGTGGGTATCATAGGATTCTACCGCTCCACAGAGAACTCCCCAAATCTTCTGAAACTCCGAGGCCTCCCGGTGGTGCTCAGGACCAACCAGGTACTCTGGGACTGCTGTGTTATGTCCAGCTCACCTCTGCTCCACCTTACTAAGCCTGGCACAGATCATGGAACTTTACCTGGAGAAGACTGGACCACCTTCTTCTCCAATCACTCCAGTTACCAGGCGGTGCTGCAAGCACGTTCCAAGGATGGAGTGGGGGGGAGTAGTGGCGATAATCCAGAATCGGGCTTTAATTTAGTCCTGCAAGCCACTGTGGTGCAGGACATGGGACTCTATGATGGTGTGAGGAGGGTTCTGTTTGGAAAGGGTCTGGGATACTGGCTTCATAAACTCATCCTGGTGGACGCCATCTCTTACCTCACAGACAGAAAACTTACATTGGGACTGGATCGGCACATCCTGGTGGACATAGATGACATTTTTGTCGGAAAAGAAGGAACCCGCATGACCGCCAAGGATGTGAAGGTATTGTGATGCATTTATTTTTGTTGTTTGGGATGAAAAAAAGATGAATTATTCTCTGCCCATTCTGGTGGATGTGTGCTGTGTTTCATATTTGTTATATGGGGGGGTGGGGGGAATTAGCCAAAAGGAAAGAGGCCATTTCAATGTACAAGGACATAGGATGTGCATGAAAATAGAGAAATGACCGGGAGAAAGAAAGAGGGTTAGTGAACTGAGCTGGTGAAAAGATGAATGGCACTTACTCCTCTTTTCCCACGTTCCACCTATCAGGGACACTAAAGGAGAGTCAACCGTGCAGCCCACCTCTCTGCACAGCCACTGTTTCAAAACACATTCTTTACTTGCATGAGCAAATACACATATGTATATGTGTGTTTGCGGGGTTGAGATGTGAAAGCAGGAGGATGGTGGGTAGTGAGCTCACCCCTTGAAAATACTTGTATCCAGAAGAAAACATATCAGCAAAATGGACACAGGAGCTCCATGCGTTTTAACGTCTCCCATTTGTAATCTGCCTACTCTTCAGTTCTGTTTGACACATGAAAAATAACTTTTGCCTTAACAGATGGCCAGGAAGATTAGATTTTTCTTTCAATGTCACATACATTTGGCTAGCATTGTATCACAAACAAACAAAAATCACAAAACAAACAAAAAAAAACTGGGAGTGTGACACATCTGTCCAGCTTAGAGGATTGATTGACCCACTCATCATCTACTATCTTCATGGAGCAGTGTTCACTAAACACTTCAGGATTTCTCGAATATAGAAAAAATAAATTAGAGTCTCTGCTTCAAACACAAAGAAACAAAATGTCTCTGCTTTGCACTCCTGCTGTCAGGTAATTGCCTAGAACACAGTCACTTTAAAAGACACGGCTTTACATGTAGCTGAACACTCCTACTTAACAAAAAGACAATACAACAATAAATTATTGACAAATAAGAGTAAAAATATTTGACTGCTACTCAAACCAGAGACACCTTACCAGTGAGGAAGTAGCAAAGGAATATTTTGAGATTTCTAAGTGCACGCCCCCTCTAAGATGGCAGCTAAAAGGCTATCTCTCTGTCTCTTAGATCCGAGACATAATGATTCATCAGAAAATGTTTGCCCAAAGTTGTATAAATCTGGGGAAATAGAACAAAAGCTTTACCACATTAAGTATTCAACGATATTATATTGGGCAGTTAGCAGGTATAAGACACCACTGCATCTGTCCAGAAAAATGATAACTGACACGTTACATTCCACTATATATATATATATATATATATATATATATATATATATATATATATATATATATATATATATATCAGTCAACTACTGCTGCTCTCCCGAATGAAGGAAGGAGAGAGGCCAATTAAATGGTTCCCTCTGTCTTACTGCACCCACCCTACGAGTTCATCTGGTGACAAACAATACCTAAGCCCTCATGTCCACACAGACACACACACGTGCACACACACAAACACACACTTTCCTCTATTAAAATGATTCACAGAGAGGCACCCCGTGGATTACATTTCTCCAAATGAGAAATTGTGTCAGTCAAGATCTGTCATTGATGATACCATGTCAGTTCCTGTGTTTTTTTTTTTTTGTTTCTGTCATTAGGCTTCCTTTTTTTCGTATGGAACTATTGTTAAGGAAGACAGTTAACTACATCTCATCCACAGATAAATCTCACCTTCTTTATCTCGCCCTCCTCTCTCACTCATTCACCGTCCTTCGCATGGGTTTCATGGCCTGAGTCACTCACTTCCTAAAATGGATCTCGACGTGGTCTCACATGTAATAAAGGACGTATGCGACACATTTTTCTGATCTGCACTAACTTGAAGCTGATAGCAGTGATAGCTATCTGGCATTTTTATGTATCCAGATATAGATAGCAATGCTATAGAGTTTAATCATTTTGCTTCTGATTTTCTTCCCCAAGTAGCTAAATGCAAATTCTCCACTTATCTACCAATAATCTCCCATCATCATCATTGCCTGTGCATTTTTGATTGTTATTTTACTTTGATGTGTGCCCTTCAGTAATGGGACACATTAATTAGAAAAAAACTAACACTCTTTTTCTAAGTTAAGCCATTCTCAAAGTTTCACAGCTTTATTTATTTTCTGAAAACCCACAAAACTGTATTACCTATAAAGCTGAATTGGAATCAGCTTAACCATCTGTTCTCTGGGTTATTGCCCACATTATTTTATTATACTGAGGAATGGATATGGCAGCTGAGTGAATAATAGTGCACAGCAGATAACAGATAATGTTTTTTTTTTTTTAACGCGTTCATTTACACAAGAGTCTGAACCTGAATACACAGAACTTACCAATTAAAGTAGTGACTTTTAAATTTAGTAATGCCTTTAGTGATGACTGAAATATTTTGATTTTAGACTTTTAATTTTAAAGTGTGCAATATTTAATCTTTATACTTAATTAGGTGTGATAATTTCTTTACAATTGAAGTGAATGGAATTGAAGTCTTTTCATTTCTATATGCCAGTTCTCATACATAAGAAAATTTGTCATTAACAGGGGAGCACATAGTTAGAAATCCAACAAAAAGACACTGTAATCTGTTAAAGTGGACAATAGATAAGAGGCATGGACACGACCTAAAAGGGCTTTTAGTCTATCACACCGCTCATTTACACCTAGGGGCAGTTCAGATTCTTTAAGAATGTGCATCTTTTAGGACTGTGGAAGAAAGCCAGGTTATCTGCAAAAACATGCAGACAAAAAGAGACCTGACTGAGACAGAAAAAAATAATTTCCTGCCTGTAAAGACCAAAACCACTGCACCGTCAGTGATGCCTTTAAATGTTTTCTTTTTTACTTTACCGACAACGCCAAACCCCTTTGCTAAGGACTTTACGTTGTCTTCTGATCACAGTCCCAGCCATCCAGTCTCAAGTGAAATTATTAGGCCTGCAGGACAGAACTTTTTTTCTCTTTTTCTAGGGGGCAGGAAGTCCACAAGACAGTCATAGTCTCACTCTAATTCAAAAACACCTCGAATATCATTTTAATTCCTTTTTTCTGAATTCCAGTCTTTTTCAGGGCTCTTGTTTTTTGTTTGCTCTTTCAACACTGAAAGAGGTTTTGCAAACACAGAAATTGTTAAAACCTAAACTGCTTGAGGGGTTGCCAAGTAGAATTTATAGGAATCATAGCGAAGCCAAAACCATAATAACTACCTTGGATATTTAAGTATAAAGTAAATAGATTATTTTGTAAAAAAAAAATACTCATTTGTCACATGCGTACGAAGCTGTGCACGTACGCATGTGACAAATGAGACATGGAAAGGAAGAGTAAGCAAAAGGAAGACTGGCAGAAACTTGTAAAGCACTCATCAAATAGAAATGCTTGACCCAGTTGAATTTTGTTGATCTCCCTCAGACACACACACACACACACACACACACACACATCCATGCTTCTATCTTTGTGAGGAAAGTTGTAATATATGTAATATATTACTCAGCCTCTCACCTTAACCCTCACCTCAACCCTGTCATCACTTCCAATTCACTAGTAGAATTCAGATTTTGGTACTTAGTATGTAGCAAGTACAGGAACACACACACACACACACACACACACACACACACACACACACACACACACACACACACACACACACAAATAGATGTGGTGGAGAAATATAGACTAAAAACTTGAACCCGCTTTTTCATAAGAATTAATTTATGCAATTATGTCTAATTTTCTTGTCTCTACCAACCTACCATTAAATTTGCTTCCTAATAAGTCATCTTGTAATTGGTTTCCTTTTTGATCTCCCAGCCATGCTTTCAGGAGTGGAAAGAAAAGGAGTGCAAAGAATAGGGTGAGAATGACAGAATGGGGATATGGTGAGGTGGCTGGTTTAAAAGGTTTGTGAGAGAATGTTAATGCCAGCTGTCCAGATGCCTGTCCCCATCTGTTTGAACCCCAACGTCTTGTTGGCGGCTATTCCAGTGCTTGTTCGTGCACAATTGCAACTGCACATCAATGTGCACAAGTGCTGTCATTTACGCAGACAACAAAACAAAACAAAAATCCTGGCGTTTCTTCAGATGCTAGCAGCGTTAGGAAGTTGTGGGACTGGGCACAGAAATGAAGGCTACCGTTAACTGCACATTAATCGCAGTGTGTTTACTTTCATCAGTGGGATTGTCAACGTCTCTCTCATAGTCCCACTTTCTATAATCCAACGCCTCTTTTATTGCTTACAGCCCAAGTTAAGAACATCTCTGGGTTTCAGCTCAGTGGACAGATTGGCACAAAGTCATCCATTCTTTTGCCCAGATCTGGAGCTGTTACTCAGCAGGAGGGTACTTCAAGGTCCCTCAGAGCCAGATTATTTTTATCTATATTTCACTGTGTTTCTCACCAAGATATGCACTACTTTCTAACATGTTTCAAATTTTAATTTGTGATAAGACCTCTTTTCAAGGAGTGGTCACTATTCTGCATTTGCACACTTTGAAAAAGTACATTTTTTTTTTTTTACAGAATGCAAATGAGATGTTGATATACACGGTAATAATGCATTTAAACTGAGTGTGTATTGAGTAACAATGCAAAGTACTTAGCAACAAACTTAATTTAATGTCTTTGTATACCCACACATTTTGTCATTGTGTGTGTGTGTGTGCATGTGTGTGGTGCATTTAAGATGCAGAGGTTGTCATCACAGAGGAGACAGGGGATCAGATTAGGGAGCTGTGCCTATCTGTCAGCATGCAGCCATCTTCAGCACCATTAGATTAGAGTTAATGAAGACACTCTGTGCATGTGTTTGTGTATTTGTTATCTCGAGACACTAACCCAGGAGGAGTGAGGGTAAAAGGAGAAAGACAGTGAAACAAAACTGCTGATTCCTTCCTGTAACATAAATTAGGCAAAGATCCCTGGGAATCAGTTAATGGTACCTTTAACACAGCTTTAGTCATCTGTGATGTTGTCAGAAAAAGACTACCACAAGACAAATATAAGGACAGTTATAAAAGTGGTGTAATGAGAACAGTGAGTGTCTTGTTCTTCTCAGTGAGAAGAAGGTGGGATGGACACGTGCAAGAGAATGAGACAGAGTTAGAGAACATAAGAGAGAGAGAGAATGAGAGAGCAACTTTCCACAATGCCACTTCAGCCTTCCTTTTAAATTAGAGCAGCCCTGTCTCTGGAGAATGTGGCATTTTCATGGGAAGGGTTGGGGGAGAAGCAAAGGAAGACAAATGGTAGAGGGGAGGGAAGGCAGAAAGAGCCACAGAAGTGGGGAAATGGAAGAATAGAAATGAATCAGAATGGGAGTAGAGGAAGAGGAGGGGGCGAGAAGGAACGTGGGTGCAGGAGGGATAGGGTCTCAGTACAGGATGGATGGAAGGAATGATAAGATGGGAGGAGTATGTGCAGGAGTTATTAGCCCACACCCTCCAGAGGCTACTAATGCACTGACCTTCATTAACTCGCATGACTGTGTGTGTGTGTGCGAGAGAGCGAGAGAGGGAAAGAGAGAGAGAAAGAGAGAGCAAGTGAGAGAGTGCCACTCTCTTTAGTTAACACTCATTACCGAGTCTTTGTTCAAAGGCCAATAAACTAATGAAGTCATTAAATAATAGGAAAAAAATCCCCTCCTCAAACTGGAGTCAGAGTCAGGTAAACTTTATGGATATGAACAGCCACCAGATAACTTGTACTCTTTAAAAATGAGGGGGGAAAAAACAAATGAAAATCTATCTCATTTATCTGCAGGCTTTGCTTGAAACGCAGAGGCAGCTGCGTTCACAGATCTCCAACTTCACTTTCAACCTGGGATTTTCTGGGAAATTCTACCACACAGGTGTGTATACAGTCATTATCTGTTCCAGTTCTAAAAAAAAGGTAATTGTTCCTAGCAATAATAATTTGATTACTGGGAGTAAATATCTCTTGAGAAACCAAAGACCAAGTTTGAAAACCTACCATGCTGATAGACAGCTCTGACTCAGCTGTCATATCAAATCAATCACCAAATTTCTGCTAAAGAACATAATCCAGAGTGAAAGGTTTTGTCAAAAATGGACCAGGAGAAGCTTATCGAGAAGTTCATCTCCTGGAGCCCTGACTTCTACAACGGTCTTTGAATTGTACTCATCCAAAAGAGCACGGAGAGCTGCGACTTACTAAAAAAGCTGCAGCTCTTTTTCGAGAACAACCAGAAGCACAGTCTTAATTATTTCTGTTACAAGCTCCTTCTCCCCAGTGGACCCCCTACTTTCCCAATGCCCTTAACGGTGTCTTCGCCAGCTTTGAGGTCCCCAACACCCCCCTCAGCACCAGACTCACACCATTCCCAGGTGACACACCTGTCAGTGTGACCTGTCTGGTCTGGAAGGCCTTTCTCAGCAAGCTATGGCATACTAGACCAGGGAGCTCAATCCTGAGGAGCTTCTGTCGCTGTGGAGAAGGTCGGAGAGGGTCCTCAGCACCATGTGGCACAGCAACTGCTGAGCAGGAAACAGGGAGGCTCTGCAGAGGGTTGCACAGACATTTGTGGAGAGTGGCCAGCCCACTTCCACAAACATCTACATACATTCTGGAAACTGTGAGGCTGCTGAGCTCTGGTGGTACTCTTTAGAAGCTACGATCCCCACACCCAACATGTTATTATTGTTATTGCAGCTGGACTGCCTCACTTACATTTTACACATTTAACACAAGCAAAGCTGAATTTTAATGCTTATTTTGTAGAATATTGTGTAGAATGTGTATATTTCTTTCTTTTTAATCTACTTTTAAAATTTTATTTGTAATTGCACTTTGACTTTAATCCATGTTAAGGGTCATAATAGAGCCTGAAAGCATAATTCATGCCATTCAACGTTAAATCTGTGCTGATATGACAGTAAAGTTCCTGGAATCCCTGAATACTTGAAACCACTAAATAATTTAAGTCCAGAATACATGAATGGCGTGTTAATAAAATAGAAGCATTTTCCTTTTATACCACACACAAATGCCAGAAGAACGGAAATAACCCCACAAAAGCAAATGTTTTTAAATTCTCTTTCTTGTGCATTTTAATTTGTAGTCTTTCATTCATGTTTTCTTTATACATACATACATATATATATATATATATATATATATATATATGTGTGTGTGTGTGTGTGTTGTCATGGCACATTTAAAGATGTGGTGCAGCTTCACTGAAAGATTTTGTGAATAAATCAAAATAAAATTGATTAGGACAAGGTAATGGTGAACTGGAAGATGCATATAATTTTAAAAAGTCTTTTTGAGTCTGTGTGTCTGTTATTCCCATGGCATCACATCCCATCACCATGACATCAGACTGCGACCTTTTCTAGAAACACAACAGCGCAGCTGCTTGGTGATACACTCCTACCTTCATCATTATGCTCCAAATTTGCTTAAAAAGTACATTCACTTGTTTCTCCTTCTAAGTGTGTGTGTGTGTGTGCGTGTGTTGTGTGTGTGTATATATGTGCACGCAGGCACAGCGGAGGAGGATGAGGGAGATGATTTACTGTTGAAATATGTGGATGAGTTCTGGTGGTTCCCCCACATGTGGAGCCACATGCAGCCTCACCTCTTCCACAATGAGTCCTCTCTGCTGGAGCAGATGGTTCTCAACAAGGAGTTTGCACTGGTGAGACACGCACATGCTCCCATGCACATGTATACACAATTACACACGCACACATACACACACACACACACACACCTTTCTTCTTGCATTTTTTTAATCCGTTTGAGTTAGTTATTGTTATTTCCTTGTCAGCATTGATTGATAGGTTATCAGTACAGCATGGACATTTACATAGAGACAGCAACTGGATGTATTGCTAATGTTTACAAGATGTTTTTTATTTTGTTTACAAAATGCACTATCAGTGTTTGGAGGCATATCTTTTAGAACATGTTTTTTAATGCAAATTAGTCATATATGAATATATTTTTGGGTCAGGGTCCACAACACAGATGAGAACATAATGTGTTTGTCATTAGCAAGCATCCCTCTCAAATCTACAAGATTTAGCCTTTTTGGGTTTTGTTTTCTACTCTCTATCTGTGTGTGTGTGTGTGTGTGTGTGTGTGTGTGCGCGTGTGTGTGTGTGTATGTGTGTGTGTGTGAATGAGTGAATGCACTGTTATAGTAGAAAGGAGAGAGAGACAGAAAGAAAAGACAAAATTATGAGAACACTTGACAGATCTGAAAATATTAAATAAAATATGCAGATTGTTGCTCTGAATGTTTGTCCACCATTTGCAGCAATTAGAGCTGCACATCTCACTTGCATAGTGTCAATATATTTCCTAAGTTCAACACTACTGTTACGTCAAAGACCCATGCCAAAGACTTTCCTACAGAATGTAAAATAGATCTGTCCTACAATTGTACTTTACAACTCCGAATTGGCTCACTGGGGTTGGGTTCTAGACTTTTAAGGAGCCAGCCCATCATTTTCGGTGGTTTCAGTTCATGCAACAGATTCCTTCTGTTGCATGTACTTCTGGCAATCTTAATTTTAATAGCCAATTCAACAAAAACAACTGAAACCTCTTAAATATGCCAAGTGTTCTAATAATTTTGGCCACCAGAAGGTCAGCATCATAAGTACATTATTTACAAGGTCAGACTGTCCAACCCTCTTGTGTTTCATCAGCAGCATGTCCTTTGTCTGAGTTGTAAATTTGCAATGGCATCGATATTTACTGCGTGTGTGTGTAACACCATCACATACATGTCTGTCACTGTCCTCCAGGAGCACAACATCCCAGTAGACATGGGTTACGCTGTGGCCCCTCACCACTCAGGAGTCTACCCAGTTCACCAACAGCTGTACAAGGCTTGGAGACGGGTGTGGAATATCCAAGTCACCAGTACTGAAGAATACCCACACCTCAAACCCGCCCGATACCGTAAGGGCTTCATCCACAATGGTATCATGGTAAGGAGATGCCACTTTCTAATTTTGCTAAAAAAAATTTGGGCGTCAGGGGTGGCGATATTTTCACATGCATAGCCAAAAATACACCCCGATTCGCTTTGTGCAAATGGGATTTTACATGTATGCATGTGTATAAAGAGACGTATGAGACTAGGCCCAATTTACACGACAGTTTTAGGATGAATCACACCCCCCGTTTAGACAAAGACGCCATTGTAGACCACGTTAAATACTGCCTTTAACGTGTATACTGCCTTCAGCATTTTTTTTTTTTTTTGTCTTAAATGCAACAGTCATTGTCATCATGTTAGTTGGTAAAATGGACTTTTCACTGAGAAAGCTGATGTCACGCTATGCTCTGGGGGGGGGCTGTGCAGCTGGGGGTGTAAACAACCATGGAAACAGCTCCTGTGCACTACACTATCAATGAACATTTCTTAAAAAAATTGCATATTAGACCAGTTGTTGGGAAGGTTGAAGTTGTCCATACTTTTCTTACACTGTGCAACTAAACTCACTGGTTTATATCAACGAGTCTGTGGCATATTAACACTGTTGCTACGTTGTTTCACTTACATGATTATTAAATATCGGCACATTAGCTGTCACCACTGTAAGAAGTGGCTCTTTCACCCTGTTGAAGCTTATTTTAGGTCTCAACGCATAATGTGTTTTTTGCTGGTGCAGTGTATAAGTGATTGTAAAGCTAACACTACAAACAGTGTGATAAGCAGCAATATTTTTCTGCCAACAGGGCGTGCTGCAGCGCCCTCAATGTCCCCTTTCCAGCACCCTTGAATGTGAAGGTGAATTTGTTTTAAACTCTGCTGTCTATAAACTCAATAAGGGAAAATAAATACTTTTGAGCTTTTTTGGTGAAAGGTTGCCATGTTAGAAGGTTGTAGTAATGGCACTTTTGGCAATATATTGGCACGCACCAATATATTGTTTATCAGTTACTGTAGAAGAGAGCAAGAAGAAAAGTCTAAACATGAATTTTCATCTCCCTTCCTCCTTCTAATTCACTTGTCATTCAGATTCTTTGTCAGTGTGCCACAGTTTTCTTAATGCCACACAAAAAAAACACATTGAACATTAGTCAATGTTTTATTATTATTATTATTATTATTATTATTATTATTATTGTTATTATTATTATTATTATTATTATTATTCCCTAGCAAAATGTTCAGACAGCATTTTAATCGAGCATCTCATTTTAATCAAACGCAGTTTTCTTTTTGACAACTTGTCATCGTTGCATAAAGGATTTCAAAATCTCATGTTGACAGTTTGACAGGGCATAATATGTTATTAATAATTATCAATATGGCGGTATTGAGACCCATCAGCGATTCAATGAATGTAAAAAAAAAAGAACTCGCCAAAAAAAGAATCAGAGAACAAACTTGTCAAAGAAATGAAAAAGCGACAAAAGTTTGCAACCAAGAAAAATCCGTAGAAAATGCTGGAGGTTAAACTGAAATTAGCTCCAAAGTCAACACAATACTTTGTAAAGCTTTTCCGCAATCACTATTTTACTTGTGCTTCTTATTATTCTTTCGAATGGAAGTAAAGGCAGTATTTTTTATGCACTGAAATAAATGTCTCGTTGCAGAAAATACACGAGCTGTGCTCCAGAAATTGGAGTAAGTGCTGCTGCTTTAAAGAAACGCGGCGGCGTGCTGTTATCTGCAGTAGGTGGTGATCTCTGGGGTATCCACTGTGATTCTGTCCCACGTCCAACAGTGTCCCTCAAGACAATGCACACTGACAGCGAGCACAGCAGAAATTGCTCAGCACTGCTGACTTTACCGAAATTAAAGTACCTGGTGTGTTTGAGTTTCATCGTTACTTGACATGTTCTCCCCTTACCTGAAGTTTTTCACAGGTATTTAATGACCTCCCATCATCCAAAGACATGCATTTTAGGTTTATTTGAGAATGCTGAATGTCGTGTGTGCGTGTGTGTCCTGTGAAATGCTGGCAACCAGTTTAGGGTGGAGTCCAGTCTCTTTCCAGTGACCACTGTGATTGGCTATCCCCCCAAAATCAGGAATTAGGGGTGATTTCAGTTGAAATAAATAGGATAAACTAATAGACTAATGATGCTCAAACAGGTGGAGACAAAAAAATAATGGAAGGTGAAGAACAGTGGGAAACTGGCAACAGGAATCACTCACATTGCCTGTGAAGTTAAAGAAGCTACAGTAACTCATGACATCTGACATCTTGGAAACACACACTTTTGGCAATCACTTTACATTTTCTATCTTTTTTGTCAGTTTCATGATTTCTGCCTGTTTCTGATGCTAAGAGCTCTTGCTCCATCTTTATTTGCTAAAAGTAGGACAGGAAGTTGTTTTGGTGTCTCTGTCAGCAGATTGGGAGCCGCCCACAGCCGACCCACAGTATCAGAACAAATCACACTGAGATGGGATTTTGTGCGTGTGTGTGTGTGCGTGTGTGTGTTTCTTTTTAAAATGTACTATATCAGTTTGAGTTATAGCTCTGTGGATAATTGGTTTGGTGAAATAGTGCTGAGCTTCCGTGGCTCCGGTACCATTCTCTTCGTCTCTCTCTCTTTCTCTCTGTTTGTTTCTCTGTTTTCTCTGTTTGTTTCTCTTTCACTCCTTTGTGTATCTATGTTCATGGATGCACTGCTTTGTACTGGAGATACGTAAAGTAATATCTGTGTGCTCACAATCGCACTCTTGTTCTTCTTGAGGAAGTGAATACTTGTATCATAATGGAATTGTACTGTGGTGACACACTGATCATTTTTCAGGTTCTTGGGAAATAATAAGATTTCAAACCTGCTAATGTCACCGCCACTCTGCTGTGCTGGCCATACCTACATATATACACAGGGATGGGCAACAGTATAAGAACACCTGCCACTGACAGATCTGAAAATATTAACAATTTCTTCACTCCAAAACATAATTTAGTCTCCTACCGGTCATGAAGTGTGCAGATGGTTGCTCTGAGCAGAAAAAACATCAGATGAAATAAGTCCTTGTTTTTTTTTTTTTTGTTTTTGTCCACTTTTAACTTAGATATTTGGTATGTCCACTTTTTGTAGCACCTACAGCAGGTATAGCCTAGTGTCAGTATAATTCATGAGAACTTCAACACTAATATTATCCCATATCTTCTGCAACTTCAGCTAAATACTTTCTTTTGAATGCACAATAAATCTGTTTATTTATCTAAAGGCACAATTTAAAACATGCTTTTTATTTTAGTTCGATCAGCTTTGCAAGTTAAACAGACAGTTCTCAAACAGACATACAGTAGACATACATGTTCTGTTAAGGTGCGTACGGTGTGGGACCCAGAAGCAGGTGCAAGGCAGCCATTTTGTCAACAAAAAACAACCCTTTATTCGGGCAAACCATGAACAAAAATGCTCCAATGGCAGGATCAAAAAACAAACACAAAGTAGCAGGCTCAACTGTCCAAATGAGACGCACGCAGGCGAAAACGTACGCAGGCAGCTCCACTGCAGAAAGTCCTCTGACTCGTCCAAAAATCCCCTGGGGAAGCGTAGTGATCTTCAGGGAGCAAAAAAGGGGAAAACATGCATCGGAAAAAGGTCCAGATAACTAGAGGTGCATCTATGAAGGAGTTCCAAATAGCTCCTGCAGATAATCTGCAGATAATCATCCGACACTGGGGGGCCTGCACCCAGGGTTTAAATAGCATCCCAGATGAAGATGTGCCACCGGTGTGTCGCAGGACTGGAACCACCATGCTCCCTAGAGGACAAAAAAGGAACTACAGACAGCCAACACAAAATCTGTCAACTACGACCCGGGGGGTTCTCCGGATGGTTGCTGAGGCTTCGGGAACCCAATTCAATTCAATTCAATTCAATTCAATTTTATTTATATAGCACCTTTTACAATAAAATTGTCTCTAAGTGCTTTACAGAGGTAGAAACCCAGAGCCTGAACCCCCAGGTAAGCACAGTGGCAGGGAAAAACTCCCTTTTAACAGGAAGAAACCTTGAGCAGGACCAGGCTTACAAGGGGGAACCATCCTGCTGAAAGTTGGCTGGGTAAAGGAGGAATAAAAGAGGGAGACAGGACAGACAGAATAA
The DNA here is from genome assembly GCA_015343265.1 of Pao palembangensis. Lineage (NCBI taxonomy): Eukaryota > Metazoa > Chordata > Actinopteri > Tetraodontiformes > Tetraodontidae > Pao > Pao palembangensis. The sequence goes on along the minus strand of CM027089.1, from coordinate 9,648,987 downwards.
AGAGAGAGAGAGGGAGAACAGATACAATCATAAAACCAAAGAAATACAGACAAAATACAATCATAGAAATACAAACATATCAGACATATATACACATAATACAGCATAGCAGGTTGTTATAAAGAGATGAACAGTATAGGCAGGTGCCGACAGCGGACCCTGAGTTTGCCATAGGCCAAAATCCGTACAGCACGAAGGCCTGGAGACGGAAAACCTGCAAAGAGAGAGAGAAAGAGAGAGAGAGAGAGAGAAGGGGGGAGACACACAGAACGACAAGGAAGACTGGACCCAGATAATCCCGGTGAAAATAAAAGGAGGAGAAAGAAGAAGAAAAGGAGGAGAGGACGTGAGGGAGTGGTTGGTGTTGAGGAAGTGGGGAACTGCTCAGTGGATCATGTGTTTGTCCCCAGCAGCGTAGGCCTATAGCAGCATAGCTGTGCTAAAAATTGAAGAATAAGAGTCTGATGAGCCTATTCTAGCTATAACTGTGAAAACTGACTAAACTAGATCTGTCAGCCCTACACACTTGGTTTGAGGCTAGCTATATGCTTTAGTGAACAGAAAGGTTTTAAGTTTGTTTCTGCTTTCTGCTGGAGCTTGGCCTCCAGCTTCCTCCTGTAGGAGTCCTTAGCCCTCCTCAGCTCTGCCTTCAGGTCGTGCTGTATCCTTCTCATCTCCTCCTTGTCGTCCGACCTGAAGGCCTTCTTCTTCTGGTTGAGAAGGGTTTTCAGGTCACTGGTGATCCAGGGCTTGTTGTTGGGGAAGCAGCGTACAGTCCTGGCTGGCAGGGTGGTGTGTTCACAGAATTTGATATATTCCGTGATGCAGTCAGTCATGCTGTTGATGTCCTCCCCATGTGGATCACAGAGCACGTCCCAGTCAGTAGACTCAAAGCAGTCCTGCAGTGCCTCCTGGGCCTCCTGATTCCACCTCCTAACTGTCCTTGTGGATGCAGGCTGCCGCTGGACAAGAGGAACGTACTTTGGTGTCAAAACAACCAGGTTGTGATCTGATCTTCCCAGTGGGGGAAGGGTGTTGGCACTGTATACGTCCTTTGCATTTGCATACAGGCGGTCTATTGTTCTATTGTCTCTCGTAGGGCAGTTTACAAACTGGTAGAATGTTGGCAGAGTTTTGTCCAGTGTGACATGGTTAAAGTCACCAGTGATGGTTATGAAAGCGTTGGGGTGCAGGGTTTGCAGTTTTGACACGGTGGAGTGAATGGTTTCACACGTTACCTCGGCATCAGCTGATGGGAGGATGTAAACAGCGACGACAATGGCGGAGGTGAGCTCCCTAGGCAGGAAGATGCACTTCTAGGTCATCAAAGGTAAGAGAGTCAAATGGGGAGCGAGTGTAGAGAGCCTGCGTCCAGGTCAGAGCCTATCCTTGCAGTAGCCCAACAACGTAGTTAACCTTAGCAGAGTCTGCTGTGAAGGACTGGCGGCGTTGCTCGAACACGAGGCGACACTGGAGGAGGAACCCACAGCAAGTGCTGTGCTCCTCGATCTTCCTCTATCTACCCAGACCACCACCAGTGCCAAAAGGCTCTGGGTTGAAGGTGTGAGAGTCTAGGGCAGCAGCGGCACCGGATTGCGGCGGGTAGCAGCTGCAGCCAGAGTTGAGACTTGCGCTGACAGGAGGGAAATCTGATGCGTCAGGTCTGCCACGTTCTGGGAGGTCCTGGCCGTATTGTCCGCCAGAGCTTGAACTATCTCATTGTGTCTGCCGAGTAGAATGCCCTGGCTTGCGTACTGCACATCCGCGAGGTCCATCCCTTGGTCGGATGATTCTGTTAATGATTCTGTTAATTCGCAGGCAGTTCCACGGTGGAAAGTCCTCTGACTCATCCAAAAATCCCCCAGGGAAGCGTGGTGATCTTCAGGGAGCAAAAAATGGGAAAACATGCATTAGAAAAATGTCCAGATAACTAGAGGTGCGTCTAAGAAGGAGTTCCAAATACCACTCAGCTGGAGACAATCATCCGACACTGGCTGGCCGGCACCCGGGGCTTAAATAGCATCCCAGATGAAGGTGCGTCTCCACCAGTGAGGACTGGAACCACCACGCTCCCCAGAGGACAAACAAAGGAACCACAAACAGCCAACACAAAATCTGTCAATCCTGACATGTTTATCATTATTTCTCCGCACACATGGGCTGAAGACAAATAACATTCTAATTTCAAAAGTATGTCTAGAGATTTTTTTAAGCCGCTGCCTTATATAAGATCAAGCAGTCAACACAGATGTCTTACATTCTTTCTCTGTCTAGACTTGTGGAATTAACCAGTGCAGAGTAGGTCTGCAAAGCAAAGAAAATACATGACCCAATTAAAGAAACCCAGGTTGTGACACCACAGCAGGTGCCAAAAAGCAGTACATATATATATATATATATATATGATATAATTGTCACATAGCACCCACACGTGTGCGTGCACACACACACACGTGTTTCTAGGCAACACACTGAATCATCTCACATGTCTGAAGGTCAGTACCGTGCTCCTCGATTTTCCTCTATCTACCCAGACCACCACCAGTGCATATTTTGACCAGACCAGTGAGCTGGGTTATCAGTGAGAACATATATATATCCATCCATCCACCCATCTTCCTCCGCTTATCCGGGGTCGGGTCGCGGGGGCAGCAGCCTAAGCAGGGAAGCCCAGACTTCCCTCTCCCCAGCTACTTCGTCCAGCTCTTCCGGGGGGATCCCGAGACGTTCCCAAGCCAGCCGAGAGACATAGTCCCTCCAGCGTGTCCTGGGTCTTCCCGGGAGCCTCCTACCAGAGGGACGTGCCCTGAACGCCTCACCAGGGAGGCGTCCAGGAGGCATCCTTACTAGGTGCCCGAGCCACCTCATCTGACTCCTCTCAATGCGGAGGAGCAGCGGCTCTACTCCGAGCTCCTCCCAGATGGCAGAGCTTCTCACCCTATCTCTAAGGGAGAGCCCAGCCACCCTGCAGAGGAAACTCATTTCGCTTGTACCCGCGATCTTGTTCTTTCGGTCACTACCCAAAGCTCATGACAATAGGTGAGGGTAGGAACGAAAATCAAGAGCTTCGCCTTTCGGCTCAGCTCTCTCTTCACTACAACGGAACGGTACAGAGTCCGCATTACTGCAGATGCCGCACCGATCCGCCTGTCGATCTCCCGCTCCATTCTTCCCTCACTCGTGAACAAGACCCCGAGGTACTTGAACTCCTCCACTTGGGGGAGGATCTCCTCCCCGACCCGGAGGAGACACTCCACCTTTTTCCGGCTGAGGACCATGGCCTCAGATTTGGAGGAGCTGATTTTCATCCCCGACGCTTCGCACTCTGTTGCGAACCGATCCAGCGAGAGTTGGAGGTCACGGGCTGATGAAGCCAGCAGGACCACATCATCTGCAAAAAGCAGAGACCCGATCCCGAGGCCACCAAACCGGACCCCCTCAACACCATGGCTGCGCCTAGAAATTCTGTCCATAAAAGTTATGAACAGAATCGGTGACAAAGGGCAGCCCTGGCGGAGTCCAACCCCCACCAGAAACGAGTTCGACTTACTACCGGCGATGCGGACCAAGCTCTGACACCGGTCATACAGGGAACGGACGGCCCGTATCAGGGGGCCCGACACCCCATACTCCCGGAGAACCCCCCACAGGACTCCTCGAGGCACGCGGTCGAATGCCTTCTCCAGATCCACAAAACACATGTAGACTGGTTGGGCAAACTCCCACGCACCCTCAAGGACCCTGCTGAGGGTATAGAGCTGGTCCACAGTTCCACGTCCAGAACGAAAACCACACTGCTCCTCCTGAATCCGAGGTTCGACTGTCCGACGGACCCTCCTCTCCAGTACCCCCGAATAGACCTTGCCAGGGAGGCTGAGGAGTGTGATCCCCCTATAGTTGGAACACACCCTCCGGTCCCCCTTCTTAAAAAGAGGGACCACCACCCCGGTCTGCCAATCCAGTGGTACCTCCCCCAATGTCCACGCGACGTTGCAGAGTCGTGTCAACCACGACAGCCCTACAACGTCCAGAGCCCTAAGGAACTCCGGACGGATCTCATCCACCCCTGGGGCCCTGCCACCGAGAAGTTTCTCAACAACCTTGGCTACCTCGACCCCGGAGATAAGACCCCGATTCCCCAGGCCCTGCTTCCTCACTGGAAGGCGTGTCGGTGGGATTGAGAAGGTCTTCGAAGTATTCCTGACACCGATCCACAACGTCCCGAGTCGAGGTCAGCAGCACACCATCCCCACCGTACACAGTGTTGACATTGCACTGCTTCCCCCTACTCAGATGCCAGATGGTGGTCCAGAACCTTTTCGAAGCCGTCCGGAAGTTGTTCTCCATAGCCTCACTGAACTCTTGCTACGCCCAGATCTTTGCCTCGGCGACCACCATAGCTGCACTCCACTTGGCCTGCCGGTACCTGTCTGCTGCCTCAGGAGTCCCACAGGCCAAAAAGGCCCGGTAGGACTCCTTCTTCAGCTTGACGGCATCCCTCACCGCTGGTGTCCACCAGCGGGTTCAGGTGTTGCTGCCACGACAGGCACCGACCACCTTGCGGCCACAGCACCGGTCAGCCGCCTCAACAATGGAGGCACGGAACATGGTCCACTTGGACTCAATGTCCCCCACCTCCTCCGGGACATGGGAGAAGCTCTCCCAGAGGTGGGAGTTGAAGCTCCGTCTGATAGGAGACTCTGCCAGGCGTTCCCAGCAGACCCTCACAATACGTTTGGGCCTGCCGGGTCTGTCTGGCATCCTCCCCCACCAACGGAGCCAACTCACCACCAGGTGGTGATCAGTTGACAGCTCCGCCCCCTCTTCACCCGAGTGTCCAGAACATGCAGCCGCAAATCCGAGGACACGACTACAAAGTCGATCATCGAACTGCGGCCCAGCGTGTCCTGGTGCCAAGTGCACATATGGACACCCTTATGTCTGAACATGGTGTTCGTTATGGACAATCTGTGCCGAGCACAGAAGTCCAACAACAGAACACCACTCGGGTTCAGATCAGGTGAGCCATTCCTCCCAATCACGCCCCTCCAGGTCTCACTGTCACTGCCAACGTGAGCATTGAAGTCACCCAGGAGGACGAGGGAACCCCCAGAAGGAGCACTCTCTAGTAGTCCCTCTAGGGACTCCAAAAAGGGTGGATACACTGAACTGTTGTTGGGGCCATAGGCACAAACAACAGTCAGGATCCGTCCCCCCACCCGAAGGTGGAGGGAGGCTACCCTCTCGTTTAACGGGGTAAACCCCAACGTACAGGCACCAAGCCGGGGGGCAACAAGAATCGCCACCCCTGCCCGCAGCCTCTCCCCGTCGGCAACTCCAGAGTGGAAGAGAGTCCAACCCTTCTCGAGAAGGCTGGATCCAGAGCCCTTGCTATGCGTCAAGGTGAGGCCGAATATATCTAATCGGAACTTCTCAACCTCGCGCACCAGCTCAGGCTCCTTCCCCATCAGAGAGGTGACATTCTACGTCCCTAGAGCTAGCTTCTGCAGCCGGGGATCGGACTGCCAAGGTCCCCGCCTTCGGCTGCCACCCAACTCACATAGCACCCGACCCCTTTGGCCCCTCCTGCAGGTGGTGAGCCCACTGGAAGGGGGTCCCACGTCATTCCTTCAGGCTATGCCCGGCCGGGCCCCATGGGCAAAGGCCCGGCCACCAGGCGCTCGCCAGCATGCCCCACCCCCAGGCCTGGCTCTGGGGGGGGCCCCGGTGACCCGCATCCGGGCAAGGGAGACCCGGCACCAAATATTTTATTCATCATAAGGGGTTATTGTGGGCTGCGCTTTGTCTGGTCCCTCACCTAGGACCTGTTTGCCATGGGAGGCCCTACCAGGGGCATAAAGCCCCAGACAACTGAGCTCCCAGGATCATCGGGACACGCAAACCCCTCCACCACGATAAGGTGGCAGCCCAGGAGGGGACATATATATATATATATATATATATATATATATATATATATATATATATATATATATATTAACTGGTTATTAACTGGTAGGAGGGTACTGCAGCATTTTCTGTCAGAAAGTTCAAGTATGTGCCATGTATGTTGCTCAGTCTCTACAAATATTAGGCTTGGTAAAAGTGTGATGGTGCCTTTAGGTGTAAGTGGCTGTATCATTGATCCAGAAATCAGAGGAAGCACAAAGGTGAACATATGGTTTGGAACCAGCTTGTTCAAAAAAACATGTCTGAGGTCTTGCATGGCTCCAAATTGCTCTAATTTTATATTCCACTAGGTGACGTTGTGAATTCTGTGAAAATTGAAATAACGCGGAGGTGTATGTTTGGAAGTAAAAAAAAAAAAAAAAGGCTTGCCAGCTGCTGTCTGCTAACCGCATAACAGAGAATCAGGTGCCAGGAGGTGCTGGGACTGAGAAAACGGCTCTGCTGCATCATCTTTAATGCCTGAACTGCTCCTCGTCACTGTAAAATATTACTAAAATAATATCAAATCAGGAAAGTGATTCCTCTTGAAAATGTAATCATACCTAAGGTAAAATTTCAAGAAACTGTATGAATGGTTTTGTTTTTGTCTTGTAATTAGCTCCTGCTGATCGTCGACTGCTCACCTGACTGTTGTTTTTTGGTGTAAACCACTTATGTGAAACATGGATACTAACAATGCTGCTTTTGTGTATATGCGTGTGCGCAGGTGCTGCCTCGTCAGACATGTGGCCTGTTTACTCACACCATCTACTATAAAGAATATCCAGGTGGACCAAAAGAGCTGGACAAAAGCATCCATGGGGGAGAGCTGTTTCTTACTGTGCTACTCAATCCAGTGAGTCATAAACTGAACAAACACGCGCACACATGCACACACACACAAATATGGCAGGAAGTAAGATTCAACAACAGGTAAATGGAAATACCTTCCATTTTAATTTTTGAGGCTTTAAATAAGTTTCCCATTTCTCTTTAAATTTAACTTCTTTGCTGTCTGGTACTTTGTTTTTCAATGTTGGTGGAGTGTGTGTGCGTGTGTGTGTTTGCACACGTGTGTGCGTGCATGCATGTGTGTGTGTGTGTGTGTGTGTGTGTCTATTCCTGTCAGGGCCTACTTCTCACAGTGGAGCTGTGTTCATCTCCCCACTTTAAATTAGGTCTCACCACAGGGGGGTTGCTGTCACACATACAAACACACACAGACACATTCACAGACACACACACACACACACATACACACCCACATAGACATAGACGCAGACATAACGCTCCCACCCCACTTTTTTTCCTTACCCCCGCTGCGAATGTCAGCTCAGATAGATTACACTTTGAATTAAAATGTAGAATTAGGGTTTTTGGTGGCGCTTGTGATGCTTATCAATGCGCGCGTGCCCGCAACTCTTAACGGTGGGCAAGGAAGTAGGCAACTATCACCATTTGACTAAAAGTGCACGTGTTTATGCAGAGATGGAAAGTCGATGCTGAAACCAGCAGTAGGTTCTATTGAAGTTTCAGGTAGAGCAGTGCTGAACGACAGAAGCTGACAGAACATCACAGAACTAAATGCAGCTTTGCACAACAACCCAATCTAAGCATTCCTTCTCCCTCTGGAACACTTTGTTGCTGTGTGTCTGTAGTTCTGATAATCTTTTTTGTTTTGCATCTTCAGTCTGTTTTCATTTGTCAACACTCGTCTTCAGTTCTGTTAAATTTCGAGTTTAATTTATCGAGAGTTGCAGAATTTTTTACCGGCTAAATTTTAGTACAATCATAAATACTCTATCTTAATGCACTAGATGAAAATTAATGACACAAGATGCTCTCCGAAGATGCTTTTGAAAAATGTCATCAGTCCAGGTTCATTTCTAAAATCCATCTAATAATCATACAATTATCGTATTTTGATTTTGCAGCTGAAGGGACCCAACAATATTGAGAAGCTTTACTTCTGAGCCAAAAAAACATGCACTGACAATCAAAGATATTAAAACTCAAAGTTATACTTTGAAAAGAAGTTGTACAGAAAGTGTCAAGACAAAATTAAATTAAAGGAATATTAATCCTATTTCTATCAAAATCAAGGTCAATAAGGGCCTTTTTGGGTTTGGCATAATGCTGACTGAGGTGATTCCAAGGGGTTGTGTGTATGTGTATGTGTGTGTGTGTGTGTGTGTGTATGTGTGTTATATAGTTGTGTCATTACATCTCTGCTCAACGCACGAAGGATTTGACAAGGCTTTTGCTCACGTCACCACTGATGTCATTTCAACATGAGTTTGCGAACCGAGGGGGGGGACCTCTACGCTTGCTGTCCCACTCTATCTCTTTCACACACAGGCTCATATATATTACACAATGGCTGAACTTCTTCTCAAAAGCCAGACACACACAGAGGCTAATGATAATTTTCCCTCAGCCTCCTTGCTCTTTTATGCTTCTTCTCTCAGTCTTCTCTCAGTTCTCTGGTCCGGTCTCTGAGTGAAAGAAGGGGATCCTACTGAGCTTGGAAACAATTGAAACATTAAACAAGTTGAATCTTCCACTATGTAACACGCTCACACATACAACAATGTACCCATTTAAGCTTTCATAAGTGTGTGCACTTTGTGTGTCTAATAGTGTTCCATAGCTTACTGTTTTAGCTCCCTGGGGTGGTTCTGTTGTCTGATGATCAGCACAATGGTGTTGTTGTCACTTTGCATCCAGCAATTTTAAATCACACATGTCAGTTCCCAAGCTCGTTTGTTGTGTGTTTTTGTGTGTGTGTGTGTGTGAACGTGCACATGTGCTATGCATGCCTGTTATTGTGCATGTGGGTGCGTATGTCTGAATAATTAGATACATTTGTATCACTCTAGGCTGCATCAACAGTCATCGTGCTCCGCGTCTCACGTACACGCCACGATCAATTGGACGACCTAAACTGTGCAAGCAGCCAGTAGGGCACAAGGCATTGCCCGATAAATGGCCACAGAGATGGAGGGAAGAGGAGCTGGAGAAGTGGGAGGAAAACTGGGAGAGCAATGCAAGAAGGTGGCAGACAGATTAAGATTTAATTTTCAGGTCACGGCATCTTGTGTCACTTGAGAATCCAGACACATACAGAGCAGCCATGCACGCAGAAGCAAGCACGCATACACACACACCGGCAGGGCTGCTGGCCAGGTCTGTGCATGTGTGTTTGTGCATCCTAGCTGACACAAACAGCTGTAGACATGCTATATATCAGAGCTGACATTTAGCACTTAGCTCTGCCACTAAGCTTATTAGCTAAACACCCGATATCAACTGTTGAATTACTCATCCCCTCATCCTCACCCTTCCTCTCATGTCACTGTCTCTCTATCTTTTTTCCTTTTGGGTAATTTTCAAATTGTTCATCATGACTTTACTAACATATATAAATCTTTAATATATTTTATTATTTGGTCTGGCATCTTGCTGCTGAGGACTTTTCTACATGCACAGACATACATGCAAGTATACACACACACATGCACACATCCTTGTTCCTCTATCTTTGTAAAAACCTTTCCTGGACATGATATGTTACCCAGCTCCTCACCCCAACCCTAACCATCCCAACTAACTACATGACCCTAAAACCTTTAAATCCTCACTTTCCAAAACTGGATTGATGATTTTGGTACTCAGCATGTAGCAAGCAAAATAAAACACACAAAAACACACACACACACACACACACACACACACACACATACACACACACCATAAGTTTCTATTCTATTTATTCTAGTGAATAAATCAAAAAGTTGTACCAAAAAAAAGTAAGAAAGAAAAATGTGGACTAGAGCCGAATAAATGGAACTGAAATCATGTGACATATTGATGTTTTCACCGCACTATTGTATTGATTTTTTTCAATTATCCCTTAATGAGACAGCGACATTGAGATGGACTCTGAGAGAAAAACAGAAAGGTACTCTGCAAACATGAAGAGGAGAAAGGACAATTATGGTGCAGGAGAGAAAGACTGATGATATATGTTTGTCTTTTTGTGTGTGTGTGTGTGTCTGTGAGAGAGAGAGAGAGAGCGAGAGAGAGACAATTCAATCAGGGACAAATATATGTGGAACTAAGTGGTTTGTATTGGGAAACAGGCTGCTAGGCTACTAGAGACAGACAGACGCACGGATGGATGGATGGACGGACAGACAGACAGACAGACAGACAGACAGATAATTAAATCATGTCTCAAAGTCAAATACATGATATAAGGCAATATTAATCTCCCAAGACATGGAATTTATGCACACACACGTATTTATGTGTATGCATGTAATAATGTTTGCATACTTTTTTGATGCTGGACTGACATGCTTCATCAAAACATTTAGGTCAGTGTGAGATTGCTCAGAAGAAAGTTGCAAAGGAAAAAAAAACATACATAAAATGAATTTTGAGAATAAGACATTAAAAGGGAGGGGTATATGGAGCTGAGTTAAAGTAGCATTAGGGAAAAAAAGATGTGGGGTAAAGATTCAAATGGGGAGCCTGTGGGGTCGGCTTTATTCCTCTCCTTTAGGCACTTCTCTCTCAGCCTCTTTCCATGATTTGTGTTAATTACAACTGCATACTGTATAAAATGCACATGAGGGGGTTCAAAGTTATCCAATAGCAAATGAGACATTGCACAGATGCAGAGAAAAGGTTTATGTTGTTGTTAAGAGGGAATTCTTTCTTCAAAATAGTTAGGATGGGTTCCACTGTGGTTTTTGTTGTTTTGTTTTCAAATTTGCACTTAATTAACATTTTACAACCAACTATGCACTCACACACACACACACACACACACAACACTGTGTATTTCATTCTCCACATTTCTCCGGTTACAGGCAGAAATCATCTTTCGTTGAAGATTTATATCAAGTCACAATCTTTCTATTAACAAAAATGTTCTTTTTGCTCAAAACATTACATGCAAATGTGATGTTTCTGGTGAGATGGTGTCAGATTTAAATTGAGCCATTTTATCGAGAGTGCTGCTTTAAGCTTGCCATTCTTGCAGTGAAGAGGCATTACATTACAAGCACTGACTCGTGTGTCTGTTCTTTTTTCAAGTGCAAGATGACACCTTGACAGGGTTTTCACTTTGCTGTCTGCTGATATAAAACAGGCGAGGCTGGCCGGTGTCATTTGAATGAGCATAAGTTAAGATTGGCCACGATTGTGCTTGGCAAACATGGGGACACAAATGCACAAACAATTACACTGGATTGCACAAGAATAAACATCCTGTTGTTTTGACATCTTTGTCATAAATGAAAACACACAACTTGCTACACTCATGTATTTTCTCTTTCACACACACTCTCCCTGTCTCTGTTTCTCTCTCTCTGACACACATGCATACTCGTTCTTCTCGCTTTGTGAGGACTTTTATAGGCATAAGGGTTAAGGTCACCTCTAACTCCAACCTTAAAACCAAGTCCTAACCCTCAAACAGGCCTTTGAAGTTGTGAGGACCAGACAAAATGTCCTCACTTCCTAACAATGTCCTCATTTTGCCAGTAGAATGAGGATTTTGGTACGCATTATGTAGCAAGTACAAGAATACACACACACACATACACACACACACACACACACACACACACACACACACACACACACACACAGACTACTTGTTATTTTTTTGGGAAGTGGGACCATTATTTTTGCACAAGCTTTCCAGGTAAGTCTGAGTCGCTGTAAGTCGCTGCTCCACGAAATCATTCACGAAAGGTGTCACTTTATCTCTGCGGCAGTCTTCAGGGTTAAAGAAAAGCACTGGCGGTCTTTTGTCATTGAGAAATTCATGTTTTCACACACGCATGCACACACACATACACACAGACACACACTTGTCTCTTTGATCGTCTTTTAAAAGCATCAAAGCATGGACAGATACAAGCTGGAGTGGCACACTATCTATGGGTGCCGAATGTAAAAGTTCAGCCACTGTTTTTTAGCCAACATATTTTGAACATTTAGCTCACTTTCCTCACATTTAGCTCACTTTCCATTTTTTACATTCGGCACCCCATAACTATCTCCTTCACTTTCCTGTACTATCATGAACACACACTCCACGCGCTCTGCAAGCATAAGTCATGCCTATGAGGAGCACAATGCCACCGATTTGTTATTTATCCCATTTCTGATTTAGCTTACCTTTTCTCCCCACCTGAGACTGCATTGATTTGAAAGGTAATATCGTGGAAGCATTAAAAACAGCAAGGTGGAGGCAGTTAAAACTGCACTACGCACTTGTCAGCAACACATAAACACACTGTCCCTGGAACTGGCATATCCCATAAATCCTGTCACCTAGAGGCATACAAACCCTCTTGTGAATGTCTCTCCGTTTAACTATTGTGTGTCTCCACAATATGAAATTAAAGCCAATTATGCAAAGATATGGCAAATAACATTACACAGAATAACTGCTGTGTTACTGATTTTAGCTTTTGTTTTCTACAGCAAGAGCAATTTACTTTCCTTTCAACATGGGGACTGACTAATTTTGTGTTTTCTGTTCTTCAGATCAGTATTTTCATGACCCACCTGTCCAACTATGGCAATGATCAGCTAGGCCTTTACACATTTGTCCACCTGGCTTCCTTTCTTCACTCATGGACAAACTTGAAGCTCCACACGCTCCCTCCTTTGCAGCTCGCGCACAAGTACTTCCAGCTTTTTCCCAAACAAAGGAGCCCCCTCTGGCAGGTGTGTTTGCATGGGTATATATCTTGTTTTCTTTTATTTTCAATGTATTTATTGTGGGGATTCAAATCCAGCGAGGGTAGTTAGCTTTTCTTTTATTGTCCTTTACAAATTATAAACGTATAATAAGGTTTAATTTGTACTTTGTCACAAAAGGCTGAAAAAAACTGTGAGATTTTGGGGGATTGATTCAAGTGAGGGTGTTTTTGTGAGTACTTAGAAAGAAATTCCATGTTATTCATCAGGTTTATGCGTGTTGTGTTGCAAGCGCTTTATATATGAATATATGTGCATGTCTTAAAAGATCTTCATTTTACCGACCACTTTTACCAGGTTACGTTCATTTATTTCATCTCTAATCTTGCCTGTGCTTCTATAGAACCCATGTGATGATAAGCGGCACAAAGACATTTGGTCTAAAGAAAAAACCTGTGACAGGTTACCCAAGTTCACGGTTGTAGGACCTCAGAAAACCGGTAAGATACACAAAGATGGACAAGTGTGCCCAGGTGTACATCCTCCTTCACATCCTTATTTCCTGTTATTGGGAGATATAATATATGATCCTTCTCAGATGCATGCAGATGGGTGCAGGGAGATCCAATAGCGAGCCCTAGTCCTCCGCCTTTTTGTCTCAGAGTCAAAAGGAAGAGGATAATTAAAGATCTTTAAATGTTATTTACAGCCACAAAGTTACCTTGATGTGACGCCAGGAATTCTAACTAATTAGATATCAAAAGGTCCCGGGTCCTGATAATTAACCGCATCTACAATGACTGTATAGCTGTAGTATAGGAAATGGTGTAACATGATAGAGCGTTTGTTGGAGCGCACAAGAGACTGGGTGTGGGGGCTGGGCAGTGTAACAAGATACACCGTAGTTGAGTGTGAGGGGGCTGAGAAGAGGAGCTGCTGCACTGTGAGGGGAGAGTTAAAGAGCACGACCGCAGCACCACTGTTGATTGGTGTCAAATGGTTGTGAATCATTTGATGAGGAGGCCTGTGATCTTTGCAGATGCAATCGCGCGAGCACACACGTGCATGCACACAAAGTGTATTCTCAGCAAGATATAAATTTTGCAAAGGGAACCTCAGAGAGAGGGAGCGAGAGAGATTACTCTCTGCTGAGCAGAATTAACGAGCAGGTTATGAATTATGCCTTTACTTCCAGGGACGACAGCTCTTTATCTCTTCCTGCTCATGCATCCATCCATATCCAGTAACTTCCCCAGTCCAAAGACTTATGAGGAGGTCCAGTTCTTCAATACCAATAACTACCACAAAGGAATTGATTGGTGAGAACACACAGTTGAACACACACTTGCACACCTACACTTTGCATTTTTACATTCTATCTTTTTACTAGCTAAAGCAAAGGCAACATTTGAGATAGAAAAAAAAACACTTTTTGCAGGGCTGTGAGAAACTAAATGCATCTTGTTGACTTCAGTAATACATTAAGAAGTCCATAGCAGTTTTCCAAATGAATTTTTAAGTCTGCAAACATAAGCCAATAGACATATGGTTCCATAAATTTACCCATAAATGGGATACTTAGGTGGAAGAGATGCAGCTGGTGCTGCTTCCAAAGTCATCCAAAAACCCTCAGTGAAGCAGAATTGAAATTATGGGTTTATTTTAGGCTTGTTGTTCATGCACAGATTAAGGTTATAGCTTGGTGACTTTGAAACTTTGAGACTTTGAAAATGTTTTATTTTCCCTTTGTTCCTGGTTCTCAGGTACATGGACTTTTTCCCCATGCCCTCTAATATGACGACGGACTTTCTTTTCGAGAAGAGTGCAAACTATTTCTCCTCAGAGGAGGCCCCACAGCGAGCTGCTGCCCTTCTACCCAAGGTCAAGATCATCACCTTGCTCATCAACCCATCCGACAGAGCCTACAGCTGGTATCAGGTACTGTATAGTGCATACATGCGCACAATATACCCCTGGCTGCAGTCATGTGACATGTTTCATCTTTGTGGGGATACTGAGTTCTCAATGTAGGAATGTGTGCAGTCTGCTGCCTCTCTGCAAGGGCAGCAATAATAGGTCTGATTTATCTGTAAAATTCTCAATGTGGAAAATGTCACGACATCTTTTAAGATCCAAAGTCTGTTTGATTAATGAGACATGAATGCCAACAACGTGACAGCTAAAATGTTATGCCATTGTCTTTCCCAGCATCAAAGGGCTCATGAGGATCACGCAGCCTTGCAGTACACCTTCTTTGAAGTCATCAGTGCCAAACCTGGAGCACCAGCACCCCTGCGCTCACTCCAGAGCCGCTGTCTCATCCCGGGTCTTTACTCTACACACCTAGAGAGGTGGCTCACATACTACCACGCTAACCAGGTAAATCCAATATCGCTGAAGACAAAGACACGTAAGATAGGACAAAGAAAAAAAAATTGATGAGCACCAATGTGTCTTAAGCGCAGCCTAGTGGCTGACTGTAGTAAAGCAATAAACATTAAAGTATAGTTATATCAGTTGCTGGGTTTCTGTTGCCAGTTTCATTAATTCCGACTAATAGGTTGCTATAGTGCATTGATGGTTACAGTTATGTTTGTAGGTTATGATCATCGATGGCCATCAGCTGAGAACCGATCCTACAGCAGTGATGGATGAAGTCCAGAAGTTCCTGGGAGTGACTCCTCACTTCAACTACTCTCAAGCACTCACGTGAGCCTTTCTTAGTTTCTGTCTGTAACTGCTTCAGTATATCTAAATTTACAGGTTTTTAAAAACTCGGCTTTTACTCATGGTTGTGTAATTTTTTGGTGTTGGGGTAGGGTAAGAACTTTTCGTCACAATGGCTGAAACTGTACAAATCCTGACATCTAGTGGTCAAGTTAAGGCAGTGAATCGACTGTTTAGGTCACCCATGCAGTAAATATAAAATTGATAATTTGGATTATAAATGTCTATTTTTCTATTAAAACATGTCAAAAATAGATAAATTTAACATCAGTGGCTTCTTTTTTTTAAATTCTTTTGAGGTTTGCATATGACATTGGGACGACTGGCAAAATATTTATTTCTCAGGCTCAGTCTATTAGAAGGCAATCTGCCTGAAGAGCTTTTAAAGCTCCAAACAGATTCTAGAATGTGATTGGGACAGAGAGTGCCTCTGTCTTGAAACACAAGCCTGCATGAATACAAATTGCTTGTAAAGAAATGTATTTTAAGAAATAATATAGAAACTTTGTGTGTGTGTGTTTGTCTGTGCGTGTTCATGTGTTGGCTTGAGTGTGTGCATGTTTGGACACTATTTCGTGCATGTGCGTGTGGGCATTGTGCGCTTGTTTTGAGTCAAACCAAAGCTTAATCTCTCTTTTCTCTTTTCCATTCTTTTGACATGACAGCAGCTTGACAGATCATCAAGACTGCAGCCTTTTTATTTAATCCCACTCTTTTTTCCTCTGTCTTTCATGTCAGAGCAAACTGAAGGGGAGCCATTTAATTAATTGTTTTTTCCCCTATTTTCTTCACCCAATGATGCATGCAGATAAAGAACAATATTTTGCATCTCTCAGTCAAACCAACACGGCTGCTTCCTCTATCAAATAACAGTGAAATGTCTTTTGACCCCTGTCCATATGCATCTATAGTTTAGGCTGACGTGCACATACATAATACTTACCCAGCTAAACATGCATATATAGTAACCTTGGCAATAAGCATGTATTTACCATGATCATTTGAAGTGTCATCTTTCTTCTTCATTCCTTGGAAAGGTTGTCACATATACTGCTGAAGGTTATCTGCAACAGTGGATACTGGGGTCTGCTTAAATGCAGAAGAATGACTGTTTTATAATCCAATAAATTAATAAATTGATTCATAAATTACTTTGTTTTCACTCAGGTTTGATCCTCAGAAGGGCTTTTGGTGCCAGCTCCTGGAGGGAGGAAAAACAAAATGTTTGGGAAAGAGCAAAGGGAGAAAATACCCTCCTATGGAGCCAGAGGTACTACATTTCTGATCATTTATTCCACCAGTGACAAATAACAAACATTAAACTCTGGGGAAGGGAAGGCAGCAGCCTCACTGATAGCAACAACCCACAGTAGACTAAGTTATGGTGGCAAAAAAGCTGTCTGGAGCTGCAATTTGTATGTCACTCACACCTGTTGTGTTTTCTTTTGTTCCCATCATTCTCCCTTCCACACCTCTGTCTGCCCGACCGTTGTCAAACCCACCCGTCCCCTCTTCAGGCACATGCGTATCTGTCCAGGTACTACAGGGAACACAATGTGGAGCTGTCAAAGCTGCTGCATCGCCTTGGACTGCCACTTCCCTCTTGGCTCAGAGAAGAGCTTCAAAAGGTCAGCAGCATTAAAGTCACCTGTCTCACCATCTTACTCTGTATATAGAAGTAGTAAAGCACTCGGAGAGCGCAGACCAGGCAGCTCATTTCCCCGCATATTGTGGCTTACACTTCAAACAACCATGTTCATGTAGCCTCCGTGGAGGAGTTAACATTAAATGTGACATATAAAGGTAACAATTAGAGCATTGTTTAATCACATCTCACATACTCAACATCATCACCTGTACAGTGGATACACAACAGGGTGGATCTGTCTTTTAGTGTCTTTAACACCGAATTCTTTCCCCTCCCTTGAAATGTTGCCACAGAAAATGAGACTCAGCCCAAGTAACATATTTTTAAGCTCCTTTGTACCCAGTTTTGCTTGTGGTAATGGTAACTTTCTTTTCTCACCTGGCCAAACCTACCTACTAACAGGTTTGGCATGTTTTGGGATCACAGATGCTTTCTCTGCACACCTGACTTCTCATGAATGCATGTTTTAGTAACCATTGCATTCGTCAGCACAAATCAGTCTGGCCATCCTCTTCTGGCATGTCCGAAGAGCTTCTTGGAGAAAAACAAACAAACAAAAAAAAAGAATAGGTCCATTAGTCCTTCCAGGATGTTTAGTGCAATCACAGCCTGAAGAAAAACAAATCTTCTACCTCCCACCCTTTCCCTCATCCCTGTTTCCTTTCTCTTCTCTTCTCTTCTCTTCTCTTCTCTTCTCTTCTCTTCTCTTCTCTTCTCTTCTCTTCTCTTCTCTTCTCTTCTCTTCTCTCTCTTTCCCTCTTTCTGAAGGTTAGATAAGCTTTGCATCCGTGAGCTGGAGCTAAAGTCATGAGGTCCAGAAGTGGGACGTGACGAGGAGCACTCCCTGAGGCCTTTATGGGAAGCCCTGAAATGAAGGCAAGGACAGCATGCCTTGTTTCACCTGGGAGCTGTGACGCTGCTCAAGGAGGCATAAAGTCATGAAAATCCAAGAAGAAGAACAATAACGTGGAGGGGCTGAAATGAACTCTGAACTGAGAAACTGACTCATGTAGCTCCAAAGAAGGTGGAAGGATAAGGGTGGTAAAACAGCCCAAAACCATGTTCTAAACTCTTTTGAGTGCAAACACACTGCTATTATTTTGAATTTTCATCTCTACAATGCCAAAAACAGTGCTGGTCAGCTGTTAATTGGCTCCTTTAGACATGAGTTTTGACACATTTTTTTGTTTGCATCACAATATGCATTAGCGTGGAGAACAAGAGCATTGACTCAGGGTGTGTAAAAAGCTATTTCTTTTTAAATTATTTCTTTTTAGATAAGTTAGTTTAAGATGGCTTTGCTGTTGGCCCTAACACAGGACTGAAAAAGAGTCTCTGAAGCTCAAGATATTCCCAAGAAAAACTAAAGACGGATTTCATGTCCGTTTTCCGTGCTAATGATGTCAGCAGCTGAATAGATATCCAAAACCCCTTCACATCGGCCCTTTTTTTTTTTAAATTCATGATTTCAGTTTCCGTTATTTTTTTTGTTTTTTAAACCGGTGACCTTTATTTTGAATGCAAGAACAAACAAAAAACATGAGCGTCAAATACAGAAACCAAAATAAAAATAACAATTGAAAATGAGTGATGGCTCAATGTGATTTTTTTAATCTCTGGGAAAACAGAGACAAAACTGAAAGATCCTTGTGACGTCTTTGAGTTCATGTGAACGGGCGCTTGACAATAGAGTTTTTGTCATACGAAAAACCACAAACCTGACAGCTGACATTCCAAAGAATTTGCGCCACAGTTTGAACATTTGGTGGTGATACTGTCATGCTGAGGTTTGGCATGAAAAGCATAGTAGCTTCACTGCAAACCATCCAGCCGACCTTTGATTGTGCTTTTGCACAACATACTGTACCACCACGGTTAAAAACCCACAAAGTTTACTGGTTCAGTAAGATGTTATCAAAATCATAGCTTTTGAATGTAGATAAATGGAATCATTTTAATAATGATTTGTCTTTTGCTGATTATTTTGGGCCATTTTCTGGTGAAGGATCAATGACCTGCAATTAAGAACAAGCTTTCTGACATCAGGCAGTACATTTTTCTCCAGAATGCCTAGATAGTCTTGAAAATGAGAGTCTCCTCGTATGACTTCCCAGAGGTCCACTTTGGCTCAAACAGCGAGGGGTGGTGAGATCTGACATTGGAGTTAACCTGTAATCTCTTTGCTCTTTAGCATTGTCACCTGTTATCCCTGTTATAGTCACAATTCAAAAACAATGCACAATTCTCTTTAGATAATGTTTATTATTATTTTTGTCTATTTCAAATTAGCATTGTGGATTTTTCTTTCTTTAGCTCAAGGATACCAACGGTTTCGTCCCTGTGCGTCACATTGGCTGTTGTCAGGTGTGGGGTTTGATGTATTGCTGTGAAGGATTTCTAAGTGACACGAGACTGTATTAGTCAATTATTTCTCCATTACACATAGACAGAAGCTACGGTAATCCTTTAACCTGAGGTAAAGTTCTGACATGACTGAAATAACCGGATATGTCTCTCAGATTTATGCCGTAAGTGTACATGCATATTTCCCCATAGGAGATCCCAGAATGTCTTAATCATTCTCATCAATCAGTCATAGACCGGAATAAATGTAGTTACATTCCTTGCAGGTTGATGATGAGTGTAGAAGAACTTTGCCAATCAAGCACGGTTCTCATATTAATGCAGAGTTACCTGCAGTTATAACATCAGCGAAGCAACACAATGCTTTCACACATCAAGTGGAAAATGTGTATTCATTCGAAATTAACGTGAATCTAGTCTTTTTTTGTTTTTTCTGTTGCTCAGCTGGGAGGTAAAGCGGCATCCAATGTTAAAAAAAGAGATGGAAACAATAGACATGGAAATTCAAATACAAAATAAATTATTTACATCTTGAGACCGCCCCTGTTCTATTCCACCTCTGCTGATTTATTTATTTTTATAAGCTTTTAATGAGATTTATTTAAGCTCATTAGCACAGGCAGAAACAGCAATAAACATGTCGTCAGAATATGAATATGTTTTTGTTTGAACTTGGATGAACACAGATTTGATTAGGATTTTAAAATAAATATATTTATGTAGACATAAATTAATTGATTAGGAATTTACTTGCTGAGTCAAAGGAAAATTAAAAAACAATTAAACAATTGACATTACATTCAGAAATACTACATTTATTAGAACAAGTACGTTTTGATATTAGATGTTATTAAATTTGATAGTTGTATTGTGCGGTGGTGACCACTGTGGGGCGCTCGCAGTCGATAAGGCCAGTTACAACGTTGCATTTGCTGAGAATCTAAGCATATATATATATATATATATATATATATATATATATATATATATATATATATATATATATATATATATAAAACATATATATATATATATATAAATGTGTCGTGGTTTTTTAGTATATATATATACATATATATAAAACCTCACACCGCTTACAACGCTAAGTGAAGTACCATCTGAAAGTCTCTGAAAGTGTGAATGGCAGTGAGAGCGATCCTCTACCGCAACAATCACTGAAACCAACAAGCTGACATACACTTCAGCAGCAGTAATCCTAGAGATGTTGGCTAAAAGAGCAACCATGAGACACAATACCCACCATGGAGGGTTGGAGGCTAAAATCAAGGCAGCATGGAGAGAAGTGAATCAACTGACAGAGGCCCAGAGAGGTGCAATGAAAAAACCAGTACCCAAGAGGTACGGCCAGATGCCCATACCTGAAGCACTCGAAACTGCCAAACAAAGGCTCCAAGCCTTGGCCAGCCGCCTACAGAGATACACGAAAACCAATGAAGCCAGATGAATAAACAGGTTGTTCACAACTCAACCTGCAAAAGTGTATGCTCAGTGGCAGGGTAATAACAGCAGAGTAGACCCACCAAGGCTGGAAACCGAACGGTACTGGAAGAGTATATAGGAGAAGGAGGCAGCACATAACAGCAGTGCTCAGTGGCTGGTGTCTCTGAGAGAGGAGCACAGCAACCTCCCTGAACAGAACCCAGTTACCATCACAGTTGCTAAGAGATGGGACTCACCCAGAATGGCTAACCAAGGGGCGAATGATCCTAATCCAGAAGGATCCCGCAAAGGGTGCAGTCCCACCCAACTACCGGCCAATAACCTGTCTCTCCACAACATGGAAGCTCATGTCAGCCATCATTGCGGTTAAGATAAGCAGGCACATGGATCAATACATGAGCAAAGCACAGAAAGGCATTGGTAGAGATACCAGAGGAGCCAAACACCAGCTCCTGGTTCATAGAACAGTTGCCCAAGACTGCAAGTCCCGAAATACCAACCTGTGCACTGCCTGGATTGATTACAAGAAAGCATATGACTCGATGCCACACACGGATGACTGAATGCCTGAAGCTGAACAACATCAATCGGACTCTAAGAGCGTTCATGGCGAACTCGATGAGGTTGTGGAAAACCACCCTTGAGGCCAATGGCAAGCCACTTGCACAAGTGTCCATCAAATGTGGCATATACCAAGGAGATGCTCTGTCCCCACTGCTGTTCTGCATAGGCCTGAACCCCCTAAGCCAGATAATCAACAAGACTGGCTCTGGATACCACCTCAGTAATGGGACCACGATCATTCACCTCCTCTACATGGATGACATCAAGCTGTACGCTAAGAGAGTACGGGACATAGACTCCCTGATCCACACTACCAGGATCTACAGCAGAGACATTGGGATGTCATTCGGGCTTGAGAAATGTAGTAGGATGGTGACAAAGAGAGGCAAGGTAGTCCACTCCCACTGAAGGGGTCTCACTCCCACAAGGAACAACAGCAGACATTGAGGACAGTTACAAGTACCTTGGAATACCACAGGCAAATGGCAACCTTGAACAGGCAACAAGGAAAGCGGCAACAGCTAAATACCTCCAGCGAGTAAGACAAGTCCTAAGAAGCCAGCTCAATGGCAAGAACAAGTCCCGGGCAATAAACAGTTACGCCCTGCCAGTGATCAGACACTCTGCAGGAATAATAAGGTGGCCAAAGTGTGTATATATATATATATATATATATATATATATATATATATATTGGGCTGGAAACTCCAAGGTCAAAATGGGAAACACCTCCAAAGGTGGTGGAGAATGACCAAGCGAAGATCCTGTGGGACTTCCAGATACAGACAGACACGATGGTGATGGCGAACCAGCCAGATATCGTGGTGGTTGATAAAGGGCAGAGGAGAGCCATTGTGGTGGATGTGGCAATACCAAGTGACAGCAACATCAGGCGGAAGGAACATGAGAAACTTGAGAAATACCAAGGGCTCAGAGAGGAGCTGGAGAAGGCTTGGAAGGTGAAGGTGACAGTAGTGCCCGTGGTGATCGGAGCACTCGGGGAGTGACCCCCAAACTGGAGGAGTGGCTACAGCAGATCCCTGGAACAACGTCAGACATCTCAGTCCAGAAAATTGCAGTACTAGGAACAGCAAAGATACTGCGCAGGACCCTCAAGCTCCCAGGCCTCTGGTAGAGGACCCGAGCTTAGAATAGAGGAGGAACCACCCGCGGGGGGTGAGAAGGGAATTTTTTTTTTTTAATATATATATATATATATAAGCATATTAAATAAGCATTTCCTATCATGCATATTTCATAATTTAACCTCACTTTAGTGAAAGATATTTTCTTATATTATGTACTATTTACATCTACACATTTAGGTTTCATTAATTTCATTGTACAACTTGACTGCAAAATATTGATGGAGAATAGGAAGACAGGGATATCTTAGAGGTACAATGAATATCATTTTTTTAGCAACATGGCTCATAAATGAATCATTACTTTAATAATTGAAAAAGAACTGAGAGCTCCAGCACTAATCAGCCTCGTCAGTGAGGACAACTTAAAAAAAAGTGGCTGCCATTCCTGTTCACAGTGTGCCTGAGTCTGTTTGTACATACACACCCTGAAAAAGCGAAACAAGCAAGGCCAATGCAGGTCTTCCGTCCTTATCAGATATGCGGGAAATTACAGAATATGTCATATAAACAACTGTAACAAAAATATGTATTTAAATAAGCAGATTATTCTTGTAAGAAAACACAGACACATTTTCAAACATAACACATGCTCAGTACATGCCAACAGTGTGATATAACATGGCTGTTATTCAAGTGTACCAGATTGTCTTCCTTCAAGGCCTTGTTAGTAACAATCAGTCAAAAGCGAGTCATAAATACTTTAGTCCCTTTTCTTTTGACTGCATGTAAATTACAAAACAACTAAGACCTGTTGGATGTTTGCTCACAGTAAAATGGAAAAGCAAGAGAAGCAAATACAAAATGAAGCTAAAAGGTTTCTCCTTGAGAATGCTGATTATAAACAGCTAAATATTACACATCAAGTGCTTGACATTGCAAAATTCACATCATGCCATTACTTTGGATGTCAACATGCATACACTCGTGTGTTTGTTTCAAAACTTTGGTCCCTTTTTTTATTAGGCGCGGTATTTCATTTAAAAAAAAAAAAAAAAAACAACAAAAAAACAAAAACACAAAAATCCACAAGAAAGATACTAAATTGTAGCATTGAAGCATTAAAAGATGACAAGGTTATGATACGGTTATTGAAAGCTTACTTATAAGATCAAATAATTGAAATAAGTGCTAGGGACTTAAACCGAGCAAAAAAAAAAAAGTTTATCTCATGAAAATGGTTTCTTTGTGCTCACCATTATAAAGTCAGTTAATAATACTGATCAGTGGATAATCAGTTCAAAACACGTTATTCACAGACGATCTCCAAAATGTGTCATTTGTTGCCTGGTCGATAGAAAATGTCTACCAGGGGTGAAACGGAGGTCATCTATCTGAGTTTATTGAGCATCATTCATGTCTGTTTGGCTTCTTGGTGCGTCCAATTACTTTTTGGATCCACAAGGTGAAGGCAGAGACTTTGGCGTAGACGCCAGGTGACTGTTGAGTCCTGCAGGCGTGGCCCCAAGAGGTGACCCCATAAACCACCCAGCCCCCTCCGGGACGCTCGCACACCAACGGCCCGCCACTGTCACCTCGGCAACTGTCTACACGCCTCTCCGGATGTGTGCTACCGGCGCAAAGCATGCGGCTTGTGAATGTACCGTGGAAATGTTGCTCGCAGTGGCGACGGGGGAGTAGCGAGAGCGGTGCTTGCTGAAGGGTCTTGGAGTAAGAACGACCTGAGAAAGAGGTGGGAAAAAAAGCATTTTGAATATGCAGAAGCTGAGAGAGGATAATTCTAAGCAGATGCAAAAATGTTAAAGTTAGAATTCTGCATTGACTCCTTGCCCACTACTACTGGTTTGCATGTGTAGTATCAAAATAAAAGAAGCCATAATGCTCAATTTAAACTGCTTTCACTAGCACACAAATAAGTATAATATAATATTATAATATAAGTAGAATATTATAAAATATAAAAAGAAATATTAAATTAATATAACATTATATAATATATATTTAATATTATATAATAAAATAAACACAATAACATTTAAATAAAAACATGAGACAATGAACCTGTGTCGCCCCAGCCAGTGATGTGGCAGTTGCTGGCCTGTTTGAGCACTCTCTCCCGTTTCATTGGAAGACAGACGGGAAGAACGTGACGACTAAATGACACACACTCTCCTTTCATGTGGCCCGGTGCCCCTGGCAGCAGGCGAACCAACGCCAGGTCGTAATCGTTGCTGTGGCAGTTATAATTTGGATGGAGGAGGATCTGATCGACGGCGTACTCCTCTTCATATTCTTCAGGGACAAGAGAGTGATAGTCCCCCACCCGAACTTTATACTGCTTGGTGGCGTTGCCATACCTGCAGGAATTAGAAGGATAGGTTAACATTTTTAACATAGGTTAACATCCATCCATCCATCCATCCATCCAACAGAGGTGCTGGAATATATTTCACCAGTCAATATAAAAGAGCAGGGATAAACTTTTGGAAGCGTAAGTGTGGAATTTAATAAAGTGGGAAAGGAGAATGAGGGGGAAGAAAGGAAGGAGGGGGAAGAAGCGTGGGGCAAACTCTGCATCCAGTTACAACTCGTGAAGTGTTTCCGGAAAGATTGCCTGACTGCGGAATGCTGAGACTTTCCTGGCAGAGTGTGGACTCCGCTGACAGGCCAACCACGTCAAGTATCTACACATAAACACAGAGACACCAGACACGGTCTTACAGCTAAACTGACTCGATTCAGATTTTCAGACTTGATCTGGAGCGGATGTTATAATTCTGCTGTCACTCTTGCTGTTAAATGTAGCTGAAAATATGTTGGAGTGGCTTCTTGTGTTGCCCAGCACTGAGCTAAATACCTTCAAGGTATAAATAGGATTAATATGTGGAGAGATGTTTATGTGCCTATGCAGACTGAGAATAGATATATGTTTATATATAATACGGGCTATGTGGTATGAATGTGTTAGACACACTATCGTCTGTGACTGAGATCAGGATGAGCAGACAGGAGCTTTGCTTTGCTTTCCGTCTCGTCACTGCAGGAGTCTTTGTTTGGCTGTTACTTCAAATGCATGGTTGTGATTGATGCTTTCTATTTTGGATAGCGTGTAAAGGAAGTCCTTATCTTGATCTGTCTTTTCTGGCAGGCATGCAGCAAATTGCTTTTCAAAGCTGTCATGACTGAAATCTGACTTGGGATCAATTTTTTTTTTTTTTTTTGTGACTAATGGCAGCTGATGTCTGACGCAGCAGCTATCCTCAGTTAAACAAAGATGTGAAATGGTTTAACATGCACTGCTGTTTACTTAAAGAAATGCCCTTAGCTGGGCTACAAACCAGTACTAGGCAGTGAGCGGGGCCAAACAGGGCCACAGACACCAATGGCAACTCAGGGCAGACATGCTGTAAGTGTATTTATTGACTGGAATACTACGGGCTTGGGTAGTACTGTTGTGTATAACTCAGAAACAGCATAGGTTTAGTTTGAATGAGTATTTTGAGTAAAAATTCAGGTGGTTTCTTTAATAAACCTGGCTAAATGGATGTTACAAGTTGAATTCACAATCTACTCGTGTGTTTTATTGCGTGTGTTTTGAGTACATGCTACACTGTATGTCTAAACAAGAAAACTTCTGTTTTTAGACATAAATACTAATAGTGGTGAAGTATTGGGATTATATTGTATTGCACCAGGCCAGAGACTGATATATGTTTTATAAACTTTTTGTTTTTTCTTTTTCTTTGTTTGACAAAGCTTATCATTTATAATCATATCTTAGCACTAACTGTATTGCAATTATTTATTTTAATTTGCCATGTAGATGTAAGTTTTCGGTACTCTGTGATCCACATGGGGAGGACATTAACAGCATGACTGACTGCATCACAGAATACATGAAATTCTGTGAACACACCACCCTGCCAGCCAGGACTGTACGCTGCTTCCCCAACAACAAGCCCTGGATCACCAGTGACCTGGAAGCTCTTCTCAACAAGAAAAAGAAGGCCTTCAGATCGGGGGACAAGGAGGAGATGAGAAGGATACAGCATGACCTGAAGGCAGAGCTGAGGAGGGCTAAGGACTCCTACAGGAAGAAGCTGGAGGCCAAACTCCAGCAGAACAACACGAGAGACGTGTGGACTGGGATGAGGGAAATAACTGGCTTCAATGTCAAAGTCAGGCGGCCAGTTAGCAGTTCGGACAGAGCAAATGATCTGAACTGTTTCTTTAACAGATTTAGTTCACAGCCCTCTGCTGTGTCCCCCTCTCCCACACACTCTGGCCTCCAAACACGCAGCCACCCTCCTCCTCTACCCTCCCCCCACTCCACAGTGAGCCCCCTGGACCCACTCCCCCCGCTGACTGTGACTACTGGCCAGGTGAGGAGACAGCTGGAGAGACTCCACCAAGGCAAAGCTGCAGGCCCCGACGGTATCAGCCCTAAGGTACTGAAGACCTGTGCCAGCCAGCTGTCTACTATCCTGTGCCTCCTCTTCAACCTGAGCCTGACCCAGGAGAAGGTACCCTCACTGTGGAAGACCTCCTGTCTGGTTCTTGTGCCCAAGAAGCCTGGTCCCTGTGACCCCAAAGACTACCGACCAATAGCCCTCACATCTCACGTGATGAAGGTTCTGGAGAGGCTCGTCTTGGCCCACCTCCGTCCGCAGGTAAGATCTTCTCTGGACCCTCTGCAGTTTGCTTATCAGCCCTGTTTGGGGGTTGAGGATGCCGTCGTCTACCTGCTGTAGAGGGCTCACTCACATCTTGATGGTGCTGGCTGCACAGTGAGAGTCACCTTCTTTGATTTCTCCAGTGCATTCAACACCATCCAGCCACTTTTACTGAGAGAGAAGCTGCAGACGATGATGGTTGACTCACCCACGGTCTCCTGGGTTACTGACTACCTGACAGACAGGCCGCAGTTTGTCCGTCGGCGCTGCTCTGTCTGATGTGGTGGTGAGTGATGTGGGAGCACCGCAGGGGACAACCTGTACACCTCAGACTTTCAGTACAACTCTGAGTCGGCCCACCTGCAGAAGTTCTCTGATGACTCTGCAGTGGTCGGGTGTATCAGTGGTGGACGGGAGGAGGAGTACAGAACACTGGTGAGTGACTTTGTGGAGTGGTCTAGGAGGAACCACCTGCTGCTGAACGTGGCCAAGACCAGGGAGATGGTGACTGACTTCAGGAAGAAGAGGATGGCCACACAGCCCCTGAACATCCTGGGAGAGGACATCGACGTGGTGGAGGATTACAAGTACCTGGGCGTGCACATAGACAGCAGAATGAACTGGAAGACCAACACCGAGGCTGTGTACAAGAAGGGGATGAGCAGACTCTACTTCCTGAGGAAGCTGAGATCCTTCGGCGTGTGCAGCAAGATGTTGGATATTTTCTACCAGTCTGTTGTCGCCAGTGCACTGTTCTATGCTGTAGTCTGCTGGGGAGGCAGCATTGGAGCCGGCGACACCAACAGACTGAACAAACTGATGAGAAAGGCTGGCTCCGTGATTGGCTGCAATCCGGACACCATGGAAGCTGTGGTGGAGAGGAGGATACTGAACAAACTGTTATCTATTCTGGATAACCCGGACCACCCTCTCCACCCACTCCTGGACAGGCAGCGGAGCTCCTTCTCAAACAGACTGATTCAGCTCCGCTGCCACAAAGACAGATACAGGAAATCTTTCCTGCCCAGTGCAATAACCCTATTCAACATGTCTGTCTGACTGAGACTCACAGCACTTTGTGCTGTGATGGGCTCCATTAGTACTTTCATGTGGCACATTGTCATAATTATTTATTGCATAGTCATATCACTCATATTGCACATTATTGTATTGCAAATATGTTGTAAATATGTTAATACTGACGATGCTGCGGGGACAAGTCAATTTCCCATGTCTGGGATAAATAAAGTACTTCTATTCTATTCTATTCTATTCCATTGGCACTTAAAAGATATGGATTTAAGAAAGTCCACTTCAGAAAAGGTCTGTGGATGGCTCTGGAACTGGTAAATGTGAAATCTTCATTGGAGATTTTAAAAAGTATGTACTCAAAAGATATGATGTCTGATGACATTAACTGTGCTGTCAGCTACTAGGTCATCCATCCATCCATCTTCTTCTGCTTATGTGGAGTTGGGTCACAGGGGCAGCAGCCTAAACAGGGAAGCCCAGACTTCCTTCTCCCCAGCTACTTTGTCTAGTTTCTCCAGGGGGATCCCAAGGCGTTTCCAGGCCAGCCAAGAGACATAGTCTCTCCAGCATGTCCTGGGTCTTCCCGGGAGCCTCCTACCTCAGGGAGGCGTCTGGAAGGCATCCTGACTAGATGCCCGAGCCACCTCATCTGGCTCCTCTCAACGCGGAGGAGCAGCAGCTCTACTCTGAGCCCCTCCAGGATGGCAGAGCTTCTCACCCTACATTTCGGTCACTACAAAGCTCATGACCATAGGTGAGGGCAGGAATGAAGATCGACCAGTAAATCGAGAGCGTCACCTTTCAGCTCAGTTCTGTCTTCGACAGATCAGTGCAGAGTCTGCATTACTGCAAACGCCACACCGACCTCCTGCCTGTCGACCTTCCACTCCATTCTTCCCTCATTCGTGAACAAGACCCCGAGGTCCCTCCACTTGGGGACCCGGAGAAGGCACTCCACCTTTTTGGTGACAAAGGGCAGCCCTGGCGGAGTCCAACCCTAACTGGAAACGAGTTCGACTTAATGCCAGCAATGCGGACCAAGCTCTGACACCGGTCATACAGGGAGCAGGGGGGCCCGACACCCCATACTCCTGGAGAACACCCCACAGGACTCGCCGAGGGACACAGTCGAATGCCTTCCTCAAATCCACAAAACACATGTGGACTGGTTGGGCAAACTCCCACGCACCCTCAAGGACCCTGCTGAGGGTGTAGAGGGTCCACCGTTCCACGTCCAGGACGAAAACCACATTGCTCCTCCTGAATCCGAGGTTCGACTATCTGGCGGACCCTCCTCTCCAGTACGCCTGGGTAGACATTACCAGGGAGGCTGAGGAGTGTGATCCCCCTATAGATGGAACACACCATCCGGTCCCCCTTCTTAAAAAGAGGGACCACCACCCCGATCTGCCAATCCAGTGGCACTGCCCCTGATGTCCACGCGATGTTGCAGAGTCGTGTCAACCACGATAGCCCTGCAACATCCAGAGCCTTAAGGAACTCCAGGCGGATCTCATCCACCTCCGAGGCCCTGCCACCGAGGAGTTTTTTGACCACCTCGGCAACCTCAGCCTCAGAGATAAGAGAACCCGCCCCCGAGTCCCCAGGCCCTGCCTCCTCACCGGAAGGCGCGTCGGAGGGATTGAGGAGGTCTTTGAAGTATTCCTTCCACCAATCCATGACGTCCTGAGTCAAGGTCAGCAGCACACCATTCCCACTATACACAGTGTTGACATTGCACTGCTTCCCCCTACTCAGATGCCAGATGGTGGTCCAGAACCTTTTTGAAGCCGTCCGGAAGTTGTTCTCCATAGCCTCACTGAACTCTTCCTACGCCCAGATCTTTGCCTCGGCGACCGCCATAGCTGCACTCCACTTGGCCTGCCGGTACCTATCTGCTGCCTCAGGAGTCCCACAGGCCAAAAAGGCCCAATACAACTCCTTCTTCAGCTTGACGGAATCCTTTACCACCGGTGTCCACCAGCGGGTTCGGGTATTGCCGCCACGACAGGCACCGACCACCTTATGGCCGCAGCACTGGTCGGCCGCCTCAACAATGGAGAAACAGAACATGATCCACTCGGACTCAATGACCCCCGCCTCCCCCAGGCCATGGTCGAAGCTGGTCCCTCACCTAGGACCTGTTTGCCATGGGTGGCCCTACCAGGGGCATAAAGCCCCAGACAACTGAGCTCCTAGGATCATTGGGACACGCAAAACCCTCCACCACAATAAGATGGTAGCCCAGGAGAGGAGCTACAAGGTCAATATAGGGTTTAGTGCTTCTACTACCAATTGTCTTTTTTACTCTGCTGCATAAATTAGGGGAAGGATTTCCTGCTAGTGGTAATTTTTTGGGGGCCCAGACCAGACATTTTTAAAAAATGAAAATAAATTAGCTGTCTCCCAGCAACCACCAACCAACAAATTCATTGTTGATTACTGATCCCTTTCTTGTGGTTCTCTTATGTTAAATTAAGTTATTTTAAAGTAATAAACTCTACAGCTTGCAGTACCAGCAAAGACAAATACATACATGAGTGCATCTACATTTCCTTTTATTACAAGGGATGCCATTACTCACTATAAACATTTTTTTCTCCCACTGTCTATTTTTTGTAAGCTTTCTCACTTGAATTTTTGAGAGAATTGCATTGCATCATGTGAAGCAGAAGGTCAAAGATCTGGTGTGTATGTGCATGTGTCATGCAGTGACAGAAAAGAAAAAGAATGAGCAATATGATAAGAGAAAAAAGAAATATAAATATATTGTATTTTCTGTAGGAAAATAAAAGAAAAAACAAAAAAGAATGTATGTCATTTTTATGGAATGAATCCACAAATATATATATATATATATATACTTTATATAATAAAAAAATTCTCTTCTCACCCTCCGCGGGTGGTTCCTCCTCTATTCTAAGCTCGGGTCCTCTACCAGAGGCCTGGGAGCTTGAGGGTCCTGAGCAGTATCTTTGCTGTTCCTAGTACTGCACTTTTCTGGACTGAGATGTCTGAGGTTGTTCCAGGGATCTGCTGTAGCCACTCCTCCAGTTTGGGGGTCACTGCCCTGAGTGCTCCGATCACCACGGGCACTACTGTCACCTTCACCTTCCAAGGCTTCTCCAGCTCCTCTCTGAGCCCTTGGTATTTCTTGGTATCCTGTCTGTCTGTATCTGGAAGTCCCACAGGATCTTTGCTTGGTCATTCTCCACCACCTTTGGAGGTGTTTTCCATTTTGACCTTGGGGTTTCCAGCCCATACTCCGCACAGATATTTCTGTAGACTATGCCAGCCACTTGGCTATGGCGTTCCATGTATGCTTTCCCTGCCAGCATCTTACACCCTGCAGTTATGTGTTGGATTGTCTCAAGTGCCTCTTTGCACTGGTGTTGTATATCTGGGCCTCTATCGCTCTGGTGCTCAGGGCTTGCTCCTGCGCTGCCAGAATGAGTGCCTCTGTGCTGTCCTGTAGGCCAGCCCTCTCTAGCCATTTGTAGGATTTCTTGAGATCAGCCACTTCAGCTATGTTCCGGTGGTACATCCCATGTAGGGGCTTGTCCTCCCAAGATGGTCCCTCCTGCAGCACCTCCTGATCTTGCCATTGTCTGAGACATTCACTGAGCACGTCATCCGTTGGGGCCTTGTCCTTGACGTACTCATGGAGCTTGGCTGTTTCGTCCTGGATAGTGGCTCTCATGCTCACTAGTCCTCGACCTCCTTCCTTACCGCTTGTGTACAGTCTCAGGGTGCTGGATTTGGGATGGAACCCGCCATGCGTGGTGAGGAGCTTTCTTAACATCTGTGGTCTGTATCTGTGTCTGCGTCTGTGTCTTTACATCTGTGGTCTGTATCTCTTCCTTTGGCCACCTTATTATTCCTGCAGGGTATCTGATCACTGGCAGGGAGTTTATTGCCCGGGACGGGTTCTTGCCATTGAGCTGGCTTCTTAGGACTTGTCTTACTCGCTGGAGGTATTTGGCTGTTGCCGCTTTCCTTGTTGCCTGTTCAAGGTTGCCATTTGCCTGTGGTATTCCAAGGATGATGTGCTCAATGAATGTCTCAGACAATAGCAAGATCAGGAGGCGCTGGAGGAGGGACCATCATGGGAGGACAAGCCCCTACATGGGATGTACCACCGGAACATAGCTAAAGTGGCTGATCTCAAGAAGTCCTACCAATGGCTAGAGAGGGCTGGCCCTGTGCCCCAGAGCGATGGAGGCCCAGATATACAACACCAGACAAGACCCAAGATGTAGGCTGTGCAAAGAGGCACTTGAGACAATCCAACACATAACTGCAGGGTGTAAGACGCCATAACCAAGTGGCTGGCATATTCTGCAGGAACATCTGGTGGAGTATGGGCTGGAAACCCCAAGGTCAAAATGGGAAACACCTCCAAAAGGTGGTGGAGAATGAGCAAGCGAAGATCCTGTGGGACTTCCAGATACAGACAGACAGGATGGTGATGGCGAACCAACCAGATATCGTGGTGTTGGATAAAGGGCAGAGGAAAGCCGTTGTGGTGAATGTGGCAATACCAAGTGATAGCAGCATCAGGTGGAAGGAACACGAGAAACTTGAGAAATACCAAGGGCTACGAGAGGAACTGGAGAAGCCTTGGAAAGTGAAGGTGACAGTGTCAGGGACCGGCTGTGTTGCCGGCTTTCCTCTGGAGGGCTTCGGTGACCGCGAGAGCCCAGCCAGCGAGATGCACCTGTGACCAATGACTGATTAACTTTCTATTTAAGCGCTGTCAACTGGTCACCAGCGTCAGATCGTTGAGGTTCCAGAGAGACAGAGGAGATTGTGACGGTTTGCTCTTGGATTCTAACCTGTTCTGTGACTTACCTTTCATTTGTGCTGTTCTCTGATGTCGTCATTCCCCATGAGTTAGACTGAGTTTGTTTCTGGTGCGTAAGTGAAGATTCCCGTTCCTCGCTTGGCGGTTACATTGGGTTGTTTTTGTTTAGCCATTGACCCTCCGGTGGAGCACTTTATGTTCGAACTTTTGAGAATTTTGTGATTAAAGTCTGTTGTCCTTTACGATCGTGTGATCTGCGTTTGGGTCCCGTTCTCCGTTCCGTAACAGACAGTAGTGCTCTTGGTGATCGGAGCACTCGGGGCAGTGACCCCCAAACTGGAGGAGTGGCTACAGCAGATCCCTGGAACAACGTCAGACATCTCAGTCCAGAAAAGTGCAGTGCTAGGAACAGCAAAGATACTGCGCAGGACCCCCAAGCTCCCAGGCCCCTGGTAGAGGACCCGAGCTTAGAATAGAGGAGGAACCACCCGCGGAGGGTGAGAAGGGAATTAATTTATTTATATATGTATATATATATATATATATATATATATATATATATATATATATATATATATATATATATATATGTAGGGAGAGAGAGAGAGAAATTACATAAATAAATACACATACATAATGGTGCGTGTTTATGTGTGAACATCTGACCTCTTGAAGCAGTGTGCTGAGGTGAGGACCCAGCAGGTGTCTATGAGAGTCGCTCCACAGACCAACCTCCCATCTCCACGGGATCCTCGCAAACGAATGGCAGCCTGCCACGGCCAGCCTCCCCTGAAGACACACAACCGGGCATGGAATCACACATCCTTATACTTCTGTCTTTCTGAGGACTTTTGTAGGCAAAATGTATTACCCAGCACCCTTAGCCTAACCCTAACCATCCCAACTAACCCCCTAACCCTGACCTTAACCTAAACCTAATTCTAACTCCAACCGTAAAACCAAGAATTGTTTATTTTGGTTTGTAGCAAGTACAAAAACAAACACAAACACACACACACACACACACACACACACACATTTACATAACAGAACACAGACATACAGTGATACATAGTTTAACACATAAATTTGACACTCATATTTAACACTGACATTCATGTCATTCAGTTCAACTGTTTTCCATCTACTCGTGTAGAGAATATGTGTTCTCAATGCCTCTGGCAAGCTTTCTCTGAGCTTCCATCGGTCCCTCCCTGGCCCCTCCAGCTTACCTCAGAGAGTTTTCTCCTCCTATGATTCGGCGCTGGCGACTATGCTTGAGCCGCAGACCACAAATTGCATTGGCAGGGTCTGGCAGAGACAAAGGACAGCCCTCACATAAACGTGTTGTGGGAGGGTGTTCATTCCAAAATCATACATTTGATGTTCCTGAAATTATGAGACAAATCTGGAACTACAAATGAAAGAGTATATATAGATATATATAATTTTCATATACTTTTCCAGTGTGGTATTTTTCCCAATAAAGCACTGATTTGAATTTCAGAAAGGGAAATAACAGCAGACAGCATAATGTGAGTCAGCTCTGATGTGCAACAATCAATAAAAACACCCTCTATTTAAACATGTGGCTATATACACACACACTTATAACATCCGTCCAGATTTTCTGACATGATCATACCTAATGGAACTTCTTCTTCCCTTTGTTTGCCATTCTTTTTCAGTTTATATGGCACATCCAACATGTTTGCTAAATGTGCTCGTAGATTCTCAACGTGTACAAAGCTGCATTTAAACAAAACCGGCGGAAGTCGTTAAAGCCTGAAACAAACAGACCTTTGACCTCTTTGTAGCTTGGTTGCAATTCACCGTAGTCACAGATGACCCCTGCGTCCTCACTGTGGCGGCAGTTGTGTGTGCCGGGTGGCTGTTTGATGCAGTCCGCCAGCAAACGCTCCTCACCGCTACACTTCACGTTGTCCACATGGATGGGCCCCGTCCCTTCCCCGAAGTACGCCATCACGCGGGCCTTGGCAACCCCTCTGTGAAGGACTGACAGGTTACATATGCTGTCCTGTGTATTACAATTCAATAAAATGCATCATAACAGACTGAGAAGCACCATATAGAAATTCCCAAAGCATATATGAATTAACGAGTTAAACATTACAAAAACAAGCTCAAGACTTGTTTTTGATGAATCATGATTTGTTAACTACTCCAGATTTTCAAGGCAAAAACAGAAAAGTCTCTGTGGCATCTTATCAATCTGAGAAACATTTAATTTAATTTATGCAACAGTCTAAACGGCTCTATAAAAACATAAAGAAAAAATTTAAAACTCCACGGCTGTTCAGAGGACAACATTCTGTTCCAGTGTAACGTCCTGCTGCTGTATTCAATATTTCTTTCTCTGTAGTTAAATGCATACGTTTTCAGCGTATATTACATGAAGACAAGTGGATTTTTATGTGTACAGGCATACATGAAAGGATGACATCGTGGTATGGATGTTATGGTTTGACATTTTCTAGCTGTGACACAATTCTTCCCAAAGCACTTTTACAACCTGATAACACAAATATCATGACCTCACCTCTGATTTTGATTAGCAAGCAGCTAATACTGCTCTGTGTGCATGTGTTGTTGTACTAGCGACAGAAATACTAATTTTACTACCAAATTAAGGATGTGGGGACATTTTGGCAACTTCAAAGCTCTGTTTGAGGGTTAAGTTATGGCAAAAGTTAGGGTCGGGGGATTAGTTGGGATAGTTAGGGTTAGGGAAAGGGGCTGGGTATGCGTGTATGTGCATGGGTTTGTGTGAGACTTTATCTGAGGAGGATGAATAAGGGGGGGGCTTCACTTGTCTCCCTAGGGCTTTAGGGGTGGTAGGTTGTGAACGCCTCATCCAAAGAGGTCTTACTGAGACATCTTGCAATGCCTGTTTGTCCAATAGATCTCTCAGAGGTACTTGGCACGCAAAGGGAGACCTCACAAATCTGGAGAAGAAACATCATCAAGAAGCAGTCCTGTAACAACAGAAATACAAACGCGTCCACACATATCAAGTCTGATATACTGGGAATTATCTATGTGGACAACAAATTGTTAAAATAGCATTCTGTTACAGGACTTATTTTACATAGGGAAAATAAATTATTAGGTGGACAAACAAGATTTTTGTACAAATCTGTTGTCTTGGTCTCTTTTTCTATTTATAATGTTTAATTTATATCTTTCCATTGGTGATTTCCCTTTTTATTTGTTCCATAACATTTCATTACTCATTTGGGGTTTAAACTAAAGGTTATTACAACTTTCTTTGTAGCAAAAGGTTACATCTTGTCTGAATTTGAAGGACAATGGATCAGCATTTATAATGCTTCATGAAAGCACGTGTATGAAGGTTATGCAGTTTTATCATCACCAGAACCACCTCTGATACCTTGGGGCCACAACTGTAACTGACTTTCTGTTAAGTATGGAAAAGGGTCTGCACCCACAAACAGAAGCAGAAAACCCAACAGTAGCAATATGAAAATGGATTAATAAAATGTGTAAGCAAGATAACAACAACTGGGAAAAGAACTAGAACAAAAGACTAAATTTAACTAGGTAAATTAGGACAGAAGTTTCAGAAGAAAAAAAAGACGCTAAATTAACTAGACAAAAAACCTTCTAAGAGTGACAAACAAAAATGCTAGATTCACAAGCTGAGTGGTAAACAAAAAACCGGACAGGATAACCAACAGGGAAACTCGGAGAGAATGGCTGGAAACAACGTTCTGGCAACAGGACCCTGAGGAACCTGGCCTTAAATACTGACACTGATGAGATTGGTTCCAGGTGTGCTACAATCAGTCCCGGGAAATGAAAAACATACCTGGCAACAAAACAGAAAACAGAACTATCTGGCCTCAAATCAAAGCATCAACCCGGAAATGTTACACGTTCCCCATACACTGCACGAGACAAGATGAAGTTTTACACATCTTCTCTCTCCTAGGTTTATGTTTATGTACTGCACAGTATGGTGTGGGGCTAGCAGATGAGTACACCTCATGGAAGAGTGACAGGTGACAAAATTATGGCAGTTTGCTACGGTAACGTAATGGTTGTCAATCTGTTTCCTGTATGGAAAAAGAGGTGATGTCTCTCAGGGAGGTGATAAGAGGTTACATAGAGAATTCAGTGACATCACATTCTTCTTCACAATGTAATTGCTGCTCCGAATGGGTCATCTGAACAGCTGGTCTGGTCTTTAATCGGGTGTTTGTCTTGGCGCTGCTAAAAGGGCATAATTAAAGCCTCTACTAAAGCAGGTGGCAGCACAAGGACTAGCGAGAAGCGCTCCAGTTGCAGCACAAACAAGAACACAATGAACAGAGCTTTTGGAATTTCTAATTTATGGTATTACACACAGTTTTTTTCCACTGCAGATTAGCTTAAAACTGAACAGATGCACAATGAGGTGAAAACTGAGAAGAGCTGAGAAATGGAGAGATGAAAGATAGACACAGAAAGTGGGGTGATTTAAGACACGTCAGGTTATTGTTTTTGCAAAAATGGTAGCAAATCTGGATTTAGTTTGAGGAAAGTACTCAGATTTCAGTTCCTCATCTGAGAGCTGAGTGTTCTGTACCTTCCATTTAAATAACGGCCTGGAGACAAAGGAACTGCATTCAACGTCATTAGGTTTCAGCGAAGAGGCGAAGAAAGTTGCACTTCAGTCCCCAGGTTTGATTGTTTTATGTCCTTGCATGTGTTCTTTGACTGATTAAACTATTCAGTCAAAAAACCTGTCAAAATATAATTCTGGTCTTTACTGTACAAGTGCAATTAAAAATATGCTGGGGTTGTGGAACATCACCACGCTCGAAGGGAAGGATTCGGATCTTGTTCAGGAGATTGAGTGCTACCAGTTGGATGTGGTGTGGCTCACCTCCACACAGATCACTTAAGCACAAATTTTCATCTACAATAGACACACACCTGTATCCCAACTGCCGGCAGACTACCTCAGCATCACAATCAGTCCATCCATCATCGCAGACAGTGCCCCATTGTCCAGACATATAGAGTTCCACTCGACCTTCCCTGGGGCTCTCTCCTCCCACGAGCCTTATTGGCACACCTGAAAATCAGAAGTAAAGTAAATCCAGAAGTAGTGCAACTGTGCAAACTCGTTTCCGAGCAAACCTGATCAGGCAGGCCTATTCGTCTAAGGAATTGGGCATGTCAGCTCATGTTCCATTCACATAATGACATACATGAATATCTGTTTGTTTTCATGCATGCAACCAGTTGTGCATCAGGTGCAGAGACCTGTCCGTGAGAGAAGACACATTCTTTTGGTGGATCTCTCTCCGTCTCTTCAAAATTGTTTTAAATCCCATGGGTGTATCTTTGGTTATTGCTGGGTATTTTGGCTCCGAAACTATAGACTCAGTAATAAAATCATTGAGAAAACACACAAGGAGAGGGAGACTTAGACTGGGGTTTTCACTGTGGGAATGTTTACAACTTCATTGGTTTTGGCTGTAAAAAAAATGCTCGTGCATGGGCTCTCAGAAACACAAACACTGTCACATACACAAGCAGTCACTCACTTAGTACAGTACATGGGCAAGAAGAGAGAGGGAGAGAGGAAATAGTGTATTTTTTCTCCTTCTCCAACAATCTGCCTTTGAGATCTTCAATAACAAATGAGGGATTCATGTACACACATAAAGACTTTTAAAAACAAAACAACATAAATGCTGAGAGAGTGTTTGTGCGTAAGATGTCATCTGCCAAAAAAAAACAAAAAACATAAAAACAAACTTATTATCATTTCTGACATAAAACCCATGGTACATCCTGTCCGTGACATCAACCAGACCAAACAGATCTCATATATTCATTACCAGACAGACTGAAACACAGAAGTGAAATTTCAGCCACTACTGGTTTCACCCTGCTCTGCTCTGACATATTTTACTGGTGTCTACAGGCTATAGTCATGATCATGATTAATGGTACTACCGTTCAACCCTTAACACATATATGCACGCTCAAGCTAATGCAGTTCAGCTGACACACTGTTCTGTGAATGACTACTATTACAGTTGTGGCATTTTTTTCAGCTTTGTGGGGAAAAAAAAAAAACGTGCAACCAGGATGATAATTAATTAATTAATTAATTCTAATTTAGGAAAAGGTGGTTTGACTATTTAGAAGACAAAGAAGGGTTGGTATCCCAATTGTAGGATCTCAGGTATTTGTTATCTCAGACTAGTGAGAGTAACATACAGTATTTCATCTGCACTAACGCCGATGCTAGAGTATGTTATTATAGCTGAGACAGAGGAGGCTGTAAAAAAAAAAAAAAATCCAGTGCAGGCAGATGACTGTAAAATAGGTTTTCCAGCAGGGTTATTGGGAAAAAGGGTGAGAAGCTCAGACATTCAGGAGAAGCATTAAGAGAAACCAGCTGGGGTGGCTTGGGACTCTGGTATTTCAGGCACGTCTAGCCAGGGAGAGACCCAGAAGCAGATTCAGGATGGCTTAAAGGGATTTGGAGAAATGTTCAGGAAGAGGATTTTGCAATAAAAACAAAATAAACATCAAATATCACAACAAGGTTCATAAATTTTTGTATGACCATTCATTTACTGTAAAATTCAACAAC
Source organism: Pao palembangensis (assembly GCA_015343265.1). Taxonomy (NCBI): domain Eukaryota; kingdom Metazoa; phylum Chordata; class Actinopteri; order Tetraodontiformes; family Tetraodontidae; genus Pao; species Pao palembangensis. Next base: position 9,609,299 of record CM027089.1, on the reverse strand, counting down.
TTCCTTTGGTTGGTTTCACTTTCATACTGCAGTTTTGAAAGTGGACCAACTCACAATGCTTTCGCTAAACAGAAAGAAAAAAAGCATGTCTCATCGATTGGCCAGGATTGAAAACAGGACTCCGTCTACTTTACCTTCTCACTTTGGTTAACTGGATAGTCTGTTTGTATTCACATTTTAAGCTTGACACAGAACATTGTGCTATGGTTGCCAAAGTCATTGTTTCAGATTAAATAAATAACATTATTCTTATTAATATAGATCAAAGGGTTCCCTTGGCAGTCTGACTTAGATATGACCTGCCACATTTTCAGTTTGTGTTGCATGTAATAAAAATTATTCTTACTGAGACTTTCGCCACTGTGCTCGGGATTGCATGCGATGTTCACATCTTCATGATGGGTGCAGTCATGTTGAAGCCATTCACTCCTGATGCACAGCAGCAAACTAGGCTCTTTTCCTGTGCAGCTCACATCGTCTAAATGAATAGGACCTGACCCCATTCCAAAGTGATGGGAATGGGTGACGTCTGCTCCCTCTGGAACAAGGGTCTCACCTAATCTACATTGTAGAAAAAAAATTAATATAATCAGTAATAGATACTAAACTAAATGTGCCATTAAAAGCGTGAGTAAAAATTTAAATATTACCTATAACCAAGCTGTCGACACACCACCTGAGTGTTTGAGTCTGTCCAGCCGTCGTCACACACCGTCCCCCACTGACCGCGGTAAAAAATTTCTAGACGTCCTTTATGGCTCACAGCACCCCCCACCAACCTCACAGTACCATCTGCAAAACACAAAAAGAGTTAGATTACAAAATTAAAGGTTTGTTTTCGAATAACATATAGCAACACTAAAAAAAAAGGTACAATTTGATCTATTTCCATGTTTTAACAATATGTAGGTTATGTAGTCGAAACACTATTAGAAAAGGAATCACCAAATGTAAGCACCTGTCTGCAGAGGAAAGCAAATATGGCATGGTGATTAGCAACAAAGCTAGTGGCAGTAAAGGATGGATAATGGGTTACGTATGGATACAAACACATAAATATTGGCTCTATCAGTCTGGATTTGAAAACTCTAGTAAGTACACCTATGTCTCAGCCAAAGCTTTAACAGAAAAAAAATAGTCTCAATCATTTCCTGTTTACTGTTCAAAGGTTATGTAACCTTAAGAACCTACTATTATATTTCATGTTGCATACCGCAGTCTCAGTTTTTCAGAATCTTTTAGAACTTTATGGCACCTTCTTTCACCTGCTTGTAAACTGGTAACAGACTCACCAAGAAGATTTGTTTGTTCTAGCTGAGAAATGCTGGCCTAAAAATTTCCAGACTTTAAAGTCTCCTACAAAGCTTCAATGGCTCCAAAGTGAGCTGTTCTGAGAAAGTTTGTTATTATGTCTTTTTATTCTTAAACGGTGCCATTTTTGCCTTTCTAAGATTACGATTGCTCCATTTAACTGTGCACAATGGCACAATCAAAGCATTGCGAAAGGTAAACAGAGGGGTGGCTAACATTATCAATGTTATCAGTTATGCTTGTTCTGGACAAACATCCACCATGTCAAAGAGGCACTGTTTCCAACACCAAAGTTTTTGGTGTCATGAATCTGTTTACCATTTTAAAATGGGAATGGACTAAAAAAAATGATCATAACTGCCATTTTATTGCTTTTCTATAAAGTCATCACTTTTTTTTCAAAATCGTTATTTAGAATTTAATGTTTATTTTAATGTTAACATTAAAATCACAAGTATTCTCCCACCTGTGAGTGGGCTGCAGGACACTCCTGCATCCTCGGAGTGCAGGCAGTTGTGCTCCCCCCATGGACTTTTCGGGCACTGGTCCAGAGTAAGCTCATTGCCTGTGCAGCGTACCTCGTCCAGCCATACACGGTTAGAACCCTTGCCAAAATGTGCCTTGGCCCATGCCCTTGCCACACCACTTCAAATAAAGGTATTGGCACAAAAGAATTTAAATTTTAGCCTGGTGAAATGATATAAACTGGATGAAAGGCTAACCGTGGTTTTGACTATCAAAGTTTTTTTTTTTTTTTTTTTTTTAAGTTTAATCTTGGAAAACATATCTTCATTGTTTAACAGCCAAATCAGTGGTATTCATGCAGACATTTGCAAGTGTACCCATTTACCTCAGCCCTAGTTGTCGACAAACCACCTCTGCATCACTGTCATCCCACTGGTCATCACATATGGAACCCCAATGTCCAGCATGGAAGACCTCAACGGTGCCTTCTGTGTGTGTTCGACCTCCAACGAGCCTCACAGGTAGCAGCAAAACTACTGAATACAGACTGGCAAAATGAGTAAACCTTATGCAGTTTAGAAAGCATACTTCATCTGAAAATCTGTATTCATACATTCTAATCTTGGAGAAGCTTTCAATTAAAATCAGATTTCATATTTATCAAAAACATGCCAAGGAGGGAGTGACAACCTTGCTGCTGTGTACATGTGACTGCTGCAACCAGAGTACACTCCCCTCCATTCCAGGTGATTTTTGGACACTGGAGCAGATCTGACTCATCTCCTTTGCAGTGAACCGCACTCCAGTGTATTTTGATGTTCAGAGAAGCAAACAGAGGAATTGCCCGTGCGTGACTTGACATTCTGAAAAATTACATTGAGCAGTCACGTCAGTCTGGTATCAGTAACGTAGCATCAATTACCAGCATGCAACACTCTGTAATCTAACTTTTGCCCTCTTCCCTTTCCCTGAGGACTTTCACTCTCTCCCCTGTGTATATGCACACAAGGGCATGTGTGCATGTCAGCGTGCACGCCAGTTTTAGTTTCAGTGTCAACACGTGTCACGAGTTTGTGCAGAAGTATGGCCTGCATATACGTGCTTCCGTGGGACCTAGCACATCAGTTGCTTCTCTAACATGAAAACATTAAAAGTGAGATACAGTTGCATGCGCATGAGAAAGGGGGACAAAAATGACCTGGCAACAAGGTAAATAGCAGAGCACTTATGGTATTTAAATACATCTCAGGAATGGGGGTTTGGAATGCAAAGACTGCACAGAGCTCATGAGCGCATGGTGCATTATAAATGCTCTAAAGTTCTCATCAAAATCCCATCATGCTCTGGTCAGACTTCTAAGAGACATTTCATGCTGTAAAATGCATATGGCAGATGATAACACTTGCACCTGTGTCCAAGTGTGTTGCTGGAGACCAGCAATATTAAGGCAGTTTGAATACATATGCCTGAGCGTGTGTACTCTCTCACCCTTTGCCCAGCTGTCTACAGGCCACAGCAGCGTCTTCATCCCCCCATCCATTACTGCAGACTGAGCCCCACGCTCCTCCCAGATAGACCTCCACCCGGCCATCTAGCTTAGAGCGACCCCCTTGCAGACGAACAGAACCTTGGACAGAAAAGAATGCAGAATAAACATAAGCGTGTGATGACGGGCGTAAATTATGTGTCACAACACACACAGAGTGAGCGAATTGGTTGTTCATATTGAATATCTATGTGATACTATTTGGGTATTAATGGTGATTTTGATATTGATTTTAGGCTTTGTGTTTTTGGAAGGCAGTTTAGGTGTACTTTAGAAGTTCAACTATGTTCCTTCCAGCATTTTTAAGATAATTGAAGTAATATACATGTCAGTTCTATGTCATATCATGGCCTCTGTATTAAGACTAACCAGAAGGTCATCTACTGCCACTCTGCCGGCACATTAGAAATCTAAAAATACATCACTTGTCCTGGTGCCAGGTGGAAATCACAAGTAACATCAGCTTTGCTGCTCTCTTTATTCTTTCCATTTGATCAGAAACGTCAATTCAACTTCATGTTTATTTCATCGATCGACGTGATACGGATATTAAGGTGTGCTGGCTCTGATGACTGGGTTGTGCCAAACTCTAAACAAGGGCCAAATGTGCTTGCCCTTTCGCCTGAGTGATGGTGTATGTCTCCTATGGGTTTCCTATAGCTCAATAATAATATGTCAAATATAAGACAATAAGTAAGTAAATATAACTGCACATGTGTAGTGCCATATAATGCAGGATGTCAGTATTGACTTTTAAGCGACAGATTAGTGTAGGTATAATCTGTAGGCCTGCATGTTATCCTACCTTGTTTACAGTCACAGTACCCCCAGTCCACCCTGCCTCCTGGGTTCTTGAAAAAGCACCAGGGTCTGATCCTGCCGTCCGGGTTGCGACAGTAGTTGTGTTCTCCTATACCTTTGCCGGGGTAGCGCTCCTCAAAGCCGGCCACATCGGTCCAGTTCATGCACCGGTGGCCGGACTCGGTGACATCTATCGCTCCGCGGTAGAAACCGTCTTTTCCGCGGCTCTGGACGCAGGCCGAGAACGGTAAGATGAATGAAGGAACGCTGCCGGTGCGACCGTCGCGGCTGTCTGTAGCCAGAAGCGTGACCACGAAAGAGAGAAAGACCAAATCATCAATCATGTTCGTTCTCCGGTCCTACGTGGGCGAAATCGCTCGTTTTTATATCATCAGCTGAAGAGATCTTCTGGTCTGCTTCATCCCTTAGCTGCGGCAGGACTGTGAGGAGCAAGAAAGGAAAAAACGATGCGGATCAATCAAACTCCTAATGCGCAGGCAGTTACCCAGCTAAAAGTCAATAACGCATTTACAACCGATCCCTATTATGTTTTTGTATGTGATGATTTAATTCGGTGTTTCGCGTTGAAACTCAGAAAATTGATGCGACCGGCAATACTAAATACATTTCTGATAATAAGGGGTTCCCAGAATCTTGTAAATGGTTTTGTCTAAAGAAAACTCATAAATCGCCATGGTATTCTCAAGGATTTAATGATGTTTTCGAAACTGTATGTTGTTTAAAATTTGATTTTCAGTTCCTTCTAAATTTGGGCGCATTTGGCACACAGTACTCATAATTAAATATATAATCATTCTTTAAAAAATAACTGACAATATTAAGATTGTGAAGTATACCCTCGTTGTTTCCCATCTCACCGTGCGTTTGTGTAGGAAAAAAAGAGCGTGTAGGGCAAATAAGAAAAAAAAAAAAAAAAAAAGACGCAGGCACCGCTCCTCCTACTGGTCAAAATAGGAACAACGGCTTAATAGTGCGACATTGTCGTCTTGAAGCAGCGCTGTTTGTATCAGACAACACATATACTAATGCAAGAATTCCTTCTAAAGTACATGTCTTATGTAGGCCGCGTAAGGGGGGGGGGGTATAACTTATGAACAAGCAGTCCTGTGGATAAATTAACTGACTGAGGAAATGAGGAAAAATCCCCCAAATTCAGACTGCTAGAATATGAACCTCACCTAGAATAAATCTTATAACCTTACATAGACGTTTATCTGGTTTAAAAAAAAATAATGTTCAAATTTTCAATTAATCTAATGTAATGGGGCAGAGAAGTGATATTATATAGTGATGTTCTGAGTATAAATCTATCATCAAGACAGAATTAGATTGAATATACTTGTAAATAAGATCACACTTAAGGATGAACTTTCAAGATATTTAAGCACAAAGGGGAGAACGCATCTCTTCACTGTGGTCATGCTGGCTCTGGTGATTAAAAAAAAAAAAAAGAAAATACTATTCAATACTCACCAAAGAAGAGAATCATCCATATTCTAGTTGACCTAGTATGCACTCCTAAATTTTAAGGACGGATTTAGCAAATTATGTGAGTATTATGTGGGCATTTCTTACTCTCACATTTCATTGTGTAATTTTTCTACTCATTAATCTCATTAGTTTAGTCCAGTTTTACATCCTCAAGGGGTGTAAAAAGTGTGGCCAGGAACAACTTTGATCTATATAGTGTTTTTAGTATTCCATGTATTCTTGGCAGTTCAATTCAATTCAATTAAATTCAATTCAATTTTATTTAAAGTGCCAATTCATAACAATGTTATCTCAAGACACTTTACTCATTCCTTCCCTTTAGCAAGAAGAATACTTGAGCAGAACCAAACTCTGTGTAGATGGCCATCTGCTGCGACTGCCTGGGGAGGGGGGGCAGCTGGAATTCTGAACTATTAGTTGGGATGGGATAAGCAAATGGCTCCTGAAGGTTATTCAACTTTTAAAAATTATCAAGGGAAATGACGCTCTTTGGTTCAACAACAACAAAAAAATGCATGTCAATGCATAGAATGACGTGTAAAAATGTGATGAATCTAGAAGGCTGCCCTGGGATAGGGCTGGTGCGCTGAAGCGATGGAAGCGATGTCACATGCAATGACTTAGGGTGTCTCAAGAGTGTACCAAAGTGTGTCAATATCTCTTTTTGACTGTACTGTCAGATGCAGGTGTTAACCCTGCCTAGCAAGAATGAGGTATGAGTGGCATTCTGAGCAAACTGACAATAAGCGTGATGCAAATTACAGCAGATTATTTGTCATAAATGTCACACTCTGTTGGAAACTCAAACTGCCAGCTAGAGTGACTTAAATACACGATATTCATGATATATATAGTGTGTGACAACAATAACTGTTTATAACATGCTTCATTACATGTATATATAATGAGTCATAGTCTTTTGAAATAGGTCCATTTTCCACTCACTCTGACCACTAATGTGTTGTGCTGCATTGTTGCCGTCCTACATTTCTCTCGAGTAGATAAATTACAGTCTGTACATGTTGTGTATCTGTTTAAATACAGTAGAAATTGCAGCAACCCAGTAAATTTCCTCTTTTCTTAGTACAACCAGGAAAAGTGCATTACAGGAATATACAAAATGTAAAAGAATATATTAATGTAAAAGATGTTAAACTCCCCCCAACACTGTTTAAAACATACAAACTGAACATTTGACCTGAAAAGTGCCGCTTTACAGAATTAAAAGAAGAGAACTATGAAATAGTTCCACCTAAAAACCAAACCTAATTATTTTACTGGGTTTTGCTGACAAATGTTTTCCCCCATTTTTTTTTTTTTTTTTGTAAATTGACTAACAAAGTATAGCTTGATAAAGTTGTTTTAACAATGTTAGCACTTATCCAAATCAGTGAGAATCTACACAGACAAATGTTAGCAGTTGTTGTTTAATTTGTTTTATACTAAGGTAATATTAGCACCAGTCTAGCTGAACAAAAAAGAGATAATGAAGGTTTAGTCGTAGATGATCAACATCAATAGAAAAGAAGCATTTAGATGTCATCTTTACTGAATGATATTTCACTGCATTCATAAATGTATGACTTCAACAAGGAAAATATCAACTACCTAGGGCATAAATCAGGAACTGAAGACTGTCATAAAGACTGGACAAGTCATAAGTCTTAGATCATAGGGGAAACTGTGGTTTCCCCTATGAGTGATATCTTTTGAAAGTACTTGCCACTTCCTGCATAGTTGAACAAAAGCTGTTTGTCTGTACAAAGTTAAAGCTGGGAGAACAAGTTTTGATTGATAAGGAATTTATCCTTTAAAAAGCCTAGAGGAATGAATGTCACACGGTCTCATATGTCTTGTTTTCAGTATTTGAAATCGGGAGTTTTTAAAACATTTCCAACAGCGCAACCTCATGTAACCCCTGTTAACTGTAGAAGGAGACTTCTTATTACAACAGTGGCAAACTATTGTGCCACTTTACACATTCTTTTTATATTAAATGTATACCAACAGTGTTGTGCAACTGGTACCGAGAATGTTCGCATGTAAAAGTAATGGGAATAATTTCCAGGCAGAATGTCAGCTGCTGCGATAGTTGAGGAAGGATACATAGTATTAGGCCTAAAAGTTACTGTCTGGTATGTTAAAAAACATACTGTTAGGGTCCGGCCTGCCGGCCCTTTAAGAATTACAGGAGCTGCCCCGCATTCCCCTGCAGAGGGCGCGGGTCCCCAGGATCCAGCGGGGACCACGCACCTGTGGCTCATCACCAGGTTCCAGCAGGGACCGCACACCTGGAATTGATCAGGGCAATCAGTGACAGATATAGGGGAGGCTGCCAGCTGGCCCCGTTGCTGGATCATTTGCCTTTTTGCATTATTGCCTGACCGCCTTATTGCCTTATTTTCTGATGGACTCTGCTCGACTCTGCCTACCTCAGTTTCACCTGGTTTGGCTCTTTGACTGTCTGACTCGGATTGACTCTGTCACCTCTTTTTGCTCTGTTTGACTCTGTCTTCCTCTTTTGGACTCTGTTTGAGTATTTTGCCTCGTTGACTCTTTTTGCCTTTGTGACACCCAATAAAGGGTTGTTTTTTGTTTCCGAACCTGCCTCGCGTCTGCGCTTGGGTCCTCACCGCACGTTCCGTAACACATTTTGTTAAAAATGTGAAAATAACTGCTCTTTTCAGCTGTATTGAGCCTATTCAAAGGCTATGGTGGATTAGCATTACTGCTGTATTGGCATTGCTGGATTTTAAAACATTTTTAAAATCATGATTACATATGTATTGTATGCCACATAACTATTTGTTTTCTATTGTCGTTACCCCATAACTGATCTGATAACCCAGTTTAAATAGGAACTCACCAGTACTTTCTATACTCATTTGTACCCCAGTAAAAGATTGCTATTGTATGCCACATGTAGAATGACAAAAATGGCACATTGGATGTGTCAGATAAGGGTCAAATAAGTGCCTTTTGCATTGGAAAAACATTCACAATGTTCCTGCTTTCCTTCCTTGTTTTTTTCGGTGCATGATTACCTGAGGACGAAGCTGTGATAATGAATTGTGTAATTATGTAAGACAAGCACACTGACAAATTGTTTCTGACATGCCATTTTTCCCATTCTGTGTTCTCATTTCATATACTGTATCTTTACATTTAAAAAATGACTACGTTTATGAATTTGGGAAAACTGACCTTGAAATGAGAAATAGGTAAAAATCCTTTTGAACTAAAGCCACTAATGAACAATTCAGCTGAGGAAGTGAATGATTTTCTGAGGGGTATTGCATTTATTGTCAGTAGTACAAAATACAATACAGAAACCCTCATTACTGGAATTTAAAAAAAAAAAAAGAAATCAGTCAATCAGCACACTGAATGTGTCTCTTATTCTATTCATGCAGTCTCTGCATGCACAGGTCAACGTCAGGAGCATGTCAGCCAGACAAAGAATTGGCCCAAATTTTTGTGCTTCTTCAAATACATACTTACCTACTAAACCTTTATCTCCTTTCTGTTGGTCGAGACAGTTGCTTTTATTACCTTTTTATAAATCAAATTAAACAAACAGCTGTTAACGCTATACAGAATGTATTAGGTTTTGTGTCTTGTCTCTTCAGTCAAATTACGTTAAATGCCTGGTCTACAATATAAACACAATGACCTTTATATAACATAATACTGACACATTTTTGTTTCAAACTGAAAGGCAGACATTCATGTATTTTAATAGAATGTTTTTATCCCACAATGAGGAAATTGCAGTGTTCCAGCAGCAGCATACAATAAACAAATAAATACTATAAAAGACTTCAGGAAAATGAGAATTAAAAAATATATCTGACCCTGTATATATGCACAAGTACCGTGCTGTACATGAATTATGACCATATTGCACATAGGCAGATATTGCACGAGGTAGATTGTGATAACTATACTACGTTAAACAGTCTGATGGCTGCGGGGAGGTACGACCTGCAGTAGTGCTCCTTCCTGCACTGAGGATTCCACAGGGTTGGAACCTTTTCCAGGCGAAGGCTCAGGTTGAACATTTACAGAACCACCTCGCTGAGCTGGTCTGGTAACAGCCATTAAAGATCTGTGGAGATCACGGAAGACAAACGAGCACAAAAGGAGCAGCTGTTTACTGTACCAAATTAGGCACTATTAGTATCCTATTTTGGGTAGCTATTGGGACTTTTTTAAAATACTTTCATTATTATAAATTGGCATATGGGAAAATCATACTCTTATTCTGAGTTTAGGCCTACTGCTGATCTTCATAATTATTTATTGCATTGTATATGTTGTAAATATGTTAATACTAGCGAAGCTGCTGGGACAAGTCAATTTCCCATGTCTGGGATTAATAAAGTATTTCTATTCTATTCTATGTAACCCATTTTCTAAGAATGGAATTAATTTAATCTCTAATTGAAATCCCAGTCAGAGGCCATATCTAACGTCCAGGTTGGCAAAATATATTTCAAATGCATTGTAAGTAAATTCTATATTTGTAGAGCCCTTTCATATTCTTTTCTGTCAAACGAGCCTTCTTTTTACTCCAAGGCTGCATTAACTCTTGCACAATTACATTCACACACTGATCGCAGAATAACCGATTAGATTTCGCACCCAAGAAGAATAAGACCATTCATGCACATTCATATATCGAAGATCCAGCTTCGGGAGATATGTCGTCGTTCAGGAAACAGGAGAACGTATTTACTTGCGTCATCAAATGGCGCCAAAAACCCGACCAAAATATTGGTCGCTTCATAAACTGGCGTACACCGATTCTCGAGGCAGTGGGCGGAGTGAGCATCTCAAGCGACTATTTGTTGTCTGAACCTGATCAACTCAAGCGATAATAATGTTCTTAATGCGAAATCTACCTCGGTGTAGATGCCTAGGACAGTAGGGGAAACTGTGCATTTCTAAGTACTTTACTTCATCACTCCACACCGAGCGCCTGGGTTACTATAGCGAGTACACCTATTGTTATTTATTTATTTATTTATTTTAAAGCGGAAATTACACGCTGGTATTGAAGCAGTTGCTACATGTTTCTAATCAGCGTGAAAGGTTTGAGAGTTTTGTAATAACAAATTGATAAATATTAAAACCTGCGGAAATGAACAGTCGACTGGAAGAGATTCGCAAGAGACAAAAACTCAGGCGACAACTCTTAGCACAACAGGCAAGTAGGCAGAATCCTTGACGTTAGTGTTAGCATGTGGCCAATTTAGCAAGTCAAGTTGTAGACATTCAATATTATGTGCTGCTAAGTGTGCAGTATTATAACTGCATGGACAAAAGGGCATTTTTATAGTATGCGTGCAACTCAAGAGCTCTGCAAAAATACGGGTTATTATATACACAGAGTACTGAATATTGTTTATTTTATGTGCAGTAGATATACAGACGCAGCTGAACAATTCAGTCCAAAATAATATACAATATAAACTGAAATGCAAGAAACATTTATCTGTACTTAGCGATACCTTTTTTACCATAGTTGGGAGCTGAAAGTGCAGATAGTATTGGAGCTGTTCTCAACAGTAAAGACGAACTGAGGGAAATAGAAGAGACGAGAGAAACATGCAGGTGAGTTGTAAAGTATGGAAATATAAAAGCCAACATTTTCGAACCTTTTAAATTAAGGCACAATACAAAATTCATTAATATGTAAAACAAACGATCTTGTGTAAATCCCACAAATTTTATTTATTAAAAACTAAACTCCAATATTTTTGTTTTACAGCATAAAATCATTGATCTTGTGGCCCTGGAGCAATGGCAAATCTATTATCTGTGTAATGGATTTGCGTTTTTCAGGTCTTCGTTTGATAGTTCAGGCACAGTTAACAAGAGGAAAGCTCAACCCGAGGGAGAGGACACAGAGGAAAATTTGGAAGAACAAAAGGTGAGCTGATCAGCTGAATGCTATGATAAGCTAAATGTCTTAAAGACTTTTCTTTCTCACATAGGGATTTCCAGATGTGGCCTGTCTGAGTTGTTAAATGTTTGTCAATATAATAGCTTTGCATTACCGTTGCCAACTCTAGACCAAGGATCAAGGTCCAAACGTGACCAATTCCTATCTTTAGGAAGGGTTTTTATCCCATTGTACACTGAGAATTTTAGATATATGCGGTTGTTGTCAGAAGATGTTGTGTTGTACACACTTTTTTAAAAAGGGATTTTAATTTGACATAATGAGGGCCTTGTGAACATTTTGTGTATATGTGTTTTAGGATGAAGTAGAACTGCAACAACCGGAGGAGAGTAACCCATATGAGGAGGTTTACAAGGACTCAAGTACATTCCTCAAGGTTGTAAAACTGGCAACTTATCAAATTGTTTTTTGAAACTAACTAAAATTGACAAAGTTGTATGGCACATTTTCCTTTCAAATTTGTCAAAACGATTGTATGAAGTCTACAAAATGAATGAAGTGTATTATTCCTCATCTATTCAGTTTGAAGCGATGACATGCTTGAACTATATTAAAATAAGATTTTTTTACTGTAATACATTTAATGAATGTGCAGAATCATGAGGAAAATGTATGCAAAGGGTGTTTTTGTAACACTCGTCCCTCAATATTATTTATTGGTCTTATATTTAACAGCTGTGCCGGTGATTGAAGAGCACCATACAAACCCTTTCACTCAAAGTTTCCGTCAACCAGACACACTGAACCCTTGACAGCACTAACAACATTATTTCAAATTGCAGACTGTTACCGTTAGAAGGTATTCCCCTGAAGGCTTGAAGCTTTACACAATTACTCAGTTCAGTCTCAAGTAAAAGAGAAGCGTTTGAGAGAAAAACGATGTAATGAATGATTATATTGTCTCAATGAAATCAATGCAGTTGTAATACAAAAATTAGAAACTACAGATTAAAAGATTGAAGTTGATAGAGTTCTATGTAAATCGTGCTACAGTCACTGCTATTGCCCACGTACAAAGTTTTAAACAACTTTTCACCCAGTGGAAAACTATTCTTTCTTGACTTGAACAATAAGCTATCAGTTTGTAGAGTTTAAAGCTCTACAAGAAGAATCCTTATTGAAACTCATCGGAAAGAATGTCCCATGATGTTGTTTTGTGTCAGTCGTGGTTGGAGGCCATTTGAGCTGATATGCATACATAATCACATGTATAATTTCACTTCCCAGATGTTGTTTAATTTCATATTTTGTTATTACAAGCTCACAGCTACAGTATCCCTATTATAATACATTCTTTGCATTCTGCATACATGTTTAACTGTTTAGCTGTATACAAACCTGTATATATTGTCCATACCCATCCGTTTCCTGTACATATTACTTTATTTAGACTCTATATAATTTCCATCTGTATATCAGTATAGCCCAACTGTATACTGGAATAGCCCATTGTATAGTGTTCATAATACATTTGTAAATTCTGTATACTGATGCTAACTTAACCCATTTACTTGTATATAACAGCACTTGCTGTTTTTTTGCATCTCTGATTATATTATATTTCGTCATTCTATATTCATACATGTAATGACAATAAAATTGAATCTAATCTAATATGTTAAATATGTTAACATAATATGCTAAATTAATTAGAACTTTTAACTCTGTTTGGTAAAACAAAAGGCCATATTTTTCAATCAATTTTTCAACCAATCATAGTTTTCCTCTAGTCATCTTTCATTCATTCATTCATTTTTTCATTTTCAGGGAACGCAGAGTTTAAACCCTCACAATGACTACTGTCAACATTTTGTTGACACAGGGCATAGACCACAAAACTTCATTCGAGATGTTGGTGAGCAGGCGTTCACGTTTTCATATTCATATAAATGAATGGCTGCTTACGATATTGTTGGCTTCTGCGTTTCAGGTCTGGCTGACCGATTTGAAGAATACCCTAAACTTCGAGAGCTCATCAGACTGAAGGATGAGCTCATCTCCAGCACCAACACACCTCCCATGTATGTTAAACAATTATGTGATAGTTAAAGTAAACATGTCCTTATTTTTTATTGTACTTACAGAAAATACACAGCATACCAGTAACAATCTGTCTGGTTATAGGTACCTTCAGGCAGACCCAGAACACTTTGACCTGCAGGACCTAAAATGCAAGTTTGATGTGATTCTGCTTGAGCCCCCATTAGAGGAATACTACAGGGAATCAGGCATAAGCCATACTGAACGTTTCTGGACCTGGGATGATGTACGTACACCAACCTGAGTTTATTGGTACAGTTGAAACCAGATTTTTACATACGCTATATAAAAAGGCACATAACCTTTTTTTTCTCAATATCTAAGATTAAATCAGATTAAACAAATATAAACAATTATTTATATTTGCTAAATGCCAGAATAATGAAAGGGAGATTTTTTTTAGGACAATTTTTTATTACTTTCCTGAGAGTCATAAGTTGCATACATTTCAGTAGTATTTGGTAGCATTGCCTTTAAACTGTATGACTTGAGTCAAACATTTTGGATGTGCTTCAACAAGCTTCTCACAGTAGTTTGCAGGAATTTGGGCCCATTCCTCCTGACAGAACTCGTGTAACTGAGTCAAGTTTGTAGGCCGCCTTGTTCGCACAAGCCTTTTCAGCTCTGCCCATCGGATTGAGATGGGCAGAGCTGTACACCACTGTACACCACTGTACACCACTCGCTTTCTTTTAGGTGTACACCTAAAAGAAAAGCAAACACTCCTTTGAGGACAGTCAAGTACGTGTGCTGGCCAGAGAAGATCGCTGGTTTGAGAGGGGTGTCAAGGAAGCCATCCACGTCAAGTTGGAAAAACCATCTTTAAACAGAGGTGGTGGACTAAGGCACTTTCTGTCACCCACGTACAATGCAGTCCTCTACTCTTTTCGTCAGCATTCCAAACATTCACACCGTTTGACGAGACCTGGTGACTCATTAACATGTGACCCAACAGACACCCCAACCCCAACCGAAACTAGGTGAACGACCCTGCCAACCACCCTGCCAAGGACTCTCAGGTGACCACCCGGGCCATTAACATGCCAATGGTCCACAGGGCTATATTTTCAAGCTCTGCCCCTGCAAACTTAGAACTGAAGAAGCTCCTTTCAGTCCAGTTGACACAGAGAGATCTATTTTGGAAACCTATCAGAGGTTTCAGAGGCAAGGATATTCCAAGGTGATAACATCATCACCTGGGCTTTCCCAAAGTGTTTAAAGGCACAGTAATCTCAGTGTATGCAAACTTCTGACTCCCAGGGAAGTAAAAAAATTGTCTAAAACATTCTCCCTTTCAATATTCTGGCATTTAGCAAATAGAAATAATTTTGGTAATCCTAAATGACCAAAAACAGGGAAAGTTTAATCTTATTTAATCTTAGACCTTAAGGAAAAAAAAGGTTATTTGCCTTTTTATAAAGTGTATGTAAACTTCTGGTTTCAGCTGTATA
The DNA here is from genome assembly GCA_015343265.1 of Pao palembangensis. Lineage (NCBI taxonomy): Eukaryota > Metazoa > Chordata > Actinopteri > Tetraodontiformes > Tetraodontidae > Pao > Pao palembangensis. The sequence goes on along the minus strand of CM027089.1, from coordinate 9,594,205 downwards.
CAATAGATGCTTCTCGGATGGCTGGATCTCATGTTTATGCCTTTTTTTTCCTTCACTTTTTTCCTCTCTCTGTCTTTTGCCGTTGCAGATCATGAAGCTGGAAATTGAGGAGATATCGGCGCTGCGTTCCTTTGTCTTTCTCTGGTGTGGCTCTGGTGAAGGACTGGATTTGGGCAGAATGGTAAAATGATGCATGAAAACCTCATTAAGTGAATACAGTTGTTCTGTCTTTTCAGCTGAGTGTGACATGATGAACAATTGCAGGCCACAGCTAATTTTAATATCATTTTCCAGCTGTGATTGTTCTTAGATACCCTCACAACTTTATCTCAACTTAAACTAAATCAGTGAAGGAAGCAGAACAAATTTGGTAAAATATAGTAACTTTTTTTTGCCTTTAATTTTATAGAGCATTAAATTGAACATTTCACTGCATGTGAAGTTTAAAATATTGTGCTTTGAGTAGGTGTTTAGTCATCAGGTGGTTATTATAGGATACATGCACATACTGTTTTACCCAGCCATTCAAGGCATCTTCTTTTCTTTGTAGATAAAACTTTGACTGTCTCCAGCATTCTATCAGACAGGCAGCATTATGTCCGCGTTTGTTATGCGGGTCCTTTCTAAACATTCCAGTAACACTGAGTCACCGTCTTTTTTTTTTCCTTTTTTACTATTTATAGTATGTGTTGTAATATTTCTCTGTCTTTTTCTAGTTTGTTTGTAAAAATAACACTAATACAGACACTAAGATGTGTATGAATGCAAATTAGTATCTACACTGAAGGCTATAAAAAAAGAAAATCTCAAGATCATGAATAATATCACTTATGGTCTTTTTTTAAATCCTTTTCAGTGCTTGAGGAAGTGGGGCTTTAGGAGGTGTGAAGACATCTGTTGGATCAAAACCAACAAGAACAATCCAGGCAAGACCAAGGCTATGGACCCTAAAGCTGTTTTCCAGAGGACAAAGGTATAAGAGGATATTCAATTTGTCAATGAAAAGTTTAACCATTTAGACATTTAAAGTTCACACAGCCCTCGCTTCCCTTCCAGGAACACTGCCTAATGGGAATCAAAGGAACTGTGCGCAGAAGTATCGATGGCGATTTCATCCATGCAAACGTCGATATTGACTTGATTATCACAGAGGAGCCCGAGATGGGAAATGTAGAGAAGCCTGCTGAGATCTTTCACATCATTGAACATTTCTGTTTGGGCCGCAGAAGGCTGCATCTTTTTGGACGAGACTCAACCATCAGACCTGGTGAGTCATTCAACATTTCTTTATAGGTTTTTGGTAATACCTCCATTAATGTGACACCCGGTGCATTTACAGTAGTGTTCAAAATAATAGCAGTCCAATGTGACTAACCAGATTAATCCAGGTTTTTAGTATATTTTTTTATTGCTACATGGCAAACAAGTTACCAGTAGGTGCAGTAGACTCTCAGAAAACCAAGACCCAGCATTCATGATATGTACGTTCTTAAGGCTGTGCAGTTGGGCAATTAGTTGAAAGGGGTGTGTTCAGAAAAATAGCAGTGAGGCCATCAATTTTGTGAAAAAACAGGTGTGAATCAGGTGGCCCCTATTTAAGGATGAAGCTAGCACTTGTTGAACATTTCTCTTTGAAAGCCTGAGGAAAATGGGTCGTTCAAGACATTGTTCAGAAGAACAGTGTACTTTGATTAAAACATTGATTGGACAGGGGAAAGCTTATAAAGAGGTGCAAAAAATTATAGGCTGTTCAGCTAAAATGATCTCCAATGCCTTAAAATGGAGAGCAAAACCAGAGACACGTGGCAGAAAATGGAAGACAACCGTCAAAATGGATCGAACAATAACCAGAATGGCAAAGGCTCAGCCAATGATCAGCTCCAGGATGATCAAAGACAGTCTGGAGTTACCTGTAAGTACTATGACAGTTAAAAGACATCTGTGTGAAGCTAATCTATTTACAAGAATCACCCACAAAGTCCCTCTGTTAAAAAAAAAGGCATGTGGAGAATAGGTTACAATTTGCCAAAGAACACATCAGCTGGCCTAAAGAGAAATGGAGGAACATTTTGTGGACTGATGAGAGTCAAATTGTTCTTTTTGGGTCCAAGGGCCGCAGACAGTTTGTGAAACGACCTTCAAACTCTGAATTCAAGCCACAGTACACAGTGAAGACAGGGAAGCATGGTGCAAGCATCATGATATGGGCATGTTTCTCTTACTATGGTGTTGGGCCTATTTATCGCATAACAGGGATTATGGATCAGTTTGCATATGTCAAAATACTTGAAGAGGTCATGGTCTTGAAATGGGTGTTTCAACAAGACAATGACCCCAAACACACTAGTAAACGAGCAAAATCTTGTTTCCAAACCAACAAAATGTGGCCAGCCCAATCCCCGGACCTTAATCCAATCGAGATCTTGTGGGGTGACATCAAAAATGCTGTTTCTGAAGCAAAACCAAGAAATGTAAATGAATTGTGGAATGTTGTTAAAGAACCTTGGAGTGGAATAATGGCTGAAAGGTGCCACAAGTTGGTTGACTCCATGGCACACAGATGTGAAGCAGTTATAAAACTGTAGTCATACAACTAAATATTAGTTTAGTGATTCAGAGGATTGCTAAATCCTAGAAACACAAGAGTTTGTACAAAATGGTTTTGAGTTTGTAAAGTCAACGGCAGACACTGCTATTTTTTTGAACACACCCCTTTCAACAAATTGCCCAATTGCACAGCCTTAAGAGCGTGCATATCATGAATGCTGGGTCTTGTTTGTTTTCTGAGAATCTACTGCACCTACTGGTAACTTGTTTGCCATGTATCAATAAAAAATACACTACAAACCTGGATTCATCTGGTTAGTCACATTGGACTGCTATTATTTTGAACACTACTGTATATCTTCTTTCATGTCTGAATTGTTTTCTTTTTTGGCTTTTAGGCTGGCTGACAGTGGGCCCCACTTTGACAAACAGTAACTTTAACTCAGAGACATATGCCTTGTATTTCTCGTTGCCTAACTCCCATCTCTCAAGCTCCACTGAGGAAATAGAAAGACTGCGGCCCAAATCTCCCGTTAAGCTCAAGTCGGACCGTGGCGGTGGAGCTCCTAGAGGGGGAAGAGGGGGCCCGAATGCAGGAAGAGGCGGAGACAGAGGCCGTGAAAGAAACAGGCCAAATTTCCGTGGGGACAGGGGAGGTTTCAGAGGCAGGGGAGGACCACATCGGGGTTTTCCGCCTCGTTAAAGACTTCAGGGCAACCAGACTGTCAGGATCTTTAGTATAAGTTAATTCGTGACATGTACATTAAGTACAACCATATTAATTGAAGTTTAAAAAAAAAAAAAAAAAAAACTTCATTACAAACTGATAAAATATGTCAAGAAAAATAGCAAAAAATAAAAAAAAAAATAAAAAATATATAAAAACTTGTTTAAGCAGCACTGCTTTGAAAATGTTTCTCAGAAAGACTGGATATGGAAAGCAGCATCTCAACACAAATCATGATACATTTATTTCTTTCTTTATTTCAGTGGGTGTGTAGTTCAGTTTTCTTTCTAGTTAAATGTGGCTAATGGGAACAATTACATGATTCATTCAGCAAAGAGCAACCCATTTGTCACAGAAAAGCGCAAGAAGCAGTCAGTGTATTGGACATTTACATGGATCAAGACAATTAATACAAGTAGTGTCCCTTTTTTATTTTTGCTAGAAGAATCCAAGAAAAGGGGAAGGGTATGTTTTCTTGAGTCTGGCTTTTAGACTTCATAAACTAAATAGCTGTGATGATGTGTATGTAATAAAATGGAAAAAAGAACTCCATCCCTTCCTGCTTCAGTCTGTGATTTGAATTTGGATCATTTCACTTCTTAACACTTCTATGTACCCATGATGTTTTAGAGTTACTCTGATCCAATTTCAGTTTCAGACACAGGAATTATTGTACGTCACCAGAACAGGTGCTGCTAGTTTCATGCCACATTCCAAAAGTACTTCTAGACTTTAGGTCTAACAGAGAAAGGTATATGTTTTAGGCTATATACTTAATTTTGGTTCTCGGTTCAATTTGATATTTTTGGTATCAGCATTTCAGGTGAATAAATCTGACGATGCGGAATGATCTGATTTGATCAAGAAGGTTGCGTTTTAATAATATCTGACTCAAAAAAGCAGGAAATGGGTTGTCAAAGTACTGCATTAACTTGTGGAGAAATTATATTTGCAACTAGTATCGGTGTAAATTAAAGGAAACCAAAATTCTAAATGGTCAAATCATTTCCTTGTTTTTTATGGTAATGACTTCTTAATTACTGTTGGGTAAAAAGCTTTATTTCGCTTCCTCCCGTTATTAAAACACTGGGTCAAATACAGACTTACAAAGCTTTGAAGAATGGGATACAATACTTTTACTATATCATCAGTGATGAGGAAAAAAAAACACCAGAACGTGTTGAATCACAGAAGACAGCAGAGCTTTAGATTTAAGAGACAAAGAAACAAGTATAATAAGTCAACCCAGACAGTTGTTTTTTCTTTGCTGTCATGGGACAAGAAGATTTGATTAATAACTTTGTAATTCAAGATTTTTTTTTTTTTTTTAAAGCTTGTGCTTGTATAAATATTAAGTTTTTTAACAAATTGTCGGACTCACGACTGGGCTCCCCCACCCTTTGGGTCCTTGCGTCTTCTTTTATCGGTCGGGACAAATCAAACTGTAACAGATAGTTGCTGCTTGGCCAAGCTTTTAATAAACAAGTTTTACAAGATCTTGGAGATTCGTTGACAACACAGCTGCATAACAGAATTGTCCTGTCAAGGAGATCTGCTGAGACAGAATCTCCTCACTTTTTTATCCTAATGAGGCCCCCTCCTCTGGCCCCCATGAGTGACCATCTGCTCATCGTAAACATTCCTCACATTCCACACTTCCTCACGTCCTATTTTATAGTTCCTTTCTTATCTGTCTTTCCTGATTAAATGTCTAACTCCTACAAACATCCTAAGGTTAAAGGAAGGTCAGGACCTCAGTCTAAGTCCTTCAGCACATTCCATTCTTTATGACACCTCTCAGCTACAACTTTAAACCCATTGATTCCACAAAATTCTAATATTTGTTGATACACTGGAGTGTGCATTACTTGACAGTACAGCATTTCCTTGGCCTAATATCCCAAACTGGGCCGCTATGTATTTGTCCTCTTTTCATGTAAACGCAGTGACATTGTTTGGCCCCCGAAGATTGTTGATGAATTACCATCCATGTTCTACCTATTCTCCCTTAACAGTGTTTGGTAAATTACCATGAACCTTAAGCCATTGGACAATGATCTCAGCGGGGAATTGATGTGGACGAGTAAAAGTAGTAGAACAAGTCCAGCAAGTTTTGTTAGATTTTGATCCTGATAATTGCAGACATCAGTTATTAAAAGGAAGTCTTCAAATGCATTTCCTTATTCAAGGGCATAAGGGGTTATTTGTCGCTGTGGATGCACCTGATTTGTTAAACTTGTGACTTGGGACTCCACTGTGGTAAGAAGTCTTATTATTTTTTTAATTATTGTATCAAATTTGGCATACAGAAACACACACAAAACTCATTACAAGTCAAACATTTTTTGCGTTAAATTCCAATAAAGAGCCAATAGGTTTTCCAGTATTGTATGAATGTGCACATAAGTTATATGTTTAAACTGATGAATTTATAAATTTTTTTAAAGATATTTGGCACTATAAACGGAATTGTGTGGTTTCAGTTTAAAATTAGTTCAGTTACATTTTTAACATTTTCAGTTATATGTAACCATAGATTAGTGTTCATTAATTTAATTAATTAATTAATTTATGACTAAATGTTTAAGAGGACGATTAAAATATAAATTATGCGCCTTTTAATCTAATTTTAAAAACACAAGTTTAGGATTCTATTGGTAGTGAAACAGAGAAAGCCTTAACACAAAGCTACAAGTCATGTAATGGCATCAAAAAATTTGATGACTTTTTAACATTTGAACTTTTATATTGACATTGTCAATATAAATATAACTGAAACTGTATTTTTCCAATCCAAAGTAGATCTCTCTGTGTCAACTGGACTGAAAGGTTTCCTTGAAAACGTTTCGCCCTCTCTCCAGAGAGCTTCTTCAGTTCTAAGTTTGCTGGGGCAGAGATTGAAAATATAGCCCTGTGGACCATTGGCATGTTAATGGCCCGGGTGGTCACCTGAGAGTCCTTGGCAGGGTCGTTCATCTAGTTTCAGTTGGGGTGCTTCCCCTTTGTCTGTTGGGTCACATGTTAATGAGTCACCAGGTCTGGTCAAACAGCGTGAATATTTGGAATGCTGACAAAATGAGTGGAGAACTGCATTGTACGTCGGTGACAGAAAGTGCCTTAGTCCACCACCTCTGTTTAAAGATGGTTTTTCCAACTTGACGTGGATGGCTTCCTTGACACCCCTCTCAAACCAGCGATCTTCTCTGGCCAGCACACGTACTTGACTGTCCTCAAAGGAGTGTCCGCTTTCATTTAGGTGTAGGTGTACTGCTGAGTCCTGTCCTGAAGAAGTGGCACGTCTGTGTTGGGCCATTCGTTTATGGAGGGGCTGTTTGGTTTCCCCACAGTTCCTTGCATTCCTCCTGGCACTGTACAGCATAGACAACTGTGTAGATTCTCACTCATCCAGGTCATGGTTATCCAAAGTAGATCTCTCTGTGTCAACTGGACTGAAAGGTTTCCTTGAAAACGATGAACGACCCTGCCAACCACCCTGCCAAGGACTCTCAGGTGACCACCCGGGCCATTAACATGCCAATGGTCCACAGGGCTATATTTTCAAGCTCTGCCCCAGCAAACTTAGAACTGAAGAAGCTCTCTGGAGAGAGGGCGAAACGTTTTCAAGGAAACCTTTCAGTCCAGTTGACACAGAGAGATCTACTTTGGATAGCATAGACAACATTGCTTTGTTTAACAACATTGCTTTGTATTTTTCCAAAGCTTCTAAACAGTCATCAGTGAATGCATAAATGTGCAGTCAAATTACTGGGTGTCTCGTTCAGGAAACAGATTTGTAGGTTTGCTGGATTTTTAGACGTGTGTTTCATGGGAGACCTATGTGGTGCCTGACCATTCATATTTAACAAGTTTGGAATGTTTCTCTCTCTCTCTCTCCCTCTTTCTCACACACACTATATATCTAAAAGATAACTTTTTTACATTTCACAGAAAGCAAACAAGGAAAATGCAACCAGTTTTGTACCTTTTAATAGCAGGTATTTGTTTAGTGTGCATAAACATTCATAATGTGTATTGATTATACTAGTAGTATTTAGAAATAAATACATTTTATCCTTTAATTTGTCATTTTTCATCCCGACAGGACTAATTGGTCCATCAGCTGCAAACACTTCAGGTAATTATATTGCTGCATACTTTATCTGCCAGTAATAAGGACTATTTATGTACTTAAACTCATGTAAAACTTTTCTTTTGCATCTCTACAACCAGTTACACCAATCATTGCAACATCACTGCAGGCCACATCACCACCAGTTCATTTTACCACGATATTGGGAAAAACAACTTCACGCCCAATTAATGCAACCTCACCATCAGCCAGTGCAACTTCACCACCAGCTCAGACAACTTCAACCCCAGTTAATGTGACCTCACCACCAAAACATGCAACTTTGCCACTAGCCAATGCAACCTCACCATCAGCCAATGCAAAATTGCCACCAGCCAATGTAACATCGCCACCAGCCCATACAGTTAATGTGACCTCACCACCAGCAAATGCAACCTCACCAAAAGCAAATGGAACCTCACCATCAGCCAGTGCAACTTCACCATCAGCTAATACAACTTCAACCCCAGTTAATGTGACCTCACCACCAAAACATGCAACTTTGCCACTAGCCAATGCGACCTCACCACCAGCCAATGCAAAATTGCCACCAGCCAATGTAACATCGCCACCAGCCCATCCAATTTCACCCCCAGTTAATGTGACCTCACCACCAGCAAATGCAACCTCAACAAAAGCAAATGGAACCTCACCATCAGCCAGTGCAACTTCACCACCAGCTAATACAACTTCAACCCCAGTTAATGTGACCTCACCACCAAAACATGCAACTTCGCCACTAGCCAATGCGACCTCACCACCAGCCAATGCAAAATTGCCACCAGCCAATGCAACATCACCACCATCCAATGCCACCTCACGAAAAGCCAGTGCAACCTCACCACCAGCCAATGCAACATCACCACCAGCCAATGCAACTTCACCACCAGTTAATGCAACCTCACCACCAGCAAATCCCACCTCACCATCAGCCAATGCAACTTCACCACCAGCTAATACAACTTCAACCCCAGTTAATGTGACCTCACCACCAAAACATGCAACTTCGCCACTAGCCAATGCCACCTCACCACCAGCCAATGCAACTTCACCACCAGCCAATGCAACATCGCCACCTACTAATGCAACATCGCTACCTGCCAATGCAACCTCACCACCAGCCAATGCAACTTCACCACCAGCTAATGTAACTTCACCTCCATCAACAACTACTTCTTCAGTAGAGGTCACAACAGTTTCAGGATCAACAGGACCAAAAATCAATTTGATATTCAGCTTGTTCCAGACTTTTACACAGGACCTTACAAACAACTCCTCACCAGCATTCCAGCAATTAAAAAACACTGTAACTACAGTGGTAAGATAGAGTTCACTTTGTTTCTCTTTCAAAAACATGAAATAAAAAAAATTGACCCTTTATAGCTGTGACACATCCTTCTAGTGTATAATAATAAACTACTTTTTTACAGCTTAAACGGGTGTATTCAGCAAGGTTTGGAGCAGGTTTCATTGGAATCATTGTCAACCGTTTTAGGTAATAACTCTTCTTCCTATGATGCATTTTCATAATCTAATCTAATCTAATCTAATTTGATCTGACAACACATCAATTATTTATTGATCATAAATGAATCTGAACCAGTAAATATTTGATAAAATAGATTTTTAACAGTTTTTATTAATTAACATATAGTTAAAATCTTATGGAATCCAAACAGACTGTTAAAATATTTCTTGAAAAGTCTTCACAGCATGTAATACTAGATATATCAATTAATATTTTTGTTGCAGACAAGGATCTGTTATCGCAGATACTGACCTGGTCTTTAATAATCAGATGTCACTGCCGAATACCAGCTCAGTCATTCAGGCTTTGGTGGAAGCTGCTTCCAACCCCAACTTTTCCCTCAGTATCAACATATCATCTATCTCAGCAACAGGTTGAGTTTTATTTCTACATAACTACATTTGAAATTGTTGTCTTAACTCCGGATTAAATACAGTTGAGAATCCACATGATCTAATTAAATGCTTTATACTTTAGTTGTAACTGAATCCATGGCCACAATTGTTCCTTCAACCGCTGTAACAGGTAAGAAAACAACGAAATTGCTCTATATTTTTGTTACATAATAAAGTGTCTGAATTAGCTTCAAAATACAAATTTGTCATTTTAATGATAATATATTATTGAATTATTATTACATTTTTATTTGTTTCACACATATTTACTTATCTCGTAATTGTGTCTGTTTTAGTTACTACAAAGGTCAATACCACAACTGTTTTGTCTACTAATGCACCAGGTATGGTACTTTACCATTCAAATTGAAAATTGAAGGCTAGTCTCTTTTTTTATTCATTCACATAAAATCTTTATTGTTTTTCCCTTGACCCTGACTAACAAAGCTATATAATTAATAACTGATTTTTTAACATTTTTTTTCGTGTTCTTTGTAAGATGATATTAGAAAGGAAATTTCAAAAAAAATTAAATTTAAAAATTAAATTTACAAATAACTTTCCCATTTTTAGTGTGTAATTGTTTTGTTTTCTTGTTCACACTAGCTATTGTGAAACATATTAACATAAAACATATATTTTATATTTCAGCTACAACATCAGGCAGTGCAACTTGGATCCCAAAAAGATTATTGACATCATTTACACTAACTCTGATGGCTGTGGCACAAACTCTTATCAACTCAGGCCTTTGATTGTTTCTTCAATGTAAAAACACTATTCCTACATTGAAGCATGATGTGATTCAGCTGCACCATTTTCATCCAGTGAAACTGTTCATTGTGAATAGTGGAAGGAATGTAAAGTTAATGTCGGAGACTTACTGTACCGTGATAATGCTGGGGCGGCATATTTTTAGAACAAACCATTAAAATGAAATAATCCTTTGAGTTTATATAGCATGTTTTCTAGCGGAACCGATTTATTCAGAAATTTAGACACAGATAGTTATGATTATGTTTGAATGTGCTTCAGTTTTAGTGCAATATGGGGTCAGGGGTGTTTTTTTAAGTGAGAAATTTATAACAAGTTTTACTGAGTGATGACCATTAACAACAAATTTATATAACATATAATAAACTATAGCACGTAATGTAGATTGCATATTGGCACTTCTATCTAAGAATATGATGATGTAAAAGTTATATTGTTTTTGATTCCAAATTCTGCATATTGTTTCCTCTGTTATGCAATAAAAAAATGAACGTCTTTGCTAACAAACTCTATCTTTTTTCTTTTGGTAAATATCAAAGCAAGCTAAATAGAAATGTGTAGTTAATATTAGAAATAGTAGAAATAAAGCAACACTGTTCAGAGGCAGAAACCCTAAAGGCCAGGTAAAGGACTGCTAATGCTCTAATTTTTGCACTTACGTAGTCATTCTAGAAATGAATGAAATTCATGAGGATATTTGTGTCCTGATTCAATTTAGCTTTCAACTCCAATGTGTTTTTATATCATCTGTTACAATCAACATTGTGTCTAGGCACTTTACAGAAATCCAGAGCCTGACGCTTGAGCAGAAAACAGTAACAAGGAAAAACGCTTAACAGTTTGTTGTTCTGAAGATGTTGATTTGAAACTGAGGGGGTCAGTGGGGCTAAAGGTCAGCGTGCAACTATTGAGTCACATCTGTAAAAAGATACATAGAGAAAGTGTGGCTGTAATAATGACTGTGGCTATAGAATTACTGACATACTCATAACAGAAGACTTGGCGTGTCAGAGTTTGTGGCAAGGATCCAGGTGTGACACAGTGAGTGAGTAAAATCTCTGTGTTTAACCAAACACAGGCAGATACAGGATTAGGCAATCTCGTTGTCAGGGACAAAAGGCAGGTAGGTTTATGACAACAATGAAGCGGGTCAGCTTCAGGCAGGGTCAAACACAGGCAGAAAACAAAACTCTGGATAGTGCTGCATGTGTAAACAACGATCTGGCAAAGTCCAGAGTTTAAGTAGCGGTGCAGATTGGCAGATGAGCTGCAGGTGCGGCTGATCAGGAGACATGGTGCAGGTTAAGCTTGAGGAGGGGAAAAACACCGGTGGCAGACCAAGAGCCGTGACACAGTGACCATGAAATGTCAGTGAAATGTCACAGTGGCATATATGCACAATTTAATGCTTTTCACACCTTCTGGTTGTAACTTCATCTTTCAACTGCCTCTGAGCCGAGTATTTTTTTAAATGGAAATTATCATCAGTAAGATGAGTTTTGCAAGTTATGTCAGATGCTTGAAAAACAAGAATCTTAACCCACAAAAGCATCACTCACGAGTCACCAGGATCGTTTTGGAAGCAGAGGACATAACATCATTGAGCTATAACAAAATTGACAATGCGGAGCAATGTCTCTTCTGGGGTAAGAAAATTGGATGACCAGAAATTTGATTATAATACACATTATTACAGATTTTACATTTTTCTTACTCTTAATGCATGCTTAATGATATTCATATTATGATGGCATACTGTATTTGTGCTATGTGTTAGGAATCGATTCAGGCCGGATCCAGGCGCAGGTGTAGCAAAATCAAAATTTGTTTTATATTGTTGATGTACATGTAATCATACAAGGCTGTATGTTTCTGTCCTGTGTCTACGTGACCTCTGCATATCTTACTTCGCCAAGGACAATCATATATGGAGTCGTGAACTGTTGCAAATTTGGGGTCGGGGCGTGTTCGTCAAAGGAACTCACAGGAAACCAGAACTGGCAAGCAAGATTTATTCTGCACAATCGACTGTGGTCTCTCTGCAACACTGTGGCAACTCACACAGACCCGTTGGGGGGGCAGAAGAGCATCTCGTCCTCCGCGCACAGGCCTCTTGAACATTCGGCGTATCGGCTAATTACGTGAAGACCCTGCAGCACTGACGCAAGAACGCATGATCGGCGCCGCTGTGTATGGTCTATCGCGAGTGATCCACGACTCCGTACATGATTGTCCTTGGCAAAGGAAGATATGTGTGGGTCACGTAGACACAGGACAGAAAAATACAGCCTTGTATGATTACATGTACATCAACAATATAAAACAAATCTTCATTTTGCTACATTCCCCCTGTTGGCCTCTGAAAAGAGGACATATTAAAGATCAAACACAGACATAGGCAGGTCATCTTCGTCCGGTTTCGGGGCTGATGGCTTGGACGGCAGAAGTGGCATCATCATATCTGTTTTAGACTGAGAGCCTTTCTCAGTGGTAGAAGAGATGAAACGTACACATAGAGCGCGAATACAAGGAACACAACAGCAACCGCAAGTAAGAATTATAGCCAAAAATGAAGCAATAGAAGTCAACAGAGCAATAATAAAAGTTTTCCATTTTCCAAAGACTCCGGTTATCCAGTCATCAAGCGGATTGTCAATTCCAGAATTTTCCAACATTTTGTTGGACAGGGTTCGAAGGCCTTCTAAGGCACGCGTCACAGACCCATCAGGAGCGATGTTACTGGGGATGAAAGTACAACACATGTCACCAAACATTGAACAAACACCTCCTTTCTCTGCTAAGAGCATATCTAAGGCCATGCGATTTTGTACAGCCATCAGTGAAGTCGCTGCCAATTGTTCAGAGAGACCCTCTACAGCATCTCTGGTAAGGTTTGCCAATCTTTGAACATTATAATGAATATAATTAATTCTGTCAACATTTTTGTTTGGTGTGACGGGGAATAGTGCCGACACAACGGGAATGTTTTCAAACCCTGCCGCAACTTGGTCCACTAATTTATATTTGTCGGGGACGCCTCTAGGAATGCCTATCGCATCTATGTAAGTTGGTGTATTTTTGGTCAGATCAAAATAATCTTTTGATAGATCTCGTTTAGCCAAGACATGTCGCCTCCGTCGAGCTGTAAGGGATCTTGGGGTTGTAGGAGCGGAACGAACCAACTTATGCCCTATTAAAGTAAGAGGAGCCGCGAGGCGTACCATGGCACAACTTCCTCTTGCACCTGGTAGCAACCCTGTGTGAAGGCCGCCTCTGCAATACCAGAATAAACCTGAACTGGGAATTAGGCCTATTAGAGAGGCATTTCCTGGTGTCGTGTGGTTGCACCAATCGTCAGGAATAGTGCCACAATCATACCTGTTTCCCGTAAAGTTGAAACACATAAAACGATTTGGGGGCCCCCCTGTGGGGCTTGAATGGTCCTGTCTTAGTATCATTACTAATTGGGGGGTAGATAGAAGTCAGTGCGGAGCAGTTAGCCGGATTCATTTCTGTTGTTAATTTCATCATGCAATTAAAGCCCCATGAGTCAGAAGGGTAAAGGGGAGTTGGTTCAGTATACAAGTGTGGTCTAGCAGAGGCACAAGCTACCCAATTCCCTTTGATATGACTCCTTGCCTCCTGGGCTAGCCATGAAAGCCATAAATTTTCCTCAGCATATCCCGTACTCAGGGAAATTAATTCAATGGGGGTTAATTGAGTGAAATCTGATGCAAAAACTAAAGGTATGTTACCAGAATTCACTAATTGGGGTTTTGCCCCGGTGGTGTTGCCAGTTTTTTTCGTCACTAGTGCAGGGTCATGAAAATTTAGTCTAACAAGGCCAAACGCATCTTTTCCAGCTAGGCTCACACCCAATGCCAAATGCATAGATGTATTGCTAGTGGGACACATCGTTCTGGCTAATAGGTCCGAGGAGTAAGGATTATGAGATAAATTGGTGACCGATAACATAATGGGATTCGTTTGGTCGTTACTCCATCCTCGGGTAAGGGTCAAACTAGTTTCGAATTCTTTCCAGGGACTGCTATATTTAGGTGTAACATAATAACGCTTGTGTGGTCCAGACATGGTGTACACATAAGACCAATCGGGACACCAAGGGCCATAATGTGGGGGACCTCCTGCCACAAAATTGCACAAGTAAACATCATATCCCCTCCAACTGCCAGTATCTGATCCACAATCAATAACAGAACAAAGGTCAAAAGTATATGTAGTTGTAGCTCCTCGAGTATAGTTTAACTGTAAAGCACGACTAGTAGCACAAATAGAGTAGTCCTGACTGCCCATTGCTGATCGTTTCGTCCGGCGTTGCACTAAAGTCAAATTAAGGTGAACAGAGCGGTTTCCACGAATCAGCGATTTTTGAATGTGACTGGAGAGCTTATTAGTGGCAAATGAAATTAAGGCAACGAGAACAATGAACACAATTAGCATAGCTATCCAAAAACAACAATCAAGACATTGTCTCTTTAATGTAGGACGGATCCTCCTTCGTTCCTGCCGTGGCGGTCGGGGTGTCTCATCCTCTGATGGTGATTTCTCTTCCGGGAATGGATCGATGTATCGGGTGATCCCCTGTGTGGGAGCCATCGTTGCAGGGAGAGGTTGCTAGCACTTCACCTGTTACGCGTTGGGGGTATCTGACGTCGCAGTCCCCTTTTCCTCTGATGTTGTAGGCACTCTGGCACACTGTGACAGATGAAACCACGTGGATCCTTTCCCTTCAAGGCGAACAGCTGTGGTGGTCCTTGCTGTGACACGGTGTGGCCCTGTCCAACGGGGTTCCTGCCACTTCCTCTTGAAGACCTTCAGCAGGAGGAATTCTTCCCCTGCTAGCTCTGGTCTCTCCTCCGTCAAGGGTGGAACCTGGAGAGAAAGACTGATAGTCATATGTTTAAGAATTTTGTACATTACCTTTGGGTTGCAAGTTGCGGATGGTCCCACAGCGCCCCAGGGTCCTGAGAAGGGACGTCCGTATTGGAGCTCAAATGGAGTGAACCCTGTTTGACGGTTCACCGAATATCTTATGGTCACGAGGACCAATGGCAAGGCATCTATCCAATTGAGGCCAGTTGAGGCCATTGTTTTAGTTAATTTAGTTTTGATGTGCGGATTCATTCTTTCCACCTTACCCTGGGACTGGGGGTGGTAAACTGTGCCATATTTGTGGGTCAGACCTAATTGTTGTTCCACTTGCGCCAAGTGTTTGTTTTTAAAATGGGACCCATTGTCTGATCTGATTCTCTTGGGGAACCCATGATTTGGAATATAGTGATTAATCAAAGCTTTGATCACTGCGGCCGCATCCTCCTTTGCGGTAGGATACGCCTCGGGCCATCCAGAGTAGACATCTATTATCACTAATAAATATCTTTTTCCCCTTGCCCACACTCCCATGTCTGTAAAATCCATCAGGATTTCTTCACCAGTTGTTTTAGGCACTGGAAATAGACCAGGAACACTCTTGACGCCTGGTCTGGGGTTGTACTGGGTGCAGATTTCACATTTGAGTGCGATATCTGCCAGTACTGAAGGTAGGTCTGGATGCCAAAAGTTTTTGCAGAATCTTTTCATGGCATCGATCCCCAAGTGTGATGGACCGTATGCTTCTAGGCACATGTCTCTGAGAAATCGCTTGGGAACCACTAAAAGACCTTTTTCGTTTTGCCATATTTCCACTTGTTGTCCGTTGGGGCCATGTTCAATGTCAACCACTTTAGCCCCATTTTCACTCCACTGTTCTTGTTCATCCACCGGAGTAAGCGCTTGCGCATTGCCCCATTCATATAATGAAAGAGGTCTTAAATCCTGTTCTTTTTCCTCAGCCACCTCCACCAATGTAGCTATGTTGGGAATGTCTAGACCAGCAGCCTGTTTTGCCGCTCTGTCTGTTACTTCATTCCCTTTTGCATCAAGAGACCCATCCTTTTTGTGGGCTGGTATTTTTATCACTGCCAATTTGGTGGGGCCCTTTAAGGCCTCCAGAATGTTTTTTATCACATCTTCATGTTTGGGAGAACCCCCTGTTGCAGTCTTCCATCCATTTCTTATCCATGCACCCAAATCTCTATGTACAACATGATAACAAAAGGCTGAATCGGTAAAAATGTTTACATTTTGTCTTTTCCCCATTAATAAAGCCTTTTCCAGGGCCACCAATTCAGCTCTTTGGGCCGACGGCGGTTCCACTGAGCCACTGGCTTGAACTATGTAGTCCAGATTTTCTCTTTGTACCACAGCAAATCCAGCCTTTAGGCCCGTGTCTGTTCTGTGGCAACTTCCATCTATGTATAAATGCATTATCTCTAATGCTTCAAGGAGTGGTGTTGCCTGCACGTCAGGTCTCGCCGTTGACACCCTCATTGTTTCTTGGCAACAATCATGTGTTTCTTCCATGCTCATGCATTGTGCCATGTTGACTTTTTCATTTCTGTAGGCTATGTGTGGTTGTGGTAGTACTGTGATGGCTGTATTTTCTCTTCCTGGTGTGATGGAAAATGCTGATGACTCAATAAAGGCTATGACAGCATGGTCTGTGTTCACAAAAAGTTGATGTTTTTGCACAACCATCTCTGTTTTCATGATGAGCTTAGCTAGGGCTGCTACAAATCTTGTGCAAGGTGGTGCTTTTTGTTCAATGGGATCTAAAATGATGCTATAGTAGCCCAACACATGTCTCTCCCCCTGTCGTTGCTGAAAGAGGCATACATTTTCTGTCATGCCATCGTCTGCAATGGAAACATCCAAGCAGAATGGGATTGAGTAGTCTGGTTTAGCCAGAGCTACTGCATTGGCTAAAAGATGTTTGATGTCCAGGAAATCAGACCGTGCTCGATCTGTCCATGTGAGATGAGCTTGTGGATGTTGCATACCAGTGGTTTTCAGGATGTCTCAAAGTGAGGCTGTGCGAGACGCGTAGTCAGGAATGAAATGTCTGGAAAAGTTAATAAGTCCCAAGAATGACTGTAGGTCTTCAACAGTAACAGGTTGCTTATGTGCCAGAATATTTTGCCTTTGAGATGTGGTCATTTCAGAACCACGACCAGAAATGATATTACCCAAAAACTGGACCCGTGTTCGGACCAACTGGATCTTGGACTTCTTAATCAGAAAACCAATACTTCCCAAATATTGTAAGAGGGTGATGGAAGCCTCCATGCACTGTTGTCTCGTATGAGAAGCAATCGACAAATCATCCACATACTGGATTAGCAGAGTGTTGTCAGGTAGAGTAGGGGACCTCTGTAAGAGGTGTTTCAAAACAGTGTTAAATATACCAGGTGTTAAAGAGAACCCCTGTGGCATCCTGGTATATGTGTACTGTTGTCCAGAAAATGTGAATGCAACGACGGGTTGCAGCTTTGTACTAAGGCGTAAGCAAAAGAAAGCATTAGCCAGATCAATGACAGTGAACCACTGATGGTCCGGAGTGAGCAAAGACAGGGCAGTAGTAGGGTTAGGCACTGCCTGAGAGGGCTCACGAACAAGAGCGTTAATTCTACGGAGATCATGAGCCATGCGATAATTTGTTCCATCTGCTTTAAGGACTGGCAAGATCGGTGTGTTCCATGGTGAAGTGGTGGGATAGATGACACCAGCCTGTAACAGCCCTTCTATGGTGCCTGTAATGCCTGGTAGAGCTTCTGTTTTAATAGGATATTGGGGTACATTTACTGGTTTGGTTGTGTCAATAGCAAACTCTACAGGTCTGACATTGAGAAGGCCCACATCCGCCTGATGAGTCACCCACATAGAAGAGGGTAGATTTTCCAGTGCTCCGTCTGCCTCTGGATCATTGGTGTCCTCAGCACCATGGTGGCGTTGTAATTGTTGGTGATTCAAAATGACTCGAGTAGTCGTTGGAGCTTTATAAAATGTGAATTGGGGATTTGATGGAGAGGCGAAAACATTTTGTGTGGATGTTTCTTGCCAATCAGAGATTTTATTAGCGGCAGCCACCATAGGACCAAGGACCTTTGCCTCTTTCCCTGTTGTGATGGCCAATGTTATGTGTGGTGCTGAGGTGGGGCCCAATTGATAATACTGGCTCTGTTGATCAGTGAGATGGATCGGGGCGGCTACGCCTTCCGGTCCAACTACGATACCAGGTGAGACAACTGACCAATCCTTACCTTCCCAAAGTTCATTGAACTGAACCTGATAGAGGGAGTCACCTTCCGTGTCGTAGGACAGGGTGACGTGTAAGGGATCCTGGGGTGGAGACAACACATGTCTGACCTTGAGATGCGGATGCCACTGACAGAAGGCTTGCACCAGCGCGCTCTAGTCCGGGTCGATGACCAGTCCACAATAAATGTCAATAAATAATTATTATTATTAATAATAATAATAATAATAATAATAATAATAATATTCCCTCTACAGTGTACTCTTCAGGTCCTCCCCGAGGCCTGGATAACCAAGGCAGTCAGCAACTCTGACCCCGAGCACTCCTTCTGGCCACCACCCAGAAGCGAGCACTGACTTGCTTCGCAGTTCACACGTTTCCCACACAATTTGAAATATACATTTAAACACAGCGATCAGTCCTGCACCACAAAATGTACTTTTGATAAACAGGTAGTGCTTACCTTTAATCTATGTTGTCCGGACAATCTAAGAGTTGGGGAGAAGGAGAAGATCAGCCGTCCACGCCGTCACCCACGCCGGAGTAACGTCGCTTCGTGGTCGCCAATTGTTGCAAATTTGGGGTCCGGGCGTGTTCGTCAAAGGAACTCACAGGAAACCAGAACTAGCAAGCAAGATTTATTCTGCACAATCGACTGTGGTCTCTCTGCAACTCTGTGGCAACTCACACAGACCCGCGGGGGGGCAGAAGAGCATCTCATCTTCCGCGCACAGGCCTCTTGAACATTCGGCGTATCTGCTAATTACGTTAGAACTATGCAGCATTGACGCAAGACGCCTGGTCGGCGCCGCTGTGTATGGTCTATCGCGAGTGATCCACGACTCCGTATGTGATTGTCCTTGGCGAAGTAAGATATGCGTGGGACACGTAGACACAGGACAGAAATAAAGCCTTATATGATTACATGTACATCAACAATACATCAACAATAGAACAAATGTTCA